>JARHVA010003718.1:250000-610000 GCA_037957365.1 Torreya grandis
TAGTCTACTCCATTACAATCTTTTCTTTCATTACTATAACCTATAGTCCATTACTTCAACCTACAACCACACACAAGAATGACATTTACATAGCCTCCAGGGACTTTCAAAACAACATATTACTAATATAAATTCATTTAATTTTCATGTGAGAGTAAACACAACAAAAAAAATCTTCTTTATTCATAGGAACTATTCAACCATTACATGTGCAGTCCATGAATGGACTTTGCCAACTTCCTTAGAGAGATACATCCTTTCTTTATTTTATTTCCTATCCATCCTTCTCAAATATATATCTTATCTCCTCCTTATATATAAATACTATCTCATCTATCTTAAATATTCAATTATCACCCAACTTGTATGTTGGTTTTTGAGGTAGTTACAAAATAAGACTCTTACATGGCCAATTCAATGCATGAGTGGCAATTACAGTAATGAATTAGAAATGAAATGTCTTCATGAAATAGAAATAACATGGCAATTAGTGATATTTTCATGAAAGATAAAGTGGCAATTACATTAATAAATTAGAAATAAAATGTCTTCATGAGTTACATTAATGAATTAGAAATAAAATGTCTTGATAAAAATAAAGTTGGTGAAACCTTATTTTCATGAATATTTTTATCTTTTCACCAAATTTATCTCACCTATTCACTTCCAACCATGCTTATGGTCCTTCTAGGCTTAGTTCTAGGATTTGAATTTTCAAATTATCACTTTTTGAAGGAAAACTCCCATACACTCAAAACACAACCTCGATGAATAATTATGACTCTAAGACAAAAAATAATCCTAAAGTATCCCTCACACACTTACATCCAAAAATGGATCACCTGTGATCCCTAACTAGCATATGACTTTTCAAAAACACAAAAAGGATGTTTTTTTCTTAGATGCTCCTGCATCATACTACCTGTGAGGGAGAAAAACTAAATGACAACATAAAATTATTATTTATTGCCTTAAAATTTATTATTTTAGGATATTTCATGCTCATATTACTTCTCCTCCTCCATTTTTTGTCTTTTATCCTCACTAGACTCTTGTATTTCTTCTTCATTGCCTTATCTATTCTCCTTGTTAACTTTTTCTCTACCTATATGAGGTGTATCATCTATTTTAACTCTTTATTTTTCTAAATTTTTGAAATTTTAGAACTAATTTGGTCCTAATCATACTATATCTCTAACTATTATTTCTTATTCTTCATTTTTTCTCATGTTACATGACTTCATCATTGTTCTTACTTGTTGATTATTTCTTTACGTGTATTTTATCCTTGGCAATATCGGTTCCTTCTTTCTTGTACTCTAATGATCTCATAGGTACCTCATCCTTTGTCATTTTTTCAAGGTCTCTCTTTTTCTTCCTCTTCATTACACTTTACCATCTCTTAATATTTCTTCACACAACCTTGATTTTCTTTCAAAGATAACTTCTTAACCAATTTACCTTACTCATGGTGAAATATGTTTTGGCATCTTCTTGTCTTTCCATAATCATGAAAATCAACTGATAACTCAACTACAATGTCTTAATGTAAACTAGTTACATTCCCACATTGTCTTTAATTCACTTGTTGACCATTATCTTGTTTGACCATGATCTCTTGTGTTTCATCTCTTCTTGCTCCTCAATACATGCACTATCCATATCATTCATGCTTGTCATTCCTTGATCAAGAGTTGTCTTAGTACCTTCATGGCTATGAGAACTTATACCATTACACTTTTCTTCATTTGACTCTTATTTGATCTCATCCATGAGCTTCTATTATTATTCACCTATATGCAACCCTTTTGATAGACTAAAAATCATTTATATCATCTCCAATTCCTCCTTAAATGTGAGAACATATATACATATATCATATTCATCAAATTTTTGACCATGGTGTCTTTCCTCTTCTTCAAATTGTTTTCCTATACCAATATTTGTAGTCATCATCTCTTAAATTTTCATCAATGTTTCATTTATATGTGTATTTTAACTCCCACTTGAATGCCCGATTATGTTCATTGCCATTCCATTCCCTTTTTTGTAGTCTCTTTCCATGACCACATTCATTTAATGAAATAAATCATATTCAGACTTATAAGAGATGACTTGCTTACCTTTCTATTGCCTTGTGCACTCTTCACACTCTTCACCTTATTTCCAAATTGAGTTACTCATTTGTATATTCATCATTTTATCCTTCTTTACTTTCACCATGTATTCTATTTAATTATTTGACTTAAAATCTTCTCCTATATTTATTCTTTCTTGGAGTGTACCTTCAAGACTATCTGTGTGTACCCATTTCATGTCTTTCACAACCCTTTTTTTTGCCTTATACATGCTTAAACTGAGGTTTTCTTCTTATCTCATCTTCTTCATGCTTTTTGGATTGATATTTTATCATGAAAATTGATGTTACCTACCCTTTACTTATTTTATCCATGTTTGCTCTTCTCTTTCACCTATGTTCTTGGTTTGATTGACCTCTTGCTTGAGGTTTTCCTTCTCTATCTCACCAAGTAATGTCTTGAGCCACTTAGACACAGAATAATCATAACCTTGTACCATCTTTGAGGGCTATACTTTATTATTTACTTGGATAATTTTTATATCAACATCTTTCTTTTCAAATGTGCAATAAAATCAACTCCCAAAAAGTCATTTACCTCATTTAAGGACTATTTCATGCTCATATTCTCTCTCATATCTTCTTTATTTGCCTTAATGTCTTCATGGTTAGCTTCCTCTCTTTCTTATGTTTCAATTCTTGTCAGAACATCATTAAAATCCTCTTTTATCTCATCTTTTGTATGATAAAAACCTTTAAGGTTCACCATGTTACTTTCTACGATATTCCCTCTTCCCATATCTTCTTCATTCATCTTGATGTGTGATGTACTATACCCATTCTTCACAAGAATTAAGGTCTCATTTTTTACCTTCATTAATATTTCCTTTACACCTATATACACATACTCAAATTTAATGTTATCATAATAAAAAAGAGACCACATTGTCTCTATAAATGTCTTTTTCATAGACATTATCATCTTCATTTTATCTTCTCCCTCAAGTGCTTCTCTTGGTACTTATTTCTCCATTTTATCCTCAATTAGAACTCTTTATCAACATATCTATCATGTTTCTCTCTTTTAAACTCTTCATTCATCATGCTTCTATGGGTTTCACCCTCCTTGTTCTTATTTTCCCTTAAGGAATTCATCTTATGCATTTTCTCTCTCATAAGTAGCTATAGTGTCCACTTCACTCTCTTCCTCATGCTACAACCAAGTCATTGGCTTCCTTGATATTTCACAAGCTTCACAATGAGCTCTATATTCTCTAAACTTTTCCCCAGCTCTCTTCTTATCTCTTTAACTTCTTCCTCTACATCCATCTACTCTCTTTTTCCATCACTTTTTAGGCATTACTTAGACCTATCACTTAGCAAGTTACCTAATTGCCTCTTAGAACTATCTTTGATATTATTGTATTTCTTTAATCCTTTTTATATGAATTTATTATCTCTCTTTACTCTCATTTTGAGTCTTCTTTCTATCTCACTTGAGTGTGAATGCTCTTACCACTCTATCTTCTTTAGTTTTCTTGACTATTTTTAAGTCCTCATTAGAATTAGGTACTTGAGCTTATCTACTTATCAATATTAAATTTACATGTACTAAAATAAATATATCATAATTTCACCATAATATTTTCCCATAATATCTTTGTAATGTCATCTCATGCAATCCTCATAACATTCTTGTGCCTATCTCAAATCAACAATCTTTAAGAAAATTTAAAATAGAATTAAACCAAGAACTATCCTTGATCTAATAATAAATGATGTATAGGTGCATGATAAAATCTTAAAACACACCAATATATGGTTTTGATCTTGGAAATGATCTCAATAAAATGTTTTGCTTTGTCCTTAATCTTTAAGCTAAACTAATGGTCCTTTAATTGCTCACTGGTTTGGTAGCATTATCTTACATGTTCTTGTTCAAATAGAACATTTGAAATAATTCTACAATTCCATTATACCATTCATTAAAATCTCTCACTCATCCAATTATCACATTAATTAATTTATTCATTTACTTTCACTTAATCACTCACTATCTTCTTATTAAGCAATCTTCTCAAAGGCTTAAACTATTAAATCTTGTTATATAGTTCATGAATAGAATATGTGTTCTTGGATGACCTTACCTAATCAAAATACACTTGTTTCAATATCATTTAACCTCTCAATCACTCTCTAACATCCCATTTCTCACCTCAAACTCAATAATGACACAGTTCCCTTATGTTTATGTGGGTTTTATGCACACTATAGTTGAACAAGGTAACCTCTAATATTTTATGATCTCTATGAAGGTGAACTCAATCTAGGGCATGAGTTGTAGGTATGAATTGTATTTTAACCTATTGATGGAATAGGGATAGTGAATGTAGGTTATTGATAAGGTTTTTTAGATGGAAGTGTGGCCTTCTAACAGAGTGAATCTCTACATGAGTTGGATGGGTGGTTGGTTTCTAATATAAAATGGATAGGTATTAATAACAAACTCAAAAAGGAGGGTAAGGTAAGGAAGAAAATAAGTATCTATGGTTATTATTAATTAATTCCTTGGTTGGTTTCTTAATAGACCTATGCTTTCTAAAACTTATGTCTATTTCTAGTAGCAATAACACACATACAGTCAAACATAACTAGGAAGTCTAAGGAATTAAAATTGTAGGGAATTCACAAGCCACAAACAAAGGTTTCTACTTAAAGGTAACTATTTCACACCCTTAATCAGGAGATTATGGATTGATAAAGTGAATTATCTCAGGTAGATGTTACACACACACATAAAACTACACCAAAGCAATCACAAATACACATTAAAAAGTATGATTTAATTAACTTAACCAACTCAATTGATACATTCACTAATCTTTAAATACCTATAGCACATCTAGGATCAATATATCAATTAATAAATCAAAAATACATTAATATCTATAGCACACTAAAGATTATTGAAATATTCAACCATGGAAATAACAACTAATTGCATGGAATTGGAAAGAAAGCACTAAAAAATTCTTTGTTGATGATCAAAACTATTCACTACTCTATATTTTAAAATCTTCTAACCAAAAAACTAATTTAGTTACAATCATATATATATATAGGCTTTGGGAAAGAGTCACCTCATCCTCCAATTTTATGCAAGTGGTTACATGTGCTAGTTAGACTGTAGTTTAAAAACTCATCTAAATGATAAATACAAGTTTAAAATAAATAAATTGCTTTTTCAATATTATGAAACATGTGCATGTACAAAAAATATAAAGTCAATTATTTATAACCAACCACTCAAAATCTAAGTATGTTGACCATTACAAAATTATATATGCATAAGATTCTAGTCTATCAAGGCTTTCTCACTTGAAGTAATACATGAACCTTGGTTGGTGTAGAAGTCATCATGATAGTTGAAGATGTAGTTTCACTGCCTAAATCCTACTTCTTCTTTGCTTCATTATCATCATATACTTTTTGTGCCACTCCATGCTGATTTTTTATAATGCCCATATTTAGCAATGATGGCAGATGGATTCTCATGGTTTGTCTAAGGAGCTTTGCATGATCATCTTTAGTTATTTGGAATATTCTTGAAGATTTAAACTTTAGTGACCTTTTCCTGAGCCTTTCTGAATTTAAAATTTATTTATTCAATTATCAATCCTTGTAATCTCTACTTAAACTCATCAACCACTTCCTGGATAAGTTTGTCAAAATTAATTCTACTAATCAACTTACCAATGAAGTCTTTTACCTTAGATAAATTTAGCTCATGAAAAATTTTAAGAACATGAGCCTCATGTTCTGGATATCCAATGATTAAAGAACAAATGTTTTTCAACTAATCTTTTACCTCTTTGTATCAAATAACTACTATATTTAAGGCATTGGATACCTCTAACATAGTTATAAGGTCAAGATGATTGTAGATAGAGTTGTTCATGTAGACAACTAGCATATTTAATTTTGCACTGTCATCTCTCAAAGAGTTCAATAATTTATTTTCTTGGCTCACATGAGGGGAAATCTCATCCCTCATAAATTCTATGGCTTCTAGGGAATTATAACATCTTGAAACTCCTTCTTAGACTTAAGCTTCCATGCTAGCAGGGATTTACACTATCTTGGCCTTTTCCTCAAGTTTATCCTCTTTGACTTATAATACCTTAACTTCTACCTTTAGATCATATCAATATAGTTTATTTACCTCATGGATTTAAAATATGGAATATGTGTGTTCTTGAGTTAGGTCTTCTAGATTTTCCTCATACAAACATTATCCTAGCTATCTGTTCTACCTATTGGTGAGGGAGAATACTTCTTGCCTTTATTTAAGGATGATATGGGGTGCACTTGTCATATTATATTTTCCTCTTCTTCACCCTTTGTATACTACTAGTTATAGGTTCAAATAAGGTAAAAATATATGGGAGCTTAGTGATCCTAAAGTTTGGCCATTAGGACATCTTGCTTTTTAGATCTACTACCCATGGAGGAATATATAACATAAATGCGTCAAAGGTTATAAAAAAAAACTCTTCCTCTAAATCCTCTTGATATTTATGTTTTTTCTTATGGGATTTAATTTATACATCAGGAAGGGAAGGCCATATGATTTTAAACCAATCCACTCCTGCAAACTAGGGAAGTAGATGGACCATGATTATTTGGGGTTTGGCCTTCCTCCCCCTACCAGTGATTATCACTATGGTATCCTTTTTGTAAGTGATATATGGTAGAGTAAGGGTGCTTTGAGGGTATTAGACATGGATCTGTGAGGTGGCTAGTGCATTCTACACCTTTTGGGACACTTCTTCTTGAGGTATCTAACAATGGAGGTGCTAGTAGGAATAGAAGGGGTTTATGTGGTGAATAGAATGGAAATTAAGATGGAGGGAGTAATGGTAGTAGTTTAAGTGGAGGGTATAGATGTGGAAACTTCCATGAAGGTATATTTCCTAAAGAGGTGTATATAAGATAAGGGAAAATTAACAAAAGACTATGTACTTGGAAGAGTAAGCTCCATAGGGTCTATTTGGAGGCTCATAGTCTTAGTTGTCTCTAACTTAACTTCATCATTTTAATAATCTTCAATATATTTGATAATCACCACATCTCCATTGGATATTTTAAAATATGGAGGTTGATTAGGCAGACTCTATGATGGCTCTACTGTAGAACTTCCTATGGAAGTCCTAAGTTTTATCTTGTAGACCAAGGGGGTCCTTCCTTGTGTGTGAGAGTCTTGTGGTGATCATGAAATTTATATAATAATGTGTTCATAGGGCATATAATTTGGCACTTGAATGGAACCTATAATTAACTTATTGAGTTCTCTCCTCCTCATCAAAATCAAGGTTGATGGGGTCCCTTACTTATCCTCCACTAGTTGAACTAGGCTCAGGTAGCTGAGGCTCCTTCTTCACTACTTTTAATTTCAATTCAAAGGAAGTCCTTAGGAGGAAGAAATAACTTGGTCCTTGGATTTCTCCTCAAAATTTCCTTTCCATAAATCTAAATGTGGCCACCCCATGTAGAGTGCCTTATTGTTATCCAAATCCATAGTGGAAACTAAAGGATCATCTTAGATCATTCTCAAATAATCCTCTTATAACCCAACAATTTGTGCCTATTCCAACACTTCCTTATCAGACTTGGCAATCAAAAATAGGAAGTCATAGTCATAATTATCATGACTATATGAGATGTTAAATCTATGAATGTGTTTTTGGATTAACCCATGTAGATCTTAGTCTCTATGTGGAAGTATAAGGAAAGGATAACTCATGAATTTTACACCTACCTCCTCGAGATGATTTCTCATTGTATACACCATTATGTCGATAGTTATGAAGTGACCAAAATATAAGGATATCTTCTACCTTGAGAGATCCTCTTCAATGATCTTCCACAATTGGAATGCAATATCTTGTTTAGCTAATTTATCTGGTATAAACCTTGGAAGACATAGGGGTCCAACATTGTTTCCCCATACCATGATGATAGTGAAATTTGGGTAATGGAAATAGTCCCCTTTCCCAACTAAGTTATTCATAATATTGTGTCAAATTTGAGGTATAGGGAGCCATGAATGGATTTCTAAAACTAAGGGTAGACATCTTTAGAGATCCTCACCATATGTTTAGTATAATAATAGACATGCATGAATTGGTAATGGTTACAAATTATATACTTCTCATAGTGTATTGTTGGGGCCCATAATGCACCAAGGTCTTTATTACATGTTCCCATGACTACATCCAATAAATATGATGTCATCAAAAAATATCAATTGGGTGTGGGGTGCCTATCTTTATGAATAATTTGCTTCCTCAATCGTAGACTTACAATTTCACCTAGGGCATATGTGGCATCATGTGTAAGCATCATATATAAGAATGGAACCCAATCCAAATTGAAAAAATGAATGCTTAGCATACCATATAATCTATTGAGAATATTTATACTATTTTTAATCCCCATCTTGAACATATCAATTGAGATTACTCCTTTTTTCTTCTTCCCTTTCCACATAATAGTCTGGTCTAGGAGTAGCCATGAAGACAACACCTTATCCATTGAAGTTTCTACATTAAATTACACCAATGTGTGCTTGTAAAAGTAGGCATCACAGATATTTAAAGATAGTTATCTATATAAATATATTCCCAAAACTCACATGACCACCATATTGTTGTTAGAGTGATGCAGGAAAACATCCTACAATATCTTCCCTACAAATAACAAGTCCCTCAAAAGGTCGATGCATGGTATTACTTCTAGCTTGGCTATAGTGAAGTTTAGTCTTTGACATTTGAATACCAATAATTATTTTATGAATAATCTATCTACTAGTTTTATGTTGTCTTTGAGTGAAAACACATCCACTAAATCAATGGCATCCCATAGTGTTGATTAATTCTAGTATTTGTCTCCAAACATTATGGTATCAGAGATTTTACCTTTGAATTCTATGGAGTCCTTTATCAAATATGGGGATGGTGGATTAGTTCCTTAGAATGTTATAGATATAGACACCATTTCTATGTGCTTTATGTTATTTTGCTTATGTGCATATACAAATAACTCGACTCTAGTCCAATCACTATTTTAATTGTAGTACACTCTTGAATTAGGCATTAGGGATCTTCATCATTGTAAGATAACATAAGAATTCAAATTTAATACATCTCAAATTAAATTACATATTTTAAATCATGGTGTATCACGTATATAGAATCTTGTATTGAATATCGGTTTGTGAGACATAAATGTGTAACATTCACTTGGCTTTTATTTCCTTTATAATTCAAACTTGTCAGCTCAGGTTGGCAGGGATCTTTAGAGTATTACTCTTAATAGCAAGGAACTTAGGGTCTAAATTGGAAAGATAATTTTGGGTCAATGTCCATAGACAAACTATTTTGGGGGAATTGTTTCAGATAAAATGTCTGCAATAATTTCCTCAAAGATTTCATCTAGGCAAGAAAGTCCTAAGACAATTATGTCAAAGGGATATTCAAAAGTCTAGAAGGCATTTTCAATTTATCTAAAGGGTAATTTTAAACTGAAGGGTCCACTTCATAGGGCATTTTTCACATGGGAAAAATACTAAAGGATCTACTTCATAAGGGTAAAAAGGGTACTTTTTATTTCTTGAAGGGTACTTTCTTACATCTAAGGGTCATTTCAAAAAATTTAAAGGGTAGGTTACACAAAACCCAAAGGGTATGTGCCTTGGGTACAGAGGGTATTTTGCTGTGGAAAAGGGTTGTGTAAATTATTTTCAAGGGTAAGAGGAAAGGGTCTGAAGGTTCTACTTCATGGAAAAAAATTACCCAAAGCATCCACTTCATAGGGGTGAAGGGCACTTTTGATTTTACTAAAGTGTACTTTCATATAGCTAAGGGTCATTTAAAAAATTCACAAAGGGTAGGTTTAGAAAGTTCGAAGGGATAATCCATCAAGGAATTTGTTTTGGGTAAGATGTTTTTAGTCTAAAAACTTGTAAGGCAAAGAGCCCACAAGCTAAATTCCTTCAGGGCAATTATTTTAGACAAAATGTTTGCAATAATTTATAGACAAAATAAGGATTTTTGAATATTAATATCAAAATAAAATGGGCCCAATAACACCCAAAACACAACACCTAAAAAGATAAGTTGCATAAGGGATGAAAGAATTAGCCTAAAAATATAATTCCAAAGAATAGTCTATGTAAAACAAAAGTTAGTCTCATGAAACATAATGCCAATATCATCCTGTTAATAGTAAAATACCTTAGATTTTTATAGAGTTAACATAATCATATGAAAAAATGGGTCAATACTAAGATCAAAATCTGAAAAAGTGAGTCCCCATTTCCCTTTTAAAAAAATGGAGATGTTGGGTACAACAAATGGTGACTTATAGGGGGAATACTCCTAAGTATTTAAGAACTCAAAACTCTGGTCTCATAATCTTTAGATCAATATTGAAGTATGTCATAGAGAAATAATTAAATAGAAACATGAAAGAGACTCATAAGTTTAAATCACACAACATACTCACCTTCTAATTTTTTAGATCTGTGTGTGTTAAACATGTAATTTATTTGACCCTTGTTGTGATGAGTTTTTCAAAGGTTTTGATGAGGTTGTTAGTTTCATTCTAGTATTTATTGAATCATATTAAATTAGGGTAATCTTAGGCATTACTATGATACCATTCAAGCATCCATATCCTTGATAGAGATACCTTGGGCTCCTCTTCTCCTTCCATTATTTTCTACTAACCATGATGTGTGGTGCATGACATTATTTCATCATGTGAGCCTTTTAATTTTATTCTCCTTTTTTTTTAACTCATTGGCTCTTTTCCATCTTTTTATTTTTTTTGGTTTCTCTTTTTTTTAGATCAATGGAAAAGAGAGGAGATGAAACCCCAATGAGCTAGTATAATTATAAAACAAATTGATACTAGAACATCCCTACCAACCAAATTTACACCCAGAATTGTCACTTCCAACATTTATTTAACATGTTGAGTGAATTTGATCCAATAAAACAAGAAAAATTTCGAAATTTTTATAAAGTACCTCAATAAAAACTTCTATATGTCTGGTAAAGGTATTGAATTATGACATTATTCAGAATAATCGTATGATCACTTTCTTTCATCCTAAAGTCTCAAAAAACACAAAAATGCATCCAATTTGTAAACTAGTCCCCAATGTGTCAAGATTAATTTTCCCCTTTTATACAAGTCCTAAACTTAGTTGTTTTGGATTTTAGAATGGTAATAACTAGAGAAAACACAACCTTGATCATCAAAGAAAACAAAGAACAATTAATCTAGAAAGTAGTAAACTACTCTAGAAAGTACTGTGATCTAATCTAAGAAAACCAAATACTAAAAAGTAGAATAATTAAATTAGAAAGCATGGAAGTCTAAATCAGAAAGCATGGAAATCCAAACTAGAAATCATGGAAATATAAACTAGTAATATGTCTAAACTTATTAAAATCCCCTCAATAAATAATATCCTATAGATGGAATAGTTATGAGTTATTGCTTCAAGAACTATCCATTGACCAGATATGTAGGCTCATTGCCTTGGAGGTCCTTTAGATGAAATTAATTATTACCCATGATCTCTAAAATTTGATAGGGTCTAATCCATAGTGGGGAAAAATTATCATGTTGTCCTTTATTTTCATGGGCTTTATCCCATAGTAACACCAGATCTAAAATTATAAATGCTTTGACTTTCACTCTTTTATCAAACCACTTTTTGACTACATCTTGGTGTTTACTAAATTTCTGTAAGTATTTAGTCCTTAAATCTTCCATTTCTATTATATCAAAAAATCTTGATCCTACTTTGTCATTTGGTTCCATGTAGTCTTACATGAATTGATAGGTAGGTAGCTTCAATGTGATAGGGAAAAAAGGTCTATGTCCATATAACAATAGGTAGGGATAAGCTTTCAAAGCTTACTTATATCTCATCTGGTCTACCCAAAGTGCATACTTTGGTAAATTATGCCAGTCACTAGGCTTAACCCCTACTGACTTCTTGATTGCATCAATCATAAATTTATTTGTTGACTTTGCTATTCCATTTCATTAAGGGTAGTGGTTATAAGTTGAATTAATTATGATCTAATTGTCATATACCATTCAATTAATTCTATTGAAATAAAATTTTGTCCATTTTCCCATACCAAATGGATGGGCATTCCAAATCTAGTTGTTATGTGTTCCTCCAAAAAGTGAATCGCATCTTGTGCTCTACTATGTTTTATTGGTAATGCTTCTATCCATATAGTATAATATTTTGTTGTTACAAGAAAAAATATATGGCCTAATAATAAATTTGGGTTGATTAAACTAATGAAGTCTAAACCCCATCATGAAAACAATCTTCCTTCAACAACTGGTTGTAGAGACATTATTACATGTGCTTCTCTCTTGGCTAATGTTTGACATTAATGATAGGTTTTGATGTGTATATGAGCATCTTTAAATATGGTTGGACAATAATAACCCAACCTAAAGATCTTATGTGTTGTATTATTCCTAATAAGGTGACCAATCCCTATCTTTTGATTCAAGTTCTATAGAATTTATTTAGCCTCCTCCACAAATACACATCTAAGATAAATACCTTCATTATTTCTTATATATAGGACTCCCTTTTTAATCATGAAATGAGCATATTTGAGCCTCAAATCTCTCCTTTCTCTGTTAAGGTCTAGGCGACAAGTTCTTGTAATTAAATACTAAATTATAGCTATATACCATTATCCTTTAGATACTTGTGCTACACATACCTCTTCAACAGTGATTTGAGGATCAAGCTCAATCATAATTTGAACAATGGATTAACCTCTAATTATCTTTTTAGGCTAGATATCTATATCAAATTCCTAGAGCTTTGTCACCCATTTGTCTTAATTTTCTCCTAGCTCATTTTGTGATAGGGTGAGCTTGACAATAGGTTCAGGTACAATATCAATGGTTTTATTACTCAAGATGTAATGTCAAATTTTATTCAATACTTTGATAAGAGTGAAAATCTATTTATCAATCATATAATACCTAAGCTCTGCATCCTTCATATTTATGCTCATTAAAGTAATTAGATACTTAGTTTTGTCCTTCTTCTATGTGATAACCAAAATAACAGTGTGTTATAAAGCAAATGAATATAGATAGAAATCTTTTGTGAATTATGGACTAATTAACATTAAATCCTATTATATGGCATCCTTTATGTATTAAAAATACTTTATGGCTTCAATTTTCCAATTAATTTTAAGATCTTTCTTGAGCATGGAATTTATAGACTTGATAATTTATGTGAACCCTGAGATGAACTTCCTTATGAAGTTGATTTTCTTGAAGAATGACTTGAGTTCCTTCTTGTTTTTTGGCTGCTAAATTTTTGAAATTACCTTGAATCTATTTAGATCAATGGTGATCCCATCCTTTGTCATAATATGTCCCAATAGTTTTCCCTTAGTGACTACAAATATGCTTTTCTATGAGTTTAATGAAATACCAAACCTTCTACACCTCTCAAATATAGATTCTAAGTTACTTATGTGATCTTTTCTATAATTTTAAAACACTATAAGATCATCCATATAGATAATTATACATTTTCCTATTAGTCCCTTGAAGGCATGATCTATGGAACATTGAAAGGTATCTCTTACATTGATTAGGCATAATAACATCCTTTTGTATACATAAGTACCCCATTTCATAGTAAACATTATTTTTATTCTATCCTCAAACTTCACTAACACTTGATTATAGCCTAAAAATCCATCCAAAAAGGACATCATTTCAGAACCACTCAATATCTATATCACCTCATCTAGTGAAAGGAAAGGATAATTATCTTTCTTAGAAGCCTTGTTCATATTTTTTATGTCTACACATAATTTGATCTCACCATTCTTATTTCTAACTAGGACCAAATTAGCCACCTATGTATAATATCAAATTGGGAAGATGATTTTGGAACTTAATAAGTTCTCCACTTTCCTCTGAATAAGAGGATCTAAAATAGGACTTACTAGACTTTGCCATTACCTAAATGGTTTATGGTCTTGATTTAGGGGAATTATGTGAGTAATGACCTATGGGTCATACACTTTTAGGTCTTTGTACATCTAGGAGATAACATATTTTTATTGAGTAATCAAATCCTTGACTCATTGTATTTCCTCTATAGTGTAATTGAGACTAATGTTCACATAATGTGGGTTATGATCATCTCCTAGATTTTCCCTATTGAAGTTTGATTCATCAACCTTGGGTCTCCTAAGTTTCTATGCCTAAGGTTCCAAGTTGAATGGTCTCTCCAAAGAGACTAAGATAGCTAGAATCCAATTTTACTTTAGATGTAAAATTCCCTCTATATCTATTTCTTCTTGGTAGAAGTGGTTAATGTCCTTGTCATTAATGATTTGGGACTTGAAATCCCATAAATTATTTAATAACTAAATAATCTATTGATTATCATTTAAGACAAAAATTTTATACATTATCTATAATAGAGGGACAAGGAACCAATTTAATATAAAATATCTTTACCTTGGACTCATATGATGGCTCAAGATTGGTAAAAACAACATATAGTGAATCAGTGGCTTGATTTTATTCTCTTGAGAGTGCCATTATGTTAAAATATTCAAATCTCTCAATTAAATTTCAAACTCTATGCTTATATCTCTTTATATAAGATAATTTACATTGATATTTGTTTCCTACCTAGTGACCTACCAAATTTGAGTCACCAAATACTTCTATCTATTTTACATGATTCTTTAGTGCAAATTATAGTCCTAGAATTAGAGATTCATACTCAGATCTATTATTTTTAAATGAAATTAAAATATATAAGCTACCAATAAATTCTTACCTTGAGGATCAATAAACTCAATTCCTATACCCGATCCTTGCTTGGACATGGATCCATCAAAATGCATAGTCCATAGCTGATTCAAACCTTTACGTTATGTATTTTGTGCTAGATTTTGAGTGGTAAAAGTATAAATACCAAGGGAAGGAGAGTCATAATATACCTATTAATTTTTGACATTGTATTCCATGCTGGGATATTTCAATCTTGGCTCTCTATCAATTATGATTTGATTCACAACTCCTCTCCATGACAACTAGATATGAGAAAAGTTTGTGGAAAGATATACATTGAGTATTTTAAAACAATCTCTATTTATCAACAATCCATAGCCTTCTAGTATGCCCACTACAAAAATATTGATAATCATTTGGACTCTCAATTTTGATGCTACTTGAATGTGTATGTTATTTAGTTCTCTAACTACTAGTACTATCATTTGGTCTAGTTGAGAGACTAATATATTTGAATGGCTTGGAGTGAGACCAAGATTTTTACATATAGAGGTAGGAATAGTAGTTGTAGAGGCTTCAAAATCAACAAAATAGTTATGAATGTTCTTATCAAATTCTCTAATAGTTAACAAAAATGGTGGCACTTTAGGCTTGCTCTTGTAAATGACATTGTCATCAACAACCCTTGATTTGTCTTTATTCACTCTATTTATTTCCATAGTGTCCTTTATATTAATGGACTTCCATAAAAATTCCTTTTGTTTATTGGTTTGGGATAACTCATGGAGAGTTATATTTGCCTTAATATTCTTTATGTCTTCCACAATGATGTATCCTTATTTTCTTGGTTCTTCCTTGCATGGCGGTTGATCATTCTCCTTTGGAGGGGGTGGATTGTTGTCTAATTTGGGATTTAGATAAATTGATGTGATGGTTTGAGGAATCTAGGTGGTAAGTGGATATTTGTTCTTTAATTTATATGCACCTCTCTAGAACTACTAGAAAGAATGAACTTCATCTATGTTATCTTCTAGTTCATTATCATCTTTGCCTAGGAATGGGAACTCATGAGTTTCAAAGAACATGGTTATGATAGAGGACCTAAGATCCTAATGGGATTTTAGTGGATTATTTATCTAATACTATCTAGTTACTTCCTTATGAAAGATCTTGAATGTTGTATAAAACTCAATGTAGTCGAGCTCTTCATGTTGCGGTGTATTGTGTATCTTGCACCAATTGGGGAGAGTCATTTCAACTATGTTGATTTTTAGGATATTTTTAGGTTGCTCCATATTGTTTAGTATTATTAAAATTTCTATTATACATCTGGAATCTAGTGTTCTAGTTATCGGTTGGATCATTGGCATTGCCCATCTTTTGTTACATATTCAAGAAATCATTACTCATCTTTTGGACAATCTTTTGAATATAATCCAATTTAGCCTTTGTGGAGTCTTTACCTTATAGAATGGCCATGGGAAGTGATGATACATGCTAGTTCTATTGATAAATAATTCTTGTCACATGATTTTTCAAGTAACCAAAATTTGACTACATCATTTGTGTCAATAGAAGCAATGTGTACAATTAATTCTGATTGTATGCTAGAATGTTCTGCTTCACATGTGGTATCATATTGAGCATTTGAAATCCATTGTTGATGTAAGGTGCCCTAGGTGTCTACAAGTTAAGCTATCTATCAATGCCAATAGACTCTTTTAATGCTAATGCTAAAGTATTTTAAGTAGGTGCTCTCCTCAAGAACATGATGGTGATAGGATTTAAGGCATTCTTGTGCATCTTTAATGATAATTTTGGTTCTAGTTTATACCTTGAGGTCAAAAAATTGCACATATTCTACCATCTTTCATTAAAATCATGGATGGGTTCATTAGGCTCCCTCTTCATGCTAGTAAAGTGTTAATATACCAATCCAAGAAAAATGATTTGACATTATTCCAAATTGATGATGAAATTTTTGGTTAGATTTAAATACTAATCATAAATAACATCCATTAAAGTAAAAGGAAATAATCTAAATGTAACATCTTTATTAAATACATTCATTAATCTTAAATCAATTTTAATAGCTTTGATATGCTCCTTTTTGGTTCTTATCCTTGAAGGAGAAAAATATGATAGATATTGTTCAAGATTCTAGGGATAATCATGCACATCTCTTGGGATGGCAATGGAAGATCTAACTAATGAAACTTATTGTTGGGCCATTGATTGATTAATAGAAAAAGAGTTCCTTATGGGTAAGGGGTACCCTAGCGGAGGTGGTGGATTATTCCAAATTAGAGATATTGGCACAACTATAGGTCTCTCATAACTTGTCAAGGGTGATGCTAATAAACTAGACTAGGAATTAGATCTAATCACTCTCTTGGGTGACTCCAGGGAAACTCTATTATCATAGGTTTAAGCCCTCTTTCTATTTCTAGTGGAATACTAATGATGTGGGTTTTATACACACTTTAGTCAAATGAGGTAACCTCTAATTTTTAGGATATCTATGGAGGTGAACTCCACTCTAGAAAATGAGTTGTAGGTATGGAGTGTATTTTAGCCTATTTATGAAATAGGTGTAGGGCATGCAAGTTATTAACAAGGTTTTTTGGATCAAAGTGTGGACTTTTAACAGAGTGAATCTCTATGTGAGTTGGATAGGTGGATAATTTCTAATATAAAATTGGTAGGTATCAATAAAAAACTAAAAAAAGGTAAGGTAGGGTATAAAATAAGGCTCGGTGGTTCTTAGGAATTACTTCCCTAGTCCATTTTTTAATAGACCTATGCTTTCTAAAACCTATGTCTATTGTTAGTAGTAATAACACACATATATTCAGACATAGATATGAAGTCCAAGTAATTAAAGATGTAGGGAATTCACAAGCCTCAAACAAAGGTTACTCCTTTAGGGTAGCTATTACAAACCCTTAATTAGGAGATTATGGCTTGAGCAAGTGAATTATCTAAGGTAGCTATTGCACACAAATAGAAAACTACACCAATGAAAGAAAACATAAATAAACATTCAAAAATATGATTCAATTAACTTAACCAACTTAATCAATATATTCACTAATCTTTCAATAGTTGTACCACATTTAGGATTATTATATCAATCAAGTAATCAAGAATATATTCACAACTATAGCACACTAAATATTATTGAAGCATACAACCATAGAAACAATAACTAATTACATGAAATTAGAAACAAAATACTTAAAAACACTTTGATAATGATCAAAACTATTCACTTCTCTATATTCAAAACTATTCTAACCATACAACTAAGTTGGTTATAATCATATATATAGGCTTGGGGAAGGGATCGCCTCATCCTCCAAGTTTATGCAAGTGGTTACATGTGCTAGTTAGAACATGTAGTTATAACTATGGTCTAAAAACCCATCTAAAAGAGAATTAGAAGCTAAAAATAAATAAATTGACTTTTAAAAATTATGTAATGTGTGCATGTAGATAAAATATAAAGTCAATTTTCTATAACTAACACTAAAAATCTAAGCACATTGGCTATTAAAAAATTGTACATGCATAAGATTCTAGCCTATCAAGTATTACTCACTTGAAGGGTTACATGGACCTTGGTTGTCATAAAATTCATCATGGCAATTGAAGATTTAGTTTCACCACCTAAAACCTACTTCTTGTTTGCTTCATTATCCTTATAGACTTTTTATGCCACTCCATGTTGTATTAATATAATGTCTAAATTTAGAATTGATGGCTGATGGTTTCTCTTAGTTTATCCAAGGATATTCACATGCTTAGCCTTGGTTATTTGGAATTTGTTCTTGAAGATTTCAAATTTGGTGACCTTTTTCTGAGCCTTGATTAATTTTGACTCAATTTATTCAATTGTAAAACATTTCAAGATTTACTTAAACTCATCAGTTGCTTCCTAGATAAGTGATGAGTGTCATTTAACTCTTCATTTAATCAATGTTCATTTATTGTCTTATGAACCAAGGTTAGTGTCCAAAGCTATCTACAGTAAGGTGTAGGATGTTATATCTAAAAGTTTACTTGTGGGGGTATTTAATGGTCATACTCTAACTTTGACTAATGAAAGAAATGTGTCCTAAACTACTTGATTCACTCTTTTGATGAAAAGGAAAAGATGTAACTATTTAATCAAATAAATCCGCTTTTTTTTCTTGAAAGTAAAATCACACTCCTATTTATGTTTGCATGGAAAGTAAAATCACACTCCTAACATAAAAATATTTTTGATTCACACGTTTATTATAAAAGAAAACACACTTTTCTTAGAAAGGAAATGAATTTGGAATAAGAAATGCCTTTTAAACTATGAATTTGTTTTGATGTTTTATGAATGAATGCAAACATTAACAAGATTCTGATTAGTTATAACAATGAGTTAATATAACATAATATAAATATCGTACATAGTTCCTGGTTCTAAGAAGAGTGGGCCCTTACTCCTCTTAGAATTAGTAACAAAGATTAATCA
Organism: Torreya grandis; assembly: GCA_037957365.1. Taxonomy (NCBI): domain Eukaryota; kingdom Viridiplantae; phylum Streptophyta; class Pinopsida; order Cupressales; family Taxaceae; genus Torreya; species Torreya grandis. The sequence goes on from JARHVA010003718.1 coordinate 269,473, forward strand.
ATGCTAGAAATTGAAGTGATAATTCATAAAATTGAAATGATTACAATCTGTCTAAAACCTGTAATATACCTATATGTATCTTTCATCTATTATATATCTTTTTAATAACAAAAATATTATATTTTATACTAATATAACTAACTCAAAATATGATGCAAAGAGATAGGATTCCTTGGTTGATCCACTAATCCAAAAATAGGAGATTGGATTTCCAAGAGATCCAATTATTCTGATGAAATAGCTATATTATCCTAAAAATAGTCTTAAGATCTGAATATATATAACTTTATCAAAAACAAATCCTACAAAATAGTAGGTTGGTATTTTCCTCATTTGAATCTAGTTGGAATGATTCTCTCTCATCTTATCTAGCTACCAGCTTCCCCATTTATAGCTTTGTCTTTACAAAATACATGAATTGACCCTACAGAGTCTGTAGGAACAAGCCTATGGAGTCCATAGAAATAAGCCTACATAGTCTATAGAAACAAGCCTATGGATTCCATAGAAACAAGCCTATAGAGTCGATAGAAATAAGCCTGTGAAGTCCATAGAAACAAGCCTATAGAGTCCATAGAAATAAGCCTGTGGAGTCCATAGTATCTATGTGAGTTCATATTTCTACTAGATAGAGATTAAAATTGAAATTTCACTATGCATCACCTGTGTCTTCTTCTTGAGCATCATTCACAACAGAAATAACTAAAACAGCCTGTGTATTAGACATTAATGACAAAGTAAAGGTTTAGTCTTTGGTTCAATATAAAAAAGACAAATGTATACTTTCCATATAATAACTATCTAACAATCTATGATTTACATAAGATAATATCCTTAGAGAGATGAATTGAGAGAAATAACATGTCAATGATGAGCCATATTCTGAGCTCATCATCTTCACCAGGATTTACCTTTTGCAAGTCCCATTGTAAACATTCATTGGTATTCATAGCTCTAGTATCTACTTTCCACACTTTAACTCAAATCATAGTCATAAAATTCATCTATTATATTCTTGTCTAAATTTCTTGTAAATCCTTGATATTCTTGAATAATTTGTTTCCATATATTGAATTGCTCCTTTGATTGTGGATCCCAAATCTGCCATCTTGGAATAGGTATGATCAACAAAAGGGGTCTATATCTTATGCCAATCCATTTCTTTTCTCCCCCAGAGTTTATTACATCTATTAAAATTTACAAAATTGAGGTAACTCTCCTCATACTCTATCTTAAGTTATTTGTAGACATGATCTCTCATCTTCTAAGAGACACTGAAAGTTGGTCCCACCTTTTCACACTTGAGTTATTACTAAATCAAAAATCTATCTTGAAAATAAGTCAAAATAAATAGCATAATCATATAAATCTTGTAAATAATGATTTTTAACTTCATCTCTTAGATAAGCATATTTAAAATTCTATCTGATCAATTTGGGGATAGGAAAGGTTGGTCTGATACACAATCCGATAGTCTTAGCATGATTTGTATACTCTTCAAATCTACTTTTCCATGATAGTTGATTTTTAAATGTAGAATGCAATGTCCTCAGTTGAAATTATCCTACATGAAGGTTTATCAAGAAATTATTATGCTAATGGTTTCCTATGATCAAATCATACAAATAAAACTCACAAATCAAATCCTACTGATCCGGTTCAACATTATACAAAATTTTCAAAAATGTTGTTGGCCATAAAATCTTGTAAGGAAGATGACAAGAGATCCTCAGAAGCTACCATCTATAAAATTATTAAAACAAAAAGAAACTATATGTAGGAAAAGGATTCATACATGCCAAAAGATATTCCCCTAATTTGCATGCATCTTGCAAATTTTCTTCTAAATTTTGGACCTTAGCTTCTAATTCTTTCTTTTCATTTTCCAATTTTTTTTTTGAAGAAGTTGAAACTTTGTTTTTCTATTTACATATGGAATATTATTCTTCAATTTGATTTAGTATTTTCAAGGTAAGCATACTTGGACAACTTGTTTGACAACTTCAGTCAACAAATACCTTAGGAGGAGAAGGTGTAACATTAGAAGGTGCTTTGGAAGAGTTTACCAAACTCTGTAATCTCCTATTCTCCTTCTTCATATTTTTTACATATATCCATAGGTCTATTTGTTCACTTTCATTTTTCTTTATTATTTCTTCTATTTTTTGAACTTCTATTGCATGATTGGCATATGTTGTGTCTAATTTTTACACTGACAATGAGTTGAGATGATCCTTATTCTATAGGTGACTGGTCAAGTTAGAAATGTTAGTTGTTTGTTATTTCTCTAGAGCTTGAGCTTGAGAAAGATTTAATGTTAACTGTATAATAGGATCATTTAGATTAGATGATTCTCTTTTTTCATTTGTGCATATAGTTTTTCCTTTATTCATTGTAGTTTCAACTAAAACATGTGGTTGTCTCACCATACTTGATTCCTCTACCGTGAGTGGCTCTTCTCCTATAATTGGCTCCTATATTATGATTGGAGAATTAATTTCAAAAGGATTTTCTTCAAAATCTATATTTTTAGGGATACTTTGATGTATGGGGGAATGAGATACCTTTTTAAGACTATCCAAAATGTCTATAGCCTCTTATTCATCTTCATCTATCAGAATTAACCTTCTCTTTATTTTGGTCACTCTCTGAGCTACACTCAGTTGTATTTTATTTTCAACCATCAAACCTTCAACCTTCTCAGGTTCTATAGCAACCTTTCATTTCAATTTTCTTCTTCCTAATAAGAGAATTGGTTACAATATAGATTCGTGAGGTTCTTGTGGGGACCTTGAAACTATAGGGATTTGAGACATTATGATTCTTCTTGGAGAAGAAGAAGAAGGTATTTCTTTTGAGACTAAAGTCTATGATTTCTTATTTAGAGTCATTTTCTCAATTGATGTATCATGTGGAGATGAATGTTCCTGTGGTAAATTTAAGGTTTCTTGTGTAGGCAGATTTGGAATTTGTTATATTAGACTTTTATAAAATTCCTCCCAAACCTCTTATCCTTGTTAAAGGAAGTGATGTTGGATAATTAGGTGAATAAGGCCATGGTGACTAATAACATCATTAGGAGTTGTATTCATAATTTTAAGGGCACCATATAAGAAGGATGGGAGGTTAATCTTGTAATGAGGGTTTTGCCTCACATACTTAAGGTGTATTAATATTTTCATTGTGTCTCCTCATAAAATACTATGTTTCCCATCACAAATGATATAGTTGAGTACCCACTTGGCTACAAATTTCTATGGTTAAAAAAGTGAATTTCTAAGAATCCCTTTTGATTTTCCCTTAGAATCTATTATACACAAAGTCCTAATCTGCTCATTACCATTAAACTGAATAATTAAATCACTAAATGGAATTCTATCTGTCGCTCTCATTCCCTCTTTTGGAACTTGTATGATTTGACTTATAATTTGAGTTAAAATAGGAATAACAATGCCTTTAACAATTGAAAACTCAAGTGTGAGATTAGTGATGAATTCTCTTACCATTGTTTCATGAAAACCCTAGAACATTTCAATGAAAGGTAAAGAATAATTTGATCTAAATAATACCATAGAAGCTTTGTATTTATGAATTTTTTTTTCATTCTTTAGCTCTGATCTCATTTTTTATCCCATTTCTACTCAGATTCAAAGACAACTCTATTTATTTAACTTATATTAGGGTTTAAACCAGTCTTTTATTGAAATATATAGGCAAAAATCACTGAGGATCTATAGACTAGATTCTATTGAAATTTGTAGGAATGAAATGGTTTGTGTGAAACTCCATAGTTGCATGAGTCCATAGTTTGATATGATTACTTATACAGTTTAGTGTCACACATTTATAAGGAGTGTGCCAGCCATTTTGTTAATTTATTACAAATGAAAAGAAATGATGACATGGTACTTTGATAGTGATAGTGATTTATCATTTCATTTATAACCCATTCATGATGTCCTATCATTATAATTATTGATGATGTAATTGATTGTACCAAATCTACACACTTATCTGTACATCTTTAGTGGCTTATTTGCATGCTTATTCATTATGGTATCTGTCATGTCATTCCATTTTGGAAGGTTCATGTTTGGGTCATCTTCATAGAATAAATATTAATTAAATCAAATATAATTAGTTAACTAAACACAAATAAATATAATATATGTCTCACTTACTTTTGACCTTAGATTTATCCTTTGCTCGCCATTTATACTACACAAATAAGTTTGCATCGATTAGTCAATAGGTGTTGAAAGAAAAAAATTTATTGCATGGAGAAGACAAATCATAGTGTCATGATGAGATTATATTTTTTGAATTATATATTTTGTGTTTTTTCCCTTTGGCCAGTGATTACTAATTTTCTAGCCAATGCCCTTTTTGCAATGTATAGCTAGCCATGAAGCTAGTTTTCTAGGCATGCATTATCAATAGTGTCCCTATAAGGATTTTAACTATTGATATTTATTTATTTTTTATTTTTTATTTTTTATTATACACACACACACACACACACACACACACACACACACACACACACACACACACACACACACACACACACACAAGATCATCAAGGAGCAAATTCTATGGAAGAAGAAAAGTCCTCTAGAATAGCTACTTGATTTCAAGCAATTTTACTAGAAGAAGCAGAGTCCTCTAGAAAGGCTACTTGATCTTATACCTTTTGAATAAATTCTTATTTATTGAGAGGTTTTTGATAAAGCTTCAATATATGTCCATTAACTAATAGAGCTCTTCTACTATCATCAATAGGTATTAGATTAACACAACCATTTTCAAAGACCTCCTCAATTTGATAAGGTCCCAACCACCTCATTTGTAGTTTTCTTTTAAACTATTAAAATTTGGAATCAAAAAATAGTGGCCAAACTCCTTTCTAAAACTTTTATTGCTTGATCTATGAATCATGACAAACTTTTATTTGATGTTGTACCAATTCAATTCTTTGTAGTGCTTCCATCCTCATCTCATCAAGTTGATTAAGCTGTAAGAGTCTTGCTTTTTTTATTTATTATTATTCAATCCCTAATTCTACAGATGTTTTCAAAGTTTGTAATTTAAATTCAACAGGGAATAAGGGCTTCTTACCATAAACCAATTCATAAGATGAAAATCTAATTGTTGTTTTCTAAGTACTATTATAGGCTCAAATAGCTTTTGGTACCTTATCTACCCAATCTTTTCTGCTAGAATTAAAAACCTTGGTTAAAATGGTTTCCAGTTCTCTATTGGTGACTTCAACTTTCCCATTAGCTTATGGATGGTATGGAGATGTTTTTCTATCTTAAGTTTGATGTAATTGCATGAATTGATTTATCATGTTTTACATGAACTATGGTCCTTAATCTGAGACTATCTCCCTTGGAGCACCAAATCTTTGCATGATTTTGAAATATAATAAATCAGCTACCATCTCTTCTCTTACATGATTTAATACTTCCACTTATTCCCACTTGGTCACATAGTCTATACATAATAGGAGATATTCTTTTCCTTTAGAAGGAGGATACACATGACATATAAATTAAGTTCTCCATTTCTCAAATGGTTCTAAAACTAATTGTGGATGAGGGTTCAGAGGCATCTCTATTGAAAGAGTAGGTTGTCCAATTCTCTAAAAATCATCATAGTGTCTGACATATCTTTTTACTTGCTGATGAAGGTGAGGCCAATAGTATCTTGCTCCTAGGATTTTGTGTTTGGTTCTTTGAGTTGAGTAATGACCTCCTCCTAGTTCATCATGACAAGATCTGATGATATCATAAGCTTCAACATTTATCACACACTTGTGAAACACATGGTTAGGTCCAAGTTTGAATAGCATTCTATTAATCCATTTAGAAGAATAACTTTTTTTATTAAACATTTTATTTTATTTTTGTGAAAATTGTAGAGGAAACTTATCTATAGTAAGACAACTGGCTATATCAAAAAACCATGGAGATTTTGATGAAATAGCAAATAGTTTTTCATCTAAAAAGTCATCTTCCACTGGTTATTCCTCCCCTATAGTGTTCATTCTTAACAATAAATTAGCAACCATATTAGACTTCCTTGATTTATCTATAATAGTAACATCAAATTATTATAAGACCAATAACCATCTAATAATCCTACCTCCCACAATTGGTTTATTGGTAAGATATCTAATAATTGAATGGTCTATATAGATAAATACCTTGTAGTCTATTATGTAGTGTCTAAATTTGTTAATTACATAGACTACAGCTAGGAATTCCCTCTCAGTGATGGTGTAGTTTCTTTCAATAGGTGTCATGTTTTTGATAATATAATATATAGCATACATGTTATCCTCTTCATCTTTTTGTCTAAGGACTACTCCTATTATTGTATTTGAAGCATCTATGTATATATGGAATGGTTGAGTCCAATCTGGTCCTCTCAATACTGGAGCAATAATGAATTTAGCTTTGATGGTCTTAAAGGTCTGTTGGCAACTATCACTCTATTCAAATGTACTATCTTTTGTAAGTATGGCAAATATAGGGGCAGATATTTGGCTAAAATTATCTATGAAGCATTTGTAGTAATCAACATGTCCCAAAAAACTCTTAATTTTAGTTTGTGTTTATGGGATGGGTAAATTGGAGATTATTTCAACCTTCTTTGGATCTACTTGAATGCCTTTTTTAGAAATATGGTGTCCTAACACTATTCCTTCATCCATCATCAACAAGCATTTCTCATGGCTCAAAGATAATTGATTTTCTTCACATCTGATCAATACTCTTTCCAAGTTGGTAAGAGCCTCTTCATAAGTCCACCATAAATGGTGAAATCATCCATATATACTTAAACACAATAATTTGTAAGGTTAGAGAATATTGCTAGAACTACTATTTAGAAGGTTTTTGGAACATTAGAGAGTCCAAATGGGAGTACTCGATAAGCAAAATTTCCCCAAGGGTAGGTAAATGTGGTTTTATCTTGATTTTTAGCTGTTACCATTATCTAGTTAATCCCACTAAACCCATTTAGGAAGTAAAAATATCTTTTTCTTGCCAAGTTGTCAAGAACTTGATCAATGAAAAGTAGAGGAAAATAATCTCTTATTGTTGCTTTGTTTAGTTCTCTATAATCTACACATACCCATAATTTTCCATTTTTCTTGGGCATAATTACTAGGGGTGAAACCCATTGGCTATTTGAGATGGGGTAAATAAACCCAACTTCCAACAATTTTTAGATCTCGGTTTTGACTATCTCCTTTAATGCTAGGTTTATTCTTCTTTGTGGTTGTCTAACCAATTTGATAGATTTTATGTAAATGTGATGAGTGCGTATGCTAGGGTGAATTACCTTCATGTCAGTATAATCCAAATTAAAATCCTTGGTATGTCTTTCTAGTACTTCAAAGAGTTGATCTTCCTCTTCATTTGTTAACTAACTATTAATGTTCAAAAAATTTCTAGGTAATACCATGATTGGTTTTGTCCCTAGGTAGTTGGATTCTATTTACTTAAATTCATTAATCAATGAGTTTAGAGGACATGGATGAGGAAGTAGCTTATGAAACATGGTTACATTATCAAAAAAAAATTCTTTAGTAGGAGTCAGTGTTGCTAAAAAATAATGGAATGCATCTAAGAAATGAGTTTTTTATTGTTATACCAATTTCCACATACTTTCTTGAATCATTCCATGATCATATGGTGAGGAAACAATAGAATAATTAGAAGTGGTGGTTTCATAATATTCTATCTAACCCAAAAATCCTAAACTGAGGCACTCCATAGTTTATGTACTAGTAGAGTCCATAGATTCTAGGTATATGTCTCCATTTAATTTTTCTAAGTGTTTTTTAACTATGATCATAGCTAAGGAGGAAATTTTGTTTGATGTGTTGTATGATTCATCCACACAAAGTTCTTGTATGTGATTTGTTGATGGTTTTATAGGAGGATACAAAGAGATGCATTTGGATTTTAACCCATTAGAAATGGTCATGTCTCTTGACTTGCAATCATTTAATGCTGCTATAGTTGCCAACCATGGTCTACCTAAGATTATGAGATATCTTAGATTCTTTGTTTTAGGTTTTAAGACCATGAAATCTACTAGATATTCCCAAGACTCTATTAGTACATCAACATTTTATATATTCCCTTCTAATTTAGTTATAGATTGGTTTGCCATTTGAAGAATGGTAGTTGTGGGTTTCACTCTTATAATATATAATATATGAGGGGTATCAATTGTCATAACATTAATTACTTCTCCCAAATCTACCAAGATGTTAGGAATTTCTTTACCTCTAATTGTGACTATGATCACTAAGCTTCCTAGATCTGCATATTTTGGAACTAATAGTTTCCCTACTAATAAATCAACAACTTTTTCATCAACATGAATGGTTCCTAGATATTTTGCTTTCCTCCCAGGTGTCTTGATACAAAGGTATTTTATTATTTTTTTCAATTTAGGTATATCCCTAATAGCTTGTAGTAGGGGTACCTCAATATTGATCTTTTGTAACTCATGGATCAAGTTTGATTCTGGTTTAATATCAATTTCTCTTAATCTTTCAAGAAAAGGAACTACTGGTGTAGTAGTGTTTTCTTTGTTTGCTTAAGGGCTTATTTTGATTTTGGCTTCTCTAGTGTTTAATTGAGATTTGTTATTTCTTTTTCATAAGGTATCTCAGAAATGAGAACTAAAGGTATTTGTATAGTTTTCCCTGATCTTAAACATATGTTTAAATAATCAATAGCTCCAACATTCATTTTCTCTTCCTGTTCATTAACATAAATAGGTGCTGGTTGTTTATTTTTTGGATCTGCTATTTTGATTTATTTGTATTTGTTGCTAAATAATTGGGGGTGGCATTATAGTTTTCTATTAAAGTGGTCTTCTTGGTTGGGTGAATTATTGTTGTGGATTCCACTGCAGATTCCATTGTTGATATTGATGTGGGATTCATTGGTGTTGTGGTACCCATTGTTGTTGTGGCTATGGTTGTGGCACCATCCATGGGGGTGTTGGCATCCAATCTTGTCCTACCCATAGATTTTGGATTGATGGAATTTGGGGTTGATTCCAAAAAGGTGAAGGAACTAAAACATTCCATGGTGCCATCTATGGATTAACTGGGTTTCTTGCATTAAATTGTCCTTAAGCCTAGTTTTGTGGGGTAAAGTTTTGTTTCTAGATATAATTTACTTCTTGAGTAGACTGGACTTGTGTTTTAATTTTCTTTTTTAAAATAGGCAAAATGGTGCAATGTTTGGTATCATTATCTATTGTATCATAGATCCCACATGATGAAACATTGGTTTTATCTAGGGGTAGTCTCTAAGGGCATGCTTATGTCTACACTTAGGATAGTAAATTACTAAGGGTTTTGCTGCATTTCCTTAGCTTGAAGCCCGTCCAAAGTACTAATTAATGTAACCAGAATATCCATATTTAGATTGGTAAATTATTCCATTAGCTTACCCACTTTATTAGATTTCCCAAACCTTCCTCTCCTAATTTTAGGTTTTATTCAAGAGTAGCTGGTACAAAGATCAAAAATTTGATTGAAATCCAACTTATTTATATCTCCACCTCCCATCAGATTTAAGGCATCTCTAGTATCTTCATCAAACCCTTTTAAGAAAACCAGTTTCTAAACTTCTTTAGTGAGTGGATAATTGTTTCTTTTATGAGTGAACATGAATCTATCCAAATAATCCTCTAAAGATTCATCCTCATTCTATTTTATTTTGAATAAATCCACTTTTCTTTCTCACACTTGGTAGTAATCTTGATACTTGTTTAATAATTTTGTCTCCATGTCATTCCATGTTCTAATAGAATCACCAGGTAAACTCATGAAACATCTCATAACTACATATTTAAGTGTAGAGGGAAATAGTTTTAATTTATGGATATATATTGTGTAATCATAGGTTTGATATAGCACCTTAAACTCAAATAGGAATTGATCAAGATCTTTTATAGATCTTCCTTATAAATTTGGTAGATTAGCTGGTGAAATAATTTTCATGGGGGTTTAATCATTAGCATCTATTTATTTTGTTGTATACATATAACTAAAATTATGTCCACATTATCATATGCATACAAGATGAAAAACATTGAAAAATCAAGATTAACAATGGTACAAACACTAGTTATTACTTGTTTTATCTCTTCAAAAATCCTCATGCCCTCCTTAGTCCAACTATAGTTTTGATTTTTATCAAGCATGGCTATAAGTGGCATTTCCAAAGTTACAAAATTAGATATGTTTCTCTTTATAAAATTTATTTTTCCAAGAAAACTTTTTAATGTCTTCTTATTTTTATAAATAGATAAAGCAAGTATGGAATTTATCCTCTCAACATTAATGTTCAAACCTTGTTTAGAAACCACATTTATAAGAAGCTTAACTTCAGGTAATAAAAAGACACATTTCCTGGGATTAAGAGACATCCCAAATTGTCTACATCTCTCAAACACTTCCTTGAGATGAACCATGTGCTTACTTTCATTCTTTGAAAATACAATAATGTTATCCAAGTATACAAGAACAAACTTGTTGATTAGACCTTCAAATGCCCTATCCATGGATCTTTGAAAGGTTTCTATAGAATTAGACAAACTGAACAAATTTTTTTGGTAGGCCTAATTCCTCCACTTGGTAGTTAGGGTTGTCTTAAACTAATCTTCCTCCTTGATAATAATATGGTTATATCCAATATAACCATCCAATTATGAGAAAATTTATGAACTAGCTACTATCTATAATATTTATTCCATGGATGGAAATGGATAGTGATATTTGAGATAGGCATTGTTTAAATCATGAAATTCCACATAACATGTGATTTATCCATTTTTATTTCTCACAAGAATAAGGTTTGCCACCCAAGTAAAATGTTTGATGGGGAAAATGATGGTTAATTCAATTATCTTATATAGTTCAGTTCTCATCTAAGGATCAATTTTTAGATTGATTGGTCCTTAACTCTATCTTACAAATTTTGTATCATCTTCTAGATAAATGGTGTACTGAGTTAAAATCACATTAAATCCCTTCATCTCACTATACTACCATGTAAAGACATCAACAAAATCCCTCCATAAATTAACAAATGATTCCTTTTGAGATGGAGTACATACTTTACCTAGTTTGAGAGTCTTTCTAGATGATATCTCAATGTTAGAATAGTATTATACCTTGGTATAAAATAAATACTTCTCTCTCCTCACCCCACCATCTCTACTAAATATGTTTTCAAGGGTGACCAGATCTTTGAGAATATTATTGGACTTGAGCTGGACAATCTAATCTCCATATTGTTTCAAGATATTTGACAATTTTCTAGAAGAGAATTTAGCCTCTTATTACAATAAGTGAACAATATAATTATCATCTTAAAAAAATTGTCAGTTCTCATGATTGTTAGGAATGGAAGGCATCACCACAATCTTGATATGTGATCAATTTTTGTCATTCCTTATATCAGCTAGAATGTTAAATTGAGATCTTATCATAACCAATATATATGTATGCTTGTTTCTTTCTCTTGGGACTACTTGGATATAAAAATCATCAATATACTTTAGGAGATCCAAAATTATATGCATTTTTTCATATGTTCAATCTTCTCACATGGTGAACCATAAGTTTACTATCACCAAAATCTTTTAAACTACTTGTTCCCATATTCCTAGCCCATTACAAATTGTGGAATAGTGCCTCATACTTTGATACATTATTATAATATCCAAAATAAAACATAATATAATAAAAATAAATTTTTGTATTAGGTGAGATGAGAATCATTATATCCCTAGTACCATGATTATTCCTTGAACAATCAAATTAAATTTTTTGAAGACCTTACTTTAAACCATCTTCCTTGACTATAACTGGAATTTATACATCATTTTTATGAATACAATAGATACCAAGTCCACACTCTTAAATAATTTTATATGGGTTATTTTCATGTAAGATATAATCACACTCATCAATAAATATATCAATAATTCTTTCAAGAGGTGAGTTGTCTTCTACTTCACTATGTTCATGTAAGATATAATCACACTCATCAATAAATATATCAATAATTATTTCAAGAGGTGAGTTGTCTTCTACTTCACTAGCTTGCTCCACCTCATCTGAGATAACACAGTTTGTATTTACAACACTTGGCATGTAAAGTTCAAAATTAAAGTGTAAAATAAGTTAAAAGTGAATATTAACCTTGGTCCCATAACTTGTTATAAAAATTATATATTTCCAATTAGTTGATAAGTAATTTCCAATCTTTGACATAAAATATCTATACAAACACTTAGAAAAATATAAAGGCAAGTCCACCACCACTACATCCTATTGAATGGTAATTATTGGGTAAGCATGTAAAGGTAATTTAAGGTTATTTAACATTATAATAGTCTATTTTGGGGAGCCATAAAGCTTCAATACACCTTTGGTGTTTGGTTCATACACCAAACCCAACTACTAACTCCACTATCAACCATACAATTATGGACTAAAGTGTTGCCAAAAATTAAAGAGAGATAAAAGGGAGGTGTTATATTTAGTTTTACCTCATAATTTTTTAATTTTACCTCCTTATGTACCTATTGTACTTTTTATGTCGTTGGTTGATTTGAATTTACTAAAACTACACTCTCCTTTTAGCTAATTTTAAAGACAACTTGAGGGATGAAAGCTCCTGAGTAAGCAAGTTTTTTTATCCTATGATTGACAATTAATCCTACATTCTCATGTTGATATTAGAATTATTCATATGATATAAAATAATGAAAGGAGTTGCACTCACATTTGGATATACTCTTGGCACAACTAGATGATCTTTCACTTGAGTTACTTGATGAGTTTTGCCAACATCCATATTCTAATTTTTTTGAGGTGTTAGGATAAAAAAATTATTAACACCTTTAAGAAAAATGGGAGGAATTAAAACATGACCTACCTCTTTAGTCTCATAAATGTCCCTTTTATTTTCTCTAGTGATAATTGTAAACACATTATTTTAGGTACTAGAGTCACCAACCTGATTCAAATCCACATGGTCATCAATTTTCTAGTTTGCAAAGGTTGTATAAGGCTACCCTTTCCCATTATGAACACTTCCTTGTTGTGCCATATCCTCACTATGTTAACTTTCTTAAAGAGAAGCCTTTTCTTGGGTCCTTTAAGGCATCACCATAGATTGATTCACTAAAGCTTGATTTTGCATGTCATTTGGATTAGATGGATACAAACCTAAATCTGGAGTCATGTTATTTTGTTTTGGTATAGATATAATGGCTTTAGATTTAAAAAAATAGTATTTGGATCAACTACAACATAAGGTTTGGCCTATGTGATAGCTCTTTGAGATTGATAATAATGGTTTTTCTCTCTAAAACCTTGATAAGGTCTATTGTTTGTAAAACACTGATAGATAGGTTGATTAGGTGATTTTTAAGGCCTATTATCTTGGTACTATTACCTTTTTAGATGAACAATTTCATTCCAAAGGATTGTAATAGTCCCTTGAGTTATCCAATCTTAGTAGATTAACTAAGAGGGGCTATAACTTGTGTTTAAGGGGTTAAAATGGGAGCCATCAAAGGATCTTGAGGGGTTATAATGGGATATATTTATGGTAAAAACGGCATAAGAGGTCTAGGTACCAACTTTCTAGCTTGAATCTAACTATTTTTTGATCTAATATCCATGTCATATGCATATATAAGTGTAGTGCACCCATAGACTAAATCATGACACTGATACATAAATTTAGATCTCTTAGATAACATAAAAATTCATACTCTAGGTATGGCCTAATCATAAGAGGTTTCCTAGTCCATGTCTTTTGAAACCTAATGTTAAAATTGGTCATGAACTCATGGGGATACCTCTTAATGGCTATGAGTTATTTAATTAGGGATAAGTGATCAGATTTGTCCTCAAACTACTTATATAAGGATATAACTAAGTCATCATAGGAAGAAACATAATTTAAAGAAAGGTTTATATAACACTTTAATGTTTTTCCATTAAAGGATGCAACAACTAGATGTATAACAACATTATCTTGGAACATATTGTGGAAAGAAAAAAGGTTGGATACATATTTTATGTGCTCAATAGGTGTGGTTTTGTCTTCCATTTATAAATAAAGAATGATATTAAGGGATAGAGTTGGTATATCATCAAAATGATCAAGATTTAATGGATTTCCTCTATTAAATGAGATAAACACCTAGTTCCTAGGCACAACCATTGGATAGTGGGAATTGAGTTGTCTTGTATAATGGGTTGAATAGGAGATTGGAACAATTATATAGGATAGGGGTTTTTTCTTATGAATATTTTTATTTTATATGAATGAGAAGGAAACTTAAAAAATTCAAAAGGAATACCTTTGATTGAAGATCTTATGTTGACCTTTGGCATGAAACTTATGTTGGCTTGCTACTAAGAATCCTATAGCCTCAAAGAATATTTTGGTTCAAAAGATGATGTGTGTCCTCTACTTATACAAATGCTTTTATCCAGCTTCAAATTTTAGCTATACCAAGGAATATGTGTCCTACTAGGTGTGCCAAAAACTATTGTCAATCAAGAGTGCTACCCTTGTGAGAATGTGTCCCACTTCCCACTCTTATTGTAAAAATAGAATATATCTAAAGTGTGGGTAAATTTTATATGGATATAATCTCTAGATATAGGGATTTTTCCCTTGATAAACTTACTAAATTTTATCTTAATCCTAATAGCTACCGGTCTCTTGATTAATGGAAAGGGTGAAGAGATAATGCTTGCACTAGATTTGACAAGAAAAACATGAAATAAAGGTGATGAACCAATGTTTATGATCAATTTTTATTTAAATTAACACTCTTAGGAAACATAGGATCCTAAAATCATTCTCTTCACTTTAGGTATATGGATTATACAACTATGTTTCATACAAAAGACTTAATAACACATAATCTTAGCATAGAAAGAATGAAATATTGTTGAATTCACATCCAAACTTAGGTTTAAATTGAACCTAGACACTTAGAATTACCTATATAAACTCAAATATGATGTAATTAGGTATAAAAACTAAACATCAACATAGGGAATCTACTGATTCACAATATTATATTAATGAAAATCACATATCCACTTAACACAACCTGAAAATGGAGGAAAATAGCGTTGTAGTTATTCAAGAGGTGTAATAAAAATATTTTATATACTTTTAACATATCAAAATCAAAAAAGTGATATATAATTCTATAAAATGAGATATAAATAGGAAATTAATAGGAGAAGGAAGATAAAGTAAACCCAAAATAGGGATGAGTAACTTTGTCCTCACACCCTTCAACCTTATGTAGTAGTTCCTATATTTTATCTCCTATTTTCTCACAAGAATGGAATAAAATATATATTATCACTTTATTTTTAAACTTAAATAATTATTTAGCATTGATTTGTTAAGTTTGACCACTTTAAAGGCCTAAATATTTGCTTGCATATATATACTAGTTTGTATGTCCTTGATGAATAAGTCATATTCCATAAAAATAGGTCTTAAAATATTAATTAATTCATAAATTTAAACCTTATCCTCATATATTTATGAGGTATTTCCACCTTGAAATTGTTTTTACAAGACTCATTGAAGCATCTTTGATTTTGTCTCCTTGGTTTGGCATAAGAGAGGAAAATGTCTCTTTCTTGATTGTTGAGATCTTTCAACCTCTTAAATGTTATTTGAAACCAAATTTTGAATTTTTATTTCCATTAAAATGGTTTTGAATGTGATAATAAACCTTTAAATTCTTTTTAAAGAGTTTTTATGCATTGACTTGATGATTTGATCATTTGAACTCCTTCCTTTGTAATGTGATGTAGGAGAGTGAAGTCTTGGTTTTGATTTAAATAATGTAATTTAAATCCATGTATGGAATATTAAAATTACATAAGACCTATATAAATATAATTAGATGTATCAAATATCTCAAAATATTTTATTTTACACCATTATCTTGCTTTTTTGTATATTCCTAGTATCCCTCAAAATAGATGAACCTCCTTGTGGAGAATAAAGTATAGAGGATATTAGAAAAATAATGACATATTTAAGGACCTATTATCCCCTTAAATATTTTTATAAATATTTAGGACCTAAATCACAGTGTAAATTTACTTTTTATCCCATTTATCTAACCAATTAGGTCTAATTAGGCCTCAATGCCTAGAAATAAAGATCTTGATCCAAAAGCCTCCCACATGTGTGAAACCTCCCCAAAGTTATTTATTAACTTTAACTGGTATAATACCATTATATATTTCAAATTTAAAGTTATTAGGCCTTGATTATGTGGGAAAACCAATAAATCACTATTGGTAAGCCTATGTGCTTGTGCATACTTTGAGAGAAAGTTCGAGTGTTTTTTCATGAAATTTATAGGATATGAATCTTGTAAATGACATTTTTATACATGTCAAAACATTATAAAAATTCATTCCTTAAATTATAATTATCTTATTGCATTCCATAGGCCTTCATCTAGGCTTCTTGGCTTGTAAAATTGGATATTCTTCACTTTTGACCAAGTGGCCAACTTATAGAGTCTATATTCCAATTTATGAGACCTAAAAAGTTTTGTGAATGATAATATAACCCATTTTAAGTCATTATAGTCCTCTTCATATCATATCATACCTTGTACCTAAATAAACAAACCTTTAGCTATATATTTGTCATTGTTCTGTATGGTACTATACATGCACATGTCAACAAATACCTTTAAATGGAGATAAGGAGAGTTTTTAATTACATTAAGTTAATTATATGATCAAAAAAAATCATGTGAATGAATTTTAATGGATTTATCTTATATCCAGTTATTATATGGGGTTTAGGAATGGTTTAGAAAGGTATGAGGTCTTAAAAATGATTCATAAAGGACATCCATCCATTCTAAAAACTGATGTCAAGATGTGGAAGATAGAGGACCTATATAATACATATAATATCCATCTATCACCATGAAAATTTTATAATAAGTTTTGATGAAAATTATAATCCTCTTTATTTCCTTTTCAAGCGAAATAGGATTTTAAATGTCTTATTTTTCTTAGTGATAGTTCATATTATATAGGCCTTTAACCCTTGAACTAATGGAATGAAAATTAATTAGGAAACCCTATATAATACATGTCATATTAATTTTACACCATTCATGTTCTAGGAGTTTTAAACTTTTAAATTCATCTTCTCAAGTAGAGTTGACTATGTTAGAAGGATAAAAAAGGTCTTTTTAGGTCCTAAAACCTCAAAATGCATTATAATGTCAAATAAGTCCTAATATAGTTTTAAATTATTCATGAAATGATTCACCATGATCTTCCATAATAACATAAAACAAGTTTTCAATTATTCATGACATGATTTACCATGATCTTCCATAATCACTTACCTTCCAAAAGGTTTGAAACCTTGACTCTTCATTGCTTAAGGGTTTCTAGGCAAGCTAAGTTTGTTGACCATAGAGGTCTATTCCTTGATCCTTTCTCCTCCTCCACTAGATGAAAAATCAATGTAAATAATTATTAATGACATATACATCAATTTTTTATTGTTATACATCAAATTTAGTGATAAAAATGTTATCTTCACTTTACTCTAAAGTAGACCTAAAGGTCTTCAATAAATTGTGTCAGCTTGGGATGAGCATTATTTCACTAAGTCTTACCTTATTAGCACATAAAATATACATAAATAAATTCTATTATAGGTAATTTAACTATATAACACTTATTACCATCATAAGTATGACTTTTATCCACATTTTTACTCCAAGAAATGACTACATGTACTAAGGTCACTATCTATATGTGCATACTTAGATGCTTAGACTAAAATTTTAGGAATGAGAACTATTTAATAGAACCCATTATTATTTTTATATTATTAACACCTCATTAATATATAATTTACAGTCATTCCACCTTTATCGATCTTTTATGTCCTTCAAACTAAGGGCATCTTTCACCAAAACTAGATAGGCCTAACTATGTATGTTGGGGTTGGAATGAGTCGTAATTGGGTCACTTTATTTTAATTGTCTCTTGAGTTTCATGACCTAAAATTAATATTTATAACTTTCCATTCATTATCCTAAACTCCCATTCCATATCATGCATTGTATCCTCTTCTTCAAGTTTGAAAACCAACCCTAAATCACCTAGACCAATATTTAGGTAATGATTTGGATCTGATGGAAATTTGTGGTTTAATAACTCAATTAAAAAACAATAATAAGTTAAATGGTATTCATCACAAAATTTAGTGATTTCATATTGAAATTTCAATCAAGTAGGCACCTTAGTTAACATGATTAGACAAAGTTCCATGGCTGAGTGACTATAGGTGCTAGTGCTTAAAATAAACATTCTATGAACATAAAATTTGATATTATTTAATACTATAAGATATTTTATTCATTATATCATATTAATTTTACTAATTTAAGCTCTAAAAAGAGGCACACATTCACTCACATGATTCTAATATACCTAACTATAAAAGTATTACTCATAGTAGGACTATAGGTGGTTATTTGTTCTCTTTGGCATCTGTACGGATAAAGGGATAAATCACAAGTTTGAATCAAATGAGAAATGGAAATAAATATGCTAACTAAATTTCACCTTTAATTCTTTGATAAGTATCAACCTGATACTAAAAGGCTTGATTAGCATGAAACCAAAAATGACCTTTCACCTTAAATGTTGCTAAAAACCCTTAAACTATCTAAATAGTGAAATGGAGTATTTATTGGTTCTTAAAGAGTGATATGAAGTAGGAGGAAAAATAATTATTTTTTACATAAATCTTTATAATATTGAATAATACCTCAACCAACCTCAAATCCTTTTAAATAATGAAACTACCTTGCTACCTTAAACTTTGTTAATAGACATTATATTTATCCAATTATGTGATTCAAATTCCTCTTTAATGATCTTGTTTTGTAAATTTGTGGCATGTTTAACATATTCATCCCTCAAATGGCTTATATCACCTTGAATATTCACTTAAGACTTTCACAAATCACCTCTAGGTGCACATAGTCCATCACAAGCCTTTTCTAATCAAGAAACACAAGCTTGATTGTAATTTAAGCATGTAAGGCCTAAATTGTATATTTTTATTTATTTATTAGTAATTTTCACCCTAAATATTATTAATATTACTTTTTAATAACCTCATTCTCTCAATCAACCTCTTTATCTTCATGGGAAAAGTCTATGCAATTTAGGCCTATAATTAAACTCATGAATGATTTCCTGAGTCTTAAGAGAGCATAATAAAATTAAATTCATGTGGAATTAATTATTAATATGGATCAATATTTTATATCAATTAGATACATTTTAATACCCTATGTTGATTTGAATAACATCTTTATACACCAAGAACTCTTGATTGAGTGATTGTACCTTGTTAAAGAGCCTCTCACTATGGATATCTCAAGGAATCCATTATTAAATATGGAGGTATATTAATTTTTTAAATTAATAGGTTTATAATTAATTAAAAATTAAATTTATAACCCCTAAATATGAATATACTACATTACTATATCAAACATTCTTTCAAACTACTGAACTTGATAATCAACATAGGCAAACAATTTCTTGTCAAAAGACCCCTTATAAATAAAGTGCCTAATTATTATAAAATTAAAAATATATTATTTTAACCTAAAATAACCCTACCATAATCATTTTTATCCATCAATTTCTTCATTGAATAATTAAAGGCAAACCTAGACCATGTCTGGATGACTACGACATAATGACCCCCTATACTCTTAGCAATTGTTTAAAATTATGGGGGAATGAATATGACAAAAAATTATAATTAATTTAATTATTTAAAAATATGGGGGGATTAATATAACAAAAAATTACAATAAATTGAATTTAATTAGGTTACCTATAATTTCCTAACATATTTTTTCCTAAAACTCTCTCTCCTGACCATACTAATAAAAAAGCTAATGACCTTTAAGCTACCAAAGATGTTGATAGGAGAGGAAAATAGGTTTTTTACATTTTAGCACTGGAAAAACTTTATAAATAATTAATTTTAATTTTAATTGAATAAAATAATATTTTAAGATGCATTTATGTCAATTTTACCTTGAAAATTTGTACAAACAACCTCAAAATAGCCCTTTTAAGCACTAAAATTGCCATTATCACTTAAAGAACCTGATGAGACTACTGAAAAAGTATTCACAAGATATTTACATGTCTTAATAGATGTATCATGACCATTTTATGTTATATACCACCATTACCTTGCAAAACCTATTATGTAATCCATAAAGTGATCCAATATGCAACCAACTGGGTTATGATGTTAGCTAAGAATATCACCAACCTATTTAATATTTTGTAGAGAATGTTATGACCTTGTCACATGATATGGGACCTATTAAGTCACCATATACTCTTTATATCAGTTGAAACTCACTCAAAGATGTCATGGAGTGAATAGACATGCACATAGATATGATGAACAAAACCTTAAACTTATCAAATTCCCTTAAACTCTGCTAAATAAGGTTTAAAATGAACATTCCAATGACATAACAAGATAAACATCATGATCCATAGGGTAAACAATCATGATGATCAAAGTTTCAAATTTTGAAGGTGATAGTTTGACATATGAGGTCAAACTTGTGAATATCACCCACTTGCTTTTCTCTTTTATGAGTTACATTGTAAGACCATGGATAAGAATAGGATTTCCTCATGTAAATCTACATATTATTTAAAACATTTTTACCACATTGAGTGTACCACATTCTTAATTTTAATACATGGTTACATGTTTGTGATCCCATATTCTCAACCTTAGTTTTTATTTATTTTATGGTTAAATTTTTTACAACAAACTATGTTAACATGTTTCCCTACACTTACATACATTATATTCATGATAAATCATAATTACTATCATTGTATCCCTTTTCACATTATCACATGATTTAGTATTTGAAGTAATTCAATTTGTTTTATGTTCATTTTCTATTGATTTATCTCCCTTTAATTCTAATTTGGATAAAATAAGGTTGAATTCAATATATCACTTTTATTTCATATGAATAAAATAGAGTCTTCAACACCATGCTCTCCAAGTTATATTTCTTAGCAACCCAGTCCAATGATTAGAAATGATAGTCTTATTTAGCACCCATGTTTGGCTATATGAATATTTATGGAAGAGGAATATAAAAATACATCAAATTTTAAAATCCAAATCATTTAAAACAAAAGGAAATGATCAAAAAGTAGTATAAAAATATAAAAAGCAAACATCACACCAAAAGATGTAATTCATAACACATATACTATCTCCAATAAAATATCAAACTCCATAGTTGGATTCATTATAGAGATCAGGTATAATGGTTTATGGTAGGCCATTATATTTAGATACAAAAATTTAAAAATCTATAATTTTACCTACTTTCTCATGTAAGTACCCAATCTTTTTAGTAGATTGATGGCTTTGTAAGGGGTCTTGAGGAATGGGGAACATGTTGTTGGAAGGTAGGTCCATTTTAATTTTCATTTATATAACCTTTATGGGATGATATTCATACTTCATTTGATAACCAAATATTTTTTTGGTTAGGAGAATCCCTTTAGAGTCATTAAATACCAAAATTCTTCTTGTTTTGACAAACCTAATTTTAGTGTCTTGACTTCAATAAAAAGTTTTTCTACCTTTATTTTTAATTCCTTTCCCATTCCACCCATTTCATCCCCCTTGATAGGAAAATTTTATTCTATATTTTTCTCCCCACTTCTATATTCTCCCTTATTTAGATATTAAAACATGCTACCAGTATGTTTTATTCATTTTATCTATCTTTAGAACAAAATAATATGCTTGAGTGATTATGGATTATTTTCTTTACACCATTGCTTTACATTTCTATAATTTCATTGGTTTTGTTTTCAAATTTTCATTATCATTCCTTTTTTTATAAAACTACATTTATTTATATTTTTAATAATTTTCCATTATTGAGTGAGTTTAGATTGTTTCATCTCACTCACCAATGTTGTTTTCCCTTTCATGTACTTTTTTCCATTGATGATTGAGTAATAATTATTACTTCTCATTCATTAATTTTGTTTTACCATTTCTTTCCCATATTTTTTTAAGTAAGGATTTTTACTTATTTCACATTGATGTTAGACTTTAATTTTTATTGTATCCTTAGTTTGATTTGTTTTGTTACCTTCCTTACTTAAGGTATACTTAATCAAGTTTTTTGGTCATTTATTAGTCTTGGATTTTTGGTTACCTAATTTAATCTAATTTTTTACATGGTCATTCACTCCTAACTTAACTTTAATCACCATCTCTTACCAAATTTCTAAGTATGCCATGCTTACACATGTTAGTTATATTGGATTTCATGTATTTATTTATTTTTATTGTTTAAGTTTTGTATCCTAAATGTTTGTCTAAAGAAGACATTGTGCCCTTCATTATCAAGACAAAAAACACAATATATAACCATTTAGTGATAAAGTTAAGTCAAGGTACGCATACATTACTTATTTACTATAGTTATTTAATTTTATTCCTTTAGTTTAAATTAATTTATTCTTTAAAATATTGTAATTTATTTATCTCAACATTTTGTGTTGTTGTGTTATTTTACTGAAGCACCATCATGTTTTATAACTATGTGACTCATGATGAGATTTGAGTGGGGCATATGTATACACAAAATATTTTAAAAACTTTATCAATTATTGATGCTTTATCTCTTGTATAAACTCATCAAAACTTAATATCTTTGAGTGCATGCCTTAAAGGGTGCATTGGGAAAGGGGTGGGTATAAAATTGGTGCTTCAAAATATTTTTTTTACCTATACCATCACTTGTAACTAACAAAAAACTTTGTTATGTAATTCCCTAAGATTTGACACCTCTCTTACACAATCCTCCAAGCATTTCACCACCTCAAATAATTCATACCTAAGATAAAATATATTTTTATCATTTACCAAATAAATTTGGCCTAGGTTAACCATATTATTAAAGTATAAGCATGTTAAGGGATTAGGTCAACCCCAACTAACCTAATCTAGGACCTAGCTGCTTTATTTATTAAAGAGCAGGGTCGATTGGGCTCACTCTACTAGCTAAATTTTTAGAAGAATTTAAGGTTATATATGATTATATAAACACATCATTTTCACATTTTTTATGATATAGAGATATATTCAATCATTCATTTGTGCTTCTTTACAATCTTATCTTCCATTATTCTACTTGAGGAGTCATTATTTAGGGTTTACACTTGGAGAGCAGAATATTGTCTTGTGGAAAAGTCTTGGATGCCTAGGAGAAGTCATATAGCCTAGAGATGGCCTATCTTTATGATATTTATTAAAAAAAAAAAAAAACTTTTAAAAATCAACATTTTCCAAGGGAGAGATTGAGCCTCGATGAGTTCATCTTCAAGGTAAGTATCTCTAACTCTTACTCCTCTATTTTAGTAGATAGAAGTAACATAAGTAATGGATTTTGAATATATTTTTCTCTCCATGAAATAATATTATATATATTGACTTGATTAGAGTTGTTTTTTGCATATATACTTTTATGTTTATTACCCCCATTTTGTGCCACATGTTTTGGTGAGAACTAGATTAGTTTTACTTTACTTTGTCATTTAATTTGATAAGAAAACATAGGACCTAGCTAGGGTTATTGTGTGGTATTGCTTGACTAAATGTTTCTAAACCCTCTCTAGTGATATTATGTTTTAAGGGACCTCCTATTTAGGTCTAACATATCCATATTGGTCATGACCCTGATTATCTAAATTTACCAACAGGTGGAAGGGTTAGTGTGATTTATCTTCTTTGAGTTAGGATTGATTTGTAGATTAGCTTCACTTTCTATTATATATAAAATAAACATCCAAATTCTAACCAATACTATCAATCACATTAATAATATTATACATAAGGTAGAGATAAATAATATTATAAATTGATACCATTATACACAAGATAAAGATATTTGACATTCGATAATATTCCTATCTTGTGGAGAATGAGCACATGCCCATTCTAAACAAGATAAATAATAATATGAACATCCACATTATGGTAATTTATAATATTCATATCATACTTGGGTAGAATATTCTAAATCACAACAAGATAAAAATATTGGCCTCTTATTAAGAAGTCAACATTCTTACCTTATATATAATTGGAACATGCATATTATTCTCAAGATATTAATAATTGTATCAACTATGCACATTATGTAACATAATATTGAGGTGGATTCTTGAGTGGAGTATTGAACATAAAATTATAATATGTAACTTTGTAAATATATTGTGATATCAAAAAACTACATATTTCATTTATGGTATAATCAATTCTACCTAATGGCATCCCACATAGAATTAGATATAAAATGTATAATCATAAGTATGAGATGTGTCTATAGATATTTAATTTTTGTTGTATTTGGTCTTATCAATGAAATATAATAATGTAGTTGAAATTGATATATCAAACTAAGCATGATTTAGACATATGTAATTGAATTTATTAATAATGTATTAATGAGAATATCATTATGTGTCATTATTCTATAATTTATGGGATTTCACATAAAATTAGACTAGAAAGGTATATTCATGAGGATAATATGTGTATGTTGATATTAAATTTGTATTATTCTATTTAGTTTTAATAATGAATTGTAATTAAATAGACTTACATAATAGACATACTAATAATGATATAGACATATATAATAGAGTTGATTCAATAGTGTATTAATGAGAATTAAATTATGCATAATTATTCTATAACACAAGATAGGATCAATATTCTTGTCTTTTGTAAATTTGATAGTTTGTGTTCCTAGTCTTCTTAAAATCTTGTAATATCATCTAGTTAGAATGGAAAATGTTCCCATTATTATTACAACTCTAAATTATCAATTATAACCATTATACACAATAAATTAATCCCATTCCCCATAAGATAGGATCAATATTCTAATAAAAATGTTGTACAATGGGTCACTTATTAATAATTTTTTGAAAATGATAGGATGAATATTATTGTCTTATTCATACTTTATTACAACACAAATCAAAGTGGCAATTTTATATGCATATAATGGTAAACTACTATTTATTTTAATCCTATTTAAATGTCTAATAAATTTTGAGGATTACCTAGTTATTTTAATTGTAATTAAATTGAAAGGTAATTTAAAATAATATCTAAACTTAAATCAATTTG
The DNA here is from genome assembly GCA_037957365.1 of Torreya grandis. Lineage (NCBI taxonomy): Eukaryota > Viridiplantae > Streptophyta > Pinopsida > Cupressales > Taxaceae > Torreya > Torreya grandis. Next base: position 294,861 of record JARHVA010003718.1, read on the forward strand.
ACATGTATTAATCAAATTTATTTTCCACTTTACATTTATCAAATAATAATAATTAAATTTTATAGTTGTTTTAAATATATATATCTAAAGGAAATTAATGCTTTTCAAATGTTAAAATGCACCCACAATTGATAATAAAGAGTGTATATTTATTTTTATATTAATTACATGAAATTTATAGATAATTAATTGTATGGCATTATCCTAAATTTGTGTACATGTTATGTTTTAATGAATTGAATGGCATTATTAAAAGAAAATCAAGCCCACTATCTTTAGAAGTTTCAAATCAGGATTAGATTTGAATAATTCTTTATTTAGTGATTCAATTTTGCTTAATACAATTTATAATATTACACATGCTTATTACCAAAATCCATCTAGTATCCTGTCGATAGTACACATAGATAGAGATAGTTAGGTTTTAGGGATAGCAATAACTATCTTGATGCCTATCAGCAATGTAGATAGATAGATATAGTCAAGTTTTAGGGATATCGACATCCATCAAGAAGTTTAGAGAAACTATGATAAATGACATAGCAGTAATAGAATAGAGAAATGACACAAATAGGATTAAATATAACATCAAAGTTTTTCCATCAATTGGCAAGAAAAATAAGAAATACAACATTATGTTTTTTAGGCATAGAGAGAAAGAACTACATCTACTACCAATTTTTAATTCTTTTATGTATATATTATTCATTATTATTTTAAAATTCCTTATATTTATAGCATGTAAATTGCATTCAATTTTTAAATTCAAATGTCAATTATAATTAGACCCACTTAAACATTAGTTTTATATTTAGAATTTAAACTAAGTACAACATTATCATAAAAAATAAAAATGATAAATACTTGTGTAAAATCCTTATAATATCTTAGTGTAATCACCTTGTAGATTTAAAATTACTAAGTTGTCTAAAAATATAGTTTCACATATAAATAATAAATAAAATTGAGTCCTTGAGTAATCACCTCCCTTCCTCACTTTCATCATTATATTTCATGTCAAGCTTGACTCTAATATATTTGTAGATGTATTTTTGAAAAAAAAACCATTAATATGAGATGAAAATGAGTCATTATGTAATATCTTTGTATAATATTTGTCAAGCTTCAGTTTTATTTCCACCAACTTCACTTTATTTGTATGCAATTATCATACCATATGAAAATAATTATCAAAAAGTAACTCCTCTTCTAGTTAGTAACAACTTTTTTATCCTCTAAAAAAGCATGTAAAATTTTAAAATCATTACTATGAAATATCTCCCTCATGATTATTTCAACTTTGTTTTTACTTCTGGTTCATGTTATATGCAAAATCATTTTTTTATGAAAAATAGTTATGTTTAAAAGTGATTTAATTTTAACAATAACACTTGTTATTCTTTAAATGTGCACTATTATAATTTGATAATTATTTTATATTTATTAATTAAAAATCATTATTTATTAATAACTAGAGGCTTATATTAAACACAATAAGATTTGATTCTTAATTTATAAAAATCTTTTTAACCTGTTTAGAATGTGCAAAATTGCTTATAATACATAGGTCTTGTAATATATTTTGAATATTATCAGTTAATAATCTAATAGGATTTGCATTTGTGCAATGGGAATGTGTCCATGAATCCACATTATTAAATAATACCTATTAGTAATATTATGATATTCCCTTTATACACAAATTATATATTATCTATATTATAAGCATAGAGCAATAAGTAATCATATTATGCCCCATTATACTAATGTATTAATAGTATTTTAAGAATATTAATAATTAAGAATCTAATATTTATATCTTATGTAAAATTGGCAAGTTCCATCCCACAAAATCAAAGATTATTAGATTATTAAGTGATAATGTTAGACTTATATTGATAGTGTAGAATGGGCACATGCCCAAATATCTAGAAAAAATAAGTACATCATCAATTAAGAATCCAATGGTATTATGATGTTTAGTATGTTAGATTATTAATTGAGGATGACATTATTATATTTTTCAAAATGGGCATGTGCCCATTCTAAACAATCCATAAAAATAATGAGCATTAAGAAAGAGGTGCTCATATCATGCCCCATTCTACATAGGTATAGTATATTAAGAATATTATAAATTAAGAATAAAATATTTATATTTTGTGTAGAATGGGCAAATGCATATTTTACACAAGTGAATATTATTGTATTTTTTTGTTGATAACATTCATATATAATGTGTAGAATGGGCATGTTCCCATTCTACAAAAATTAAGATTAATGGATTCTTAATTGATGATGGCATTCTATGCAAGATAATAAAATTATGAACATTAAGCAAGAGGTGCTCATATTATACCCCTTTATACATAGGTCTAGTATACTAAAAACATTATCAATTAAGAATCTAATTCTATTATGTGTAGAATGGGCACATGTATATTTTGCACAAGTGAATAATTTTAACATATAAACATGTAAAAAGACTTGCATTAAAATTACATAATTTTGATTCCTATATGTGTATCATAGGTTATCTTACCATTTAAAGAACAATTCTCATTTTAAAAATCTAATATTTCATGGCATGAGTAGCAGGTTTTGGTAATCTAGTTACCTATGGTGAAATAGAGATAGAACAAATTGAACTATTCCACAAATTTATATTGATTGGTGGTTGGGAACCATTGTGGTCTTTATGTAAATTTTAAGTATCTATGTTTATCTTAGTGAGTTATGATCAAGGTTTTACATTAAATAATAATCTAAGTGAATATTTACAATGAGATATAAACTAAGGTGATTTGATCAAAAAAGAAGCAAAAAGAAGGATAGGGAAGAAAGAGAGTGGGTGATTACTGATCTTGGCTTTAAACATCATGACAAGTTTTTAATTTCAAATGAAACTACATTTAACCAATATATAATGTAATGTGGAAACTACTAAAATCACACCATATACTAAGATAATATCTGAGGAAAACATGAAATGATATAAGTATGAATTAACTTTGGCTTAAAGGTTTACTACTACATTTAAATAGAATTTGCACATCCTAATGTAGAGAAAATAAAATGAGACAAAGTCTAAGAACATTCAAATAATATAGCATTATCATAAATTATCAACCTTGTATCAAAGATGCAAATTCATAATTCATAGGAACCATTGAAATTCAAAACCTAGAATAAGTAATTAAGAGAGAAAACCATGTAAAAATTGATATAAATAAACTTGGATAAACTTTTTAGTATTCCTTTCTTATATTAATTACTTAGAAGTATATAATTTTCAGCTCAAAATTCCCTCCCTTTACAAAATAGTAATATTGCCTTTTATAGAAAACTAAGGTTGTATACTAGTCAGTCATAAGATTACACATGTATAAGGATAAGGGAAGTTGTCCTTCTTTCTAGTTCTAGACTACACTTCTCTTTCCAAAATAGACTGACCTATAGGCAAATATACTAACAAACTAGCATTTGCCTTTTCAAAAGAATATTCTACATTCAAATATTGTAATGCTTTACATAAAATGGACTATTAATTAACTGGTGGACCCATGGCTGAAGGGCTCCCTTATTTCTCTTGGAGAATTTATATAGCTCTTTGGTGTTGCTTGCTGACTAGATCCAAATCAATAGTTTGCTTCAAGAGATAGACATATTCTTTATCAACCAACTCATTAAATTCCCTATCATTCCTTGTCATAGACTCTGTGATGCTTCTAGCTTCAATAATATTTTCCTTAATAGCGAAGATCATGCCCATGATTTGACTTTAGTCACTACCAAATTGGCCTTGGATTTTACTTCTCACTTAATTCATCACCAAAGTGACTCTATGCATTTAATATTCATCATTAATGATGCCTAAGGCGATAGACTTTTTAGGGTTGGCTACTATGGTGCCAAGGAGTTTCTTGACTCTGGGTATTAGCTCCTCATCATTACTCAGGAGTTTATCTAGGATTTTTGACCAAACACTTAAAATATGGATCTTATCAACAACTATTCCTAATATTACATTCAACTAGGCTAGGCTAATTTTTTTAAAGGTAGCAATCTTGCCCTAAATTAGTATGTTGATAAGATCCCTTATTTTGTCCTTAGAATCCTACCACTTAACCATTAATATTTTGGCTATCTCACTTTGTTGGGTTAAAGCAACCTACCTCATATTCATTGATTTCAAGGATTTAAACATGTAAAATAAGGATGCCTCAAACATCTTTATTATTTCCTTAGGGATTGATAAGATAGCCAGTGTCTCTAAATTCTCATTTTCCTTCTCTAGGTTATGTATCTTTTAATTCATTCCCTTAATAGATCCTCTAATCTTAGTTAAATGATCATCAACAAAGATTTCAATGTCTTCCTTATGGATTTGATGCTCCCCAACCCTCTGACCCCTAATGGGATTTAAACCAACAAAACATTCAACTCTTTGGAAGGTGAATTCCTCACCTCCAACCATGGTTTTCTTGGTGGTCACTCTCTATAATCCTATTGTTTTTAGATTGAGTTATATGATAGTTGATGGGTCTATGATCTTAGTAGGCTTAGGATTCTCCACCTATGTGTTGTTTTATGCTCCTAGATTGTCCATTTATGTGTCACTTGATCCTACTATGATAAATATTCTTCTCTCTTCCTCCTCCTTCATCAAAGCCAATATTGATGACTTGACTTCCTCATAAACATCGATGTGAATGGTTTGGGTCAAGGCCTAAGAATTAGATAAAGTGGGAATCTTTTGAATCTTCCCATAAATAACCCATTCAAGGATAATGGGTCCATGAATGGGTTATTTATCAATGAACAAGTTGACCTCACTCATGGGGTGGGTGAAGGTTAACTTAGGCTTCTTTCTCCCAACCAAGACCAATGTCAATCCTAATTTCCTTTTCTATGGGGGTGCTATTAGAACTAGATCCAAAGTAATTTCCTTCCCTTTATCCTATTATGTTTCCTCAACCAAGGCTTGGGGTTCCTTAGTTTCCTCTTTCTCATCTTCTGACATAGAAGCTTTAGTAAGCACCTTAAGTTTATATTCCACTATTTCATTAGGTTCTAATGCAATCATATCTAGGTATTCCACTAGAGATTATAAACTTTTAGGTGGGGCTAAAGATGATCCTTCCCTAGGTCTCTCTTCCAAGTTCTCTTTACTAGGTCCTTATGTAACCTATGTTTGAGGCTGTTGCATGATAACTTTTGTCTATTCTAGAGGGGGCCTTGAAGATGGTCTAGGCAAAAAATGATACTATATTGGTCCCATTTTCTAAATCTCAATTGGTGGCTTACCATCTCCCCTAGCCAACCTAGGCTCAATATTAATGTTATGCCTTTTCAATCTAGCTAATACCTCTAAAAAACTAGAGGCCTTGATGTAGAATGGGTCACGGAAATTGGGCTAGTGTTCATATATCTTGTTTATGGTTTTTGATTTTAGATGTTTAGTGATCAATTCATTGGGGTCCCACTTCCTCCAATCATCTTTTTACAAGGTAAAGGAGTCCATGTGTTTGGAAATAACATTTACATGGTCCCAATTTTGCAACATGGTTATGTTGATTGTAAAAGGAAAGGGATGGGGAAGTCCTTTCCTTTTCTTCTTGAAAAATCCATCTATACTATGAAGTAGTTGGTAAGCCACTTATTGTTTTACTAGCTTGGTTGGCACATAGATAGGTAGCCTAAAGGGCTATGTCAAAGTATGTTTTATCATTATTATTGTGTAGTTAGGGTAGAACCATATATCCCTTATCAATTCCACATATTTCTTAATCAGGGGACTGACCTTGCTCATGTGGTTACCTGTGATGGCTTCCACTAGGGCTGGATGGATAGAATCACAAATGAGTTTCATGTTGTGTCTGTACTTTAAAATGTGAATCTTGGAGTAATGATGGGAGATAACAAGTATTATATTAGGTGACCAATTATTAATTTTTGGGATTTGGGTTGAGGTTAAAAAGGCATCAAATAGATAGGACATCATGTAAAAGTGTTTACTTATTTTCTTCTTGATGATTGTGAATTGTGATCTCAAATAGATATTGATCATCTCTCATAAATGATGGAGTGACTCCATTCTCAACCATGAAGTAAATATAGAAAACCCAAACTTTGTCAATTTGTATGGTAGAGGGTGCTCCACATAACCTATTTAATAAGTCCATAATAATCTTAATCCCCTCCCTAAATTAGATAATTCAGATTTTGCTTATGAGGTCCTCAATTACCTAGTTCCTAGTAAGCAACCATGGGGCTAGGAATATGTTTAGATTATGCTCTCTAATCCAATTTTTAATGGTGGGTAGGTCTATTTTTGGCTTACATAATTTATAATATCTCTCAAAAGATAAAATGGAAATGTATGCTACTTTATTAAAACTATGCTCATGGAAAATCCAATCATTCTTAATATTACAATCATAAAGAAGTAGAGAAAGGACATCGATATAGTGTAATACCTCAAGTTTGGATACAACATAATGTAGGCTATCCATCTAGATGAAGACCAAGTCATTGTATCTATGAAAGATGGTTTCATTCTTCTATTCTTCCCTAATAAGAGTTTTCATTTCATTGATGGTCTAAAAGAGTTCAGACTAATTCCTATTCCCATTATTTAATATTACAGTATCTAGGTCCATGTCCTTAAAAACTCTCCCCTCATTATCTGAGGTTAAGTATAATTATATCTCATCCCTTTTTTGTTGTTTGTGAGCTTCCATGATTGTGAAAGTTGCAACTAATTACCAATGAATTGTAATTATCCTCTAGTTTAATTTGATCTTGATCAGATTGCAATTAAACTCTTCTTGGTTTGAATATGACTAATTCAAAATTGAATTCAAGAATTTATGGATGTTAGGGCCTTTTTTAAGATTTAATGGTGATGGAAATTTAGAGTTAGGCTCATTCATGTCAGAGATTTGATTGAGACCCAAGTCTATATACCTTTGCCTTTTCAAGCACACAAAATATTTAATTTTGTCATTTTGTGCTTCCATGGTGCCCATGTGACATATATTTAACAATATTTGTGGCATTTTTCATAAATGTCATAAGGGACTAGCTATTGTGTTTTTAAAATCTAACTTTTCCTTCATGTTATTAGATATTTTTTTATGTATCAACACAGACCATTGATTGTGATCATGAGGCTTGGGAGTAATTGGATGTTTTATGGTCAGGCCCTGGGGTTATACCACTTGGCATCTTTATAAGCTTCTAGGCTTTGCATTCTATGTAGTAACTATGTCCCTGCCATGTGTCATTCCTATGGGCCCTTGGGGGTTCATTGAAAAGTCTTACATAACTATGTTTCATCTTATCAATCCCCATGAGAAAATGTGGATCATCAATCATACTCTGAATGGATGCATGTAATTAGTCCAATGGATTAATACCTTATATTCATCAAGTTTTCAATATGTTTAATCAATATTCATGATGAATCATAAGCCATTGATCCTAAAAAAGGGTGATAAATTTAATTAGCATCATGATATAAATGGACTTAGGCTTAAATACTTTAGGCTAATGTTTATTTTGTGTTTAATAAACATACCATAAAATTTAGGCTAAAATATTTTAGCCTAAGTTTTTAGAATTCATAGAAAGGGGACCTAAGCTAAATATTTGAAGCTAATATTTATGCTGTGTTAATAAACATAACATAAACTTCTAGTTAAAATATTTATGCTAAGTTCTTATAACATGTCCAAAGGGGCCAAATAATATAAGGACCAAATGCTAGGTTTTAACCTAGGGTTTTATCGTCTTAATAAACATGAGAAAACCTTAGGTTAAAATCATTTTAAGCAAAGATTTTTGTCACAAGGACCTTTTAACATAAGGCTTAATTAAGTCTCTAGACTAAGGTTTATTACATTCAAAAAAATGTAATTATAGCCTTAGGAAATAGACTAAGACTAATCCCATGTTTTTATATATTTAGACCATAAAATAATTGATTAGCTCAAATTTGATGATCTCATCGAAATCAATGATAACCTCACGAATATCAAATGATGGTTGCAAGAATATCAAATTTAATTTATTGGATCATTAGGTTCGATGGACTTAAAGTTGGTGGTCTCATGGATTCCAATGATGATTATATGAACATCAAATGATGGTCATGGAAACATCAATTTTAAGCTCATGAAACCCTTATGGTCCATAGACCTTGGATTTGACATGCTCTATTGGATCAATCTCTATGATGAAGCACATACTATCAACTTTAATCTAAGAAAACTCATGTCATTTTTTCATTTTAATGTGTGGGACCATTTTTTATTAAGCTCAAATGTGGGAATCCCACATGGTGACTCTATAGGGCTCCTTATGCTTTTGAATTTTTAGCACCATGTTTGCTCCATTGGATCATTTATGCATGAGTAGCCATGGGCCATTGATATTGATCCAGATGTATACACTTGATTGGCTCCTTTCATATATTGGAGTCATAGCATAAGTTTTATCCTAATGTTTTGTTGTATTAATAAATACAATGAGACCTTAGGGTAACACTTAGGATAATTTCATATTTAATAAAAGGGGCCCTTTAGCTTTAATGACAATTTCACACCATTCAATCCTCAGTTTCACTAAAGTGTAGATCATTGATCATGATCTTGATGATCTTATGGGATTGGATCAATGGATCAAAGTTTTGTTTTTTTAGGCCTACTATGATATATTAGATCATACCTCATGGTGAAGCGAGGTCTATTAGATCTAAAAAAAATTAAGGCACTTGAGTTAGGATGTGAGTAAGTATAGGAACTTAGGCTAAAAATTTAAAACTAAGGTCTTTTTTATGTTGATAAAATACGAATGGGGTCTCAGGGTTAAAAATTTAGGCTAAACATATAACAAAGGGTACCATGCTAAAATAAATGACCTTACTAACATAAGAATTAGACCACATGAGAAACACAAGGAACATAAGGAGGAAAATAAAAGGGGACTAAGTATGATTTTTAGGCTAAGATTTGGTCATGTAGAAAAACATGACAAAGCCTTAGCATAAAAATTAGGCTTAAAGTCTAGAGTTGATTCATAACATTCCCATCAAATCTATTGCTACCAAAATTTGAATCAAAGGTCTAGGCTAGGGTTTGTTGAAGGAGGGTTTTATCACATGAATCCAATTATGAAATACCATAAATTCATGACTAGTAAAAGTCTAAATATTTTTAATCTATAAATCCCAAGCATGATCCATAAGAAAACTCCATAAAATCTATAACTGAAGACATGAGGATCAACTTTTAGAAACATTAGGGAATATTAAAACAAAACCATGACCAAATGGGCTAATTTCATCAGGCATGGATGATCTTCAAATCATAATAAAGATAAAAATATCAATATTTTAGTGTTAAGGTTCAAAATAATCACAAGGGTCCCTATTTTTCAAAAATGGGGGTATGTTGACCTCAATAAATGGCAACTTCTATGGGAAACATAACAATATGTTAGAACTTAGAGAATTTTGTTTAGAAAAATAACTTGGTCATTCACTCTACTTGATCAATGCCATCATCAAGATTAGTCCATGATTTAAATAAACCTTGTATGTGCAAAATTAGGATTAAACATCAAGACATAGCCATGTTATATGTGTGTTTTGATTTCACTTACTATTTATGATAGGATTCAGGGGACAAATTACATAATTCATATCTTTAATCATTAATATTGACTTGGATCATGTTTAGATATTCATTAAAAACCATGATTCTAGTTTAAGGAAGGCTTGGACATTGTTCTACTATTATTCAGGTGTCCACAACCTCAATAAAGATGCCTTTGTCTCCACTCATGACCTTGCCCCACTACCAACTAGGAATGCATAGCTTGGATGGAGATTAACAGATTCACCTTTACTTTAAAACCTTTTGATTTTGCAATAAGTTCTTATTTTCTTATATTTTTGGGTCTTTTAGGCTTTTAAAAGAGGTTGGGAACTAGGGAAGCCAGGTTTAAGGATTTGGTCAAGCATCTAACCCTTAGATAATCATCTATGATTTTAACTTTTGTCCTAGGCAAGGATGTTTGTTAATTTCAATCATGACTTTACCTTAATGGATTGAGCTTTCCTTCAACATGTGTAATTCTTCTAAAAACTAGGTTTAATTCAAGATAGTGTTTAAGGTCTCATGGAATGGTGAACCTATTCATGAGTCCTTAATAACTTATTAAAATCATAACATCAAGCTACTATCTCAAATACATGGTCAACATATGTATGGGGTTGGTACCAACATTTTTGAATTTCTAGATACAGGACTCCATTTTTGATAAGATATTTATCTACCTTGAGCCTTAGAGCTCTTCTCTACTCCCTAGTTATCCATGTAGGATAAGTAACATTAATTAGAAAGTGAATAATGGAATCATACCATTCATTAACTTGGAATATTTTCTAATCAACTTGCATAATACTTAGCTTAGGGTTGGTATTGGCAATTATTTGAATAAAACCTTGACACCTTATAAGTTTTGTAGTTTTAATTTATATGTCATATTGTTAGAGAACATACATCTATTTACATCTTCTCTCTCCAAGTTCACATTGGCTTAGTATTATATTAATGGCTAGGTTTGGTATAATGGCATGCACTTTATTCCTAAGAATGTAGTGCCTAAATTTCTTGATAGATTTAACCAATGTAATAGCTTGTTTATCAATTAAAGGGTAATTTAACTCAACATTTTCAAAATAGAACTCTTAAAATCAATTGGGTGGTTAGATCCTTATATCTTATGAGTTAAAAAATATCAATAGTGTGATCAAAAGAGAAAGAGCAGAGGTAAAATTACTTTAAAAAGTCTAGACTTATCAATACTAGAGATTGGTTAATTACAATTTTTATGTCTTCAAAGTCCTTCTTGGATTATTAATTATATGAGACTTTGACATCCTTCTTTAGCATATCATTCAATGGATTGATAATCTTTGTAAAGCTAGAAATAGACTTTCTCACAAATTTTGTTTTTCCAAAAAATGATTTCAATTCTTTTTTACTATTGGGAGGCTCTATCTTGGATATAGCTTCCACTCTTTTAGGGTCTATGGAAATTATATCTTTAGTGATGACATGGCCTAATAATTTACCTTCAGTGACACAAAAATGCTCTTATTAGGGTTAAGGGGGATCCCATACCTTTTGTACCTTTCAAATACATATTGTAGATGCATGAAATGGTCTTCCCTATTCATAGAGAAAATAGTTAGATCATCCATGTAAATTATGATACACTTACCAATCAGGCCTTGGAAGGCATGGTCCATGGCCCTTTGAAACGTAGATCCTATGTTTATCAGTCCAAAAGGCAATCTCTTGTATGTAAAAGTGACCAACTTAGTTTTGAAAGTTGTCTTTATTTTATCTTCCTTGTCAACTGACACCTGGTTGTATCTTGAAAACCCATCAAGAAAGAACATCATGGATGAACCTGGAATAATTTGTATTGCCTAGTCAAGAGAGGGAAGAGGATAATTATCCTTTTAAGATGCTTTATTCATATTTATAGATTCAATTCATAGGCTAATTTCACCATTTTTCTTTCTAACTAGTGCCTAATTGGAAACCCAGGTAGAGTGCCTAATGGGAAATACAATTTTGGAATCTAATAACCTCTTGACTTATTTTAAGATTATGGGTTCAAAAATAGGGTTCATAGGTCGTTTTTTATACCTAAAGTGTTTAAAACTTTCTTTGAGAGGTATGGTATGAGTGATGACTCTTGGATCAAAAATATTCAAGTCATCATATGACCAATCTATAACATCTTTGTTTCTTGTCAACAATTCCTTGGCTTTGTTTTTCTCAATATTAGTGCAGGCCTTTCCAATGTTAATTAGTTGAGGTTGATATCAAGGTCTAATATCAACAACATTGTATTCCTTCCCGCTTACCTTGGGAATCTTAAAAACTTCAACTAGCATGTCTTGATGAAACAACCTTTATAAGGCAATCATCCCTTTGAGGATCTTGTTGTCATTTATCTAAATGACTTTTCCATTAAACATGCCTTCTCTAAATGCATTTTCATTATCCTCATCAATGATCTGAGCTTAAAATTCTCCTAAACTAGTCTTGAAGTTTAGGATCTATTGGTCATCACTAGAGACCTAGAGATGTTTCACATTGTACGGTATAGAAGGGCAAGGTATGAGCTCAATACTAAAGTTTGGGGAATCTTGGTTAGGCATGAGATTAGATATAGTAGATGTAAGCTCATCAATAGATTTATTTTCTTTCCTTGGGATATAAATAATATTAAAGGCATCAAAATATTCCACTAGATCCCAAAATCTAAACATATACCTCTTGAGGTATAATAGTTTGCATTGATACTTACTTCTCACTTAATTTACTACTAGTTTTGATTCACCATAAAATAATAGTTCTTTGAATTTGTTTTTATGTAAAATTGTAGACCTAAGATGAGGGCTTCATATTTTACAAGGTTATTGATGCAAGGAAACTAAATTCTATAATAAGCATGATATTTACTACCAATAGGGTAGGTTAGAACAATGCCTACTCTAGATCTAACTTTACACCTTGCCCCATCAAAATGCAACTTCCATAACCTAGGCACAACCTTAAAAATTTTAAGGTCACACACCTTAGATATTTCGAGGGTGAAAACCCTAAATTAGAATCAATTATGTTTACCCTTTCATTGACATCATTATACTCAGTAAATATATGCTTCATTCTTGGCTTTCTTTCAACTTTGATCTGGTTGGGAACTCCCTTATAAGGTAGACACAAGTGTGAAAAATTAGTGGACATATATCCATTTAAAGCCTTTATCCATTCTCTACTCAAAATTAGTCCATATGCATTAAGGATATCTACCACGTAGATGTCTATAAATTATTAGACCCTTGGCTCAGAAGCTAAATGTATATGGACATTTAACAATTCTCCAATCACCTTGACCCTAGACTTATCTAATTAGGTGACAACACTATTAGGCTTATTGGGGGTCAAACCAAGTTGGTTACAAACACTTATAGACATGATATTTATAGAAGCACCAGAATATAAAAAACAAGTATGTAACTTTTTACCAAAAATTCTAACTATAAGAAAGAAGGGTGGAGACTCTATTTTGGCTTTATATAGAGATACATTTTCTTTTTTAGTCTGGGATATCTTTCTTGATTTCTTTGACAAGGATTCTAGAAATATACCTTTTTTATCTATTATTTGTATCAATTCATGCAATTTAATACTATATTTTATTTTCTTCATGTCCTCTATAATGTTATAACCAATCTTATTAGAAGAATTTAAAGCATCAACACTAGGTTTAAGAGCACTTCCCTTTGGAGGCTTTGAATTATTATATAAAGTGGTATCTATAGGAGTTTCAAAGTTATTTGTATGAGTATAGTTAGTCAAAGGATACCTCTATTCTATATTACTTAGATGATATGTCTTATTTAAAAACTATTTTAAGACATTAACTTCTTCATGAACATCATCAATCTCATTGTTTTCTTGGAAGGGGAAATCAAACATTTACACCATGAAGGTCTAGTTGGTAAGTTTGGATTCTGATGTAATTTCACCATTATATTTTTTAAGAACTACCTCAAAATCTCCAAACTCTTCTTTAAATGCCTCAAAAGCTTTACATAACTCAATGCAATCAATCTCACCATGCTTGGTAGTATTATGTAATCTAAAATAATTAGGAAAAGTAATATCAATAAGATTAATATCCATAGTATTATTTTTAAAAGATGTTTAATTATTATTATTATTATGGAAACTATCATTATTAAACCCATTACTGGGTCTATTGAATCTTTGGAAATAGAAATTCCTACCAGAAGTTTCTCTAGTATTACCAACTTGTTTTTACAACTGAATGAAACCAATGCTTAATTTTTAGACTATTTTCATAATAGATTCATTCTCACTTTTGGGGAACTCTTAATTATGAAATTGGTTTATATTTGCATCAGTGCATAGTACCAAGGTCTTTTGATTAGTTTCATTAAATCCATTTTTAGCAGGGTGGTTCAAGAACCCTAAATTTTGGTTAGGAGTAGCATGTCTTAGAGGTAATTGGTTAAGATTTGGGAACTAGTTAAGAGAAGGCATATGCTAGTAATTATTGGGAAAGACATTAAAAGTAGGCATATGTGGATTGATATTGAGAACATAATAGTCAATCTATCCTTGGGGTTACATCTGGTCATTTATGATCATAGCTAAATCTATTATGTTCATTGGACCTACAACCCTTTTTATGAATATTGAGGTCATGGGATCAAGAACATCTTTATAAATTTCCAAGGCTAGTACCTAACCAGGATTATAAGGATCAATGGTTCTATTTTAAATATTTTAGAACCTAAAATTGAAAGATCTTATAGGTTCATTGGTATCCCTTTTTAGGGTGGTAAATTTTTGGTACAGGACACAGGGGCTGATTATCTTACCAAATTAGTCAATAAAGATGTTAAATTCATCTTAGATGGTGATGCAATCATTAGGAAGATTTAGGAACCACTCATATAAAACATATTTAAATTTAAAATGGAATAACCTACATGATACATCCTTATGAATTACATTAAACAATATTAATGCAACCTTTAATTATTTAACATGTTCTTCTACTATTACAATGCCACAAGGACTAAAGGCTAGCAAATACTTTTCAAGATTGTGAAGAAGGACATGAATTGAACCATGTACATTGATAGGAGAACTTCCAAACCAATCCATACCTTGATGAAGGTGGAATGTAGGAGTACCTTGGAGTGGTAAAGCTGATAGAGATTTTGAATTCCCGTGTTTACCTTTGTCTCACCTAGATTTCCTATGGACTTTGAAATCATGTATAGGCTCTTTTGTCTATGAATGTGATCTTGAATATATTATTGGTAATTATAGATTGAAAACTTTGGATCCTATTTGAAATATGACATGTCAAACTAATCTTTACAATGAACAAGATTTAGATTTACACATTAAGTTGATTTTTCAAAGATATATGTAAAGAATAATAAAGGGTACCAAATTTTAACTAATATAGATAAAATATGTGTCAAATTATGTATATATGGTTAATATTTTCAATGATAATCCTAAATTAACTATATATATGAAATATACACCAATCTTTGGTCATAACAAACTGTTCTAACCTTAAATACTATGGATTCTCAGATTTTAAGCTATCTTTACAAGAATTAAGCATCTAACATCTAAGATATTTAATATTTATATAAAGGAAGCACAAATATGGGTCAAAGACCATAAATATCAATGATATTTATGCTTTTGAGAAAATAACTATGCAAAAGTGTAAATATAACACCAATCTTAAACCAAAACACACCAAAATTAATAAATGTTCAACAAATTTAGGCCCTCCTTCTAGTGCTAGTGGAAGTTATGTCTTGTTGATGCCTCTATGTGTATCACATGTTATCTTAGTGTTTAAATACCACTTATCATTTTATAACTTAAAGAATTCATGGCATAAGTAATAGGTTTTGGTAATCTAGTTACCTGTGGTGAAATAGAGATAGAGCAAATTGAAATGTTCCATAAAATTATATTGATTATTGGTTGGGATCCACCATAGTCCTTATGTAAATTTGAAGTATCTATGTTGATCTTAGTGATTTATGATCAAGGTTATACACTAAATACTAATATAAGTGAATATTTAAAATAAGATCTAAACTAAGGTGATTTGATCAAAAAAAGAAGCAAAAGGAAGGGTAGGGAAGAAAGAGATTACGTGATTGTTGATCTTAGATTTAAACATCATGACAAAGTTTTAATTTCAACTAAACCAACATTTAAGCAATATATAATGTAAAGTAGCAACTATTCAAATTACACCATATACCAGGCTAATATCCAAAGAAAATATGAAATAATATAAGTATGAACTAAATTTGCCTTAAAGGTTTTCTACTACATTCAAATAGCATTTTCACATCCTAATGTATAACAAATAAAATGAGACAAAGTCAAAGAAAATTCAAATAATCTATCATTAACACAAATTATCAACCTTGTATCAAAGATGCACATTCAAAATTCATAAAAACCATTCAAATTTGAAACCTAGAACAAGAAATTGAGAGAGACAAACATGTAACAATTGATACAAACAAACTTGGATAGACTTTTTAGTATTCCTTGCTTATATTAATTTCTTTGAAGTATACAATTTTTGGCTAAAAACTCCCTCCCATTACAGAAAGGTAATACTACCTTTTATAGAGAACTAAGGTAGTATACCAGTCAATCATAAGATTACACATGTACAAGGATTATGACAACTATCCTTCTTTATAATCCTAGAATACACTTCTCTTTCCAAAAAGGCATCACCTATAGTCAGATATGCTAATAAACTAGCATCTGTCTTTTTAAAAGAATATTCCACTTTCAAATATTACAATGCTTTACATAAATGGAATATTAATTAACTGGTGGGCCCATGGATGAAGGTCTCCATTATTGCTCTTAGATAATCTCCATATCTTTTTGGTGTTGCTCATTAACAATCTCCAAATCAATACTTGGCTTTAAGAGATATACATCTTCATCAACCAAGTCATTCCTTTCCATAGCCTCTTTAATGCTTCTAGTTTCGGCAATATTTTCATCAATAGTGAAGATTATGCCCATGATTTGATTGTTTTCATTACCAAATTGGCCTTGGATTTTGATTCTCACTTATCACATCATTAAATTGACTCTCTACCTTTAGTCTTCATCATAAATGATTCCTAAGGAGGTATACTCTCTACCTTTGTAGGGTTAGCTATCATGGTGCCAAGGAGTTGCTTGACTCTAGTTATCAGCTCCTCATCATCCCTTAGGAGTCTATCTATGATTTTTGACCAATCACTTAAAATCTAGATCTTATCAATAACTATTCTCAATACTACCTTCAAGTGGGATAGGCTAATGGTTTGGAAGCCAATAATCCTACCCTTATTTAGTATGTTGATAAGATCCCCATTTTATCCTTAGAATCCTACCAGTGGGCCATAAATCCTTTGTATATATCACTATACTAGGTTAATACATCCTACCTTAGATTTATTGACTTCAAGTAGTCAAACATATCAAATAAGGATGCCTCAAACATATTTATTATTTCCTCAGTGACTAATAAGACAACCCATGTCTCTAGATTCTCCTTTTCCTTCTCTAAGTTATTATCTTCTTCTTCACACCCTTGATACCTACTATAATTTAATTTGAATGAGAATATTCTAAGATTTCAATGTTTTCATCATGGATTATATGCTCCTAAGCCCTCTGATCCCCAATTGGAGTTAAACCAAGTAAAGGTTCAACTCTTTAGAAGGTGAATTCCTCACCTCCAACCATGGTTTTTTTGGTGGTCAATCTCTCCAATCTTACTATTTTTTTATTGAATTTTATGCTAGTTGATGAATTTGTGATCTTAGGAGGCTCAAGAGACTCCACCTATGTGTTGTTTGATGCTCCCAAAGTGTCTGTTTGTGTACCACTTGATCCTTCTATGGCAAATATTATTTTCTCTTCTTCTTCCTTCATCAAAGACAATATTCATGGCTTGACTTCCTCATGGACATCAACATGAATTATTTGGGTCAAGGCCCAATAATAGGACAAAGTGGAAATATTTTGCATCTTCCCATAAATAAACCATTCTAGGATAATGGGTCCATAAATGGAGTATTCGTTATTGAACAAGTTGATTTCACTCATGGGGTGGGTGAAGGTCAACTTGGGCTTCTTTTTCCCAACTGGGACCAATGCCAATTATACTTTCATTTTCTATGGGGGTACCATTGGAAGCAGATCCAAAGAAACTTCCCTTTGTCTTGTTTTATTTTCTTAGCCTAGGATTAAGGTTCCTTAGTTTTCTCTTCCTCATCCTCTGACCCATAATATTTAGCAAGAACGTTAAGTGCATCCTCTATTATTTCATTAAGTTCTAATGTAATCATATCCAGGTATTCTACTAGAGATTCTATCCTTTCAGGTGGAGCTAAAGATGATCCTTCCCCAGGTCTTTCTTCTAACTTCTCTTTACTAGGTCCTTATGTAACATGTGTTTGACGCTATTGCATGCTAACTTTTGGCTATTCTAGAGGGGTACTTGAGGATGGTATAAGAAACAAATGATACTATAAGGGCCCCATTTTCCAAATCTCACTTGGTGGATTATGATATCCCCTAGCTAACCTAGGCTCAAGCTTAATGTTATAACTTTTCAATCATGATAATACCTCTAGGAAACCAAAGGCCCTAATGAAGTATGGATCATGGACACTGTGCTGGTGCTCATATGTCTTGTTTATGGTTTTAGACTTCAAATTCTTGGTGATCATCCCATTAGGGTCCCATTTCCTCAAATCATCTTTTTTTGGGGTTAAGGAGTCCTTATGTTTAGCAATAACATTTACATGCTCCCAATTTTGTAACATGGTTCAACTAATTATCAAAGGAAAAAGATGGGGAAATATTTTTATATTATCTTTTCAAAATCCATCTATACTATGAAATATTTGGTAAGCCACTTATTATTTTGCTAGCTTGGTTGGCACATAGATGGGTAACCTAAAGGGCTTTGTCAAAGTCCCTTTTATCCTTATTACTATATAGTCAGGGTAGAACCTATTGACATAGAAGATTTCACCCTTGGTAGGAGGGCTAAACTCCTGCCTTCTTCACACAACAATGGAAACTCCCCTCTCACCTGTGGGACCAATGAAGCTAGAGGGGAGAGTCTCTAGATGAGGGCTAGCTCCCTTTGTTGTATCATTTAGGCCCTGGTTTCTCCTACTACTATCAAATATAATGAAAAAAAAGGGGGGATGAAAAGGGAGAGAGAGATGCTAAAAATAAAGCCTAAGCCTAAAAAAAAAGGTGATACACTAGAAAATGTGATCCACCCAACTCAAATATACACTTTTCACCAAAAGGAAGTACCTATACACTTCATCTAAAGTGAGAAAACCTTCTGCATTAGTGGGTCAGGGGTTCATGGAGACACAGGGAGGAAATAACTACTAGAGGCATTCTGGGACACACTGTAGCAACCTATCCACTTCACCTACACTCCTCTAGGGACACTTCTGACAGACCTATAAAAGGAAACTCAAAAATGCACCAGATGTGCTGAAATCATTCTACAAAAGCATTTAAGAAAATGACTTAACACAGAATCAAATATATAGACACATACTAAAGATGCAAAACATAGAATGGAGGTAAAAATGTTGTGTTTCGATTTAAGGTAAATTTTTGGCAGCTCTTCCTTACAAGCCCCAATAGATTTTTGGGTAGAGTCTTGCCTTAAAGATGAGAGTCAATTTTCTTCTTGAATGATAAGTTTACAACATATAGGAAGAGGAAGAGAACTTGGTGCTTCTTGGGAAAGATTTTAGCACTCTTTTCTACAAGTGGCCCATGTGTGTTCTGAATCTTGGGAAGAGGAAACCATTGTTACTGATGTCATTCCTCAGAAAAGGCCTACTAGAACCATGTTTGTACAATTGCCAAAATTGACTTTGATGTTCAAGAATTAATGTAAGAACATGGCCATGCTCTTTTCTATAAATAGACTATAGTTTGTCCCCTCATCAATGCCAACCATAGAAAAATAGGTCGCACCACTCATCTGCAATAACTCACCTTCCCTTTGCCACTTGGATGCTTTGTCTTTTCCACTCCTTGTCTTCTTCTTGCTCTTTCAACCCTTAGGGGTGATCTTTTGGTGCGTCATTGCATTCCTTGGGGCTTTTTCCATGATTTGGTGATTAGGTAGTTCAAAACAAATGGCTACTTCATTGTGTTAAAATTGATGTTCACACGGCTGTCACCCAATGGCTAATTCATCTGCTTAAATTTGATGGCTTTTGAGACATCATTGTTCTTGACAAAAAGTCATCAGGTCTTTTCTACGGCTTTTCTACTTCACGAGATTTTGTTTCAAGATTTTTTCTCACAAATAAAAGTCCACAGGAATTGGCCGCTCTTTGTCCTTTTCTTTGGGCTCTTTGACTTTTCTGGGCCTTTTACTGGTGGCCTTTCCTTTGAAGTGCTTACCCTCTGTAAGGGATTTTAGACTTTGAACTACCCTTTTCAATGGCATTTGAACCTGGTGCTTCCCTTCAACTGTAGGACACACCCTTGAACCAAGCTATTGAACCAACCCATTGAACCAAAATTGGTTCAACGGTTCAATTGATTCAATAGTTCAACCACTACACACTGAGCCCATTAAACTAAGCCTTTAAACTAATTCATTGAACCAAAAATGGTTTAATGCTATGTGTCGAGCCCCTCTAAACTATTTGTTGAGTCCCTTTGTTGAACCATCCATTAAACCAAAGTGATTGAACGAAAGCATTGAACCAAATGATTGAACCAATTCGTTGAACCAGTTCAATGGTTCAATGTTGTGTGTCGAGCCCATTAAACCAAGCTAATGAACCTGTTGATGAACTTAAACATTGAACTAAGCCATTAAACCAAAGTAATTGAATTGAAGTGTTAAACCAACACATTAAACAAACTAAATTGAACCAAGTGATGAACCCTGCATTTGAACTAAGCCCGATTGAACTGTATGATTGATCCAATGGTTGAACCAATGGTTGAACCAACGCATTGAACTTTGATAATGAACCAAACTAAAGTATTAAACTTTGTGGTTAAATTGAGCTAAGGCATTAAACCAAGGCATGAACCAAAGTTGATCAACCAAGTGATTAAACTAGGCATTGAACCAAGGCATTGAACTAGTTCAATGGTTCAACCATGCCAACTTATTTCATGATTTTATTCAGACTAGAGCCTGAAAAAGCCTTGTAAAACCTAGAACTCTCTGAATTGATCCTTCATGCACCAAAGGACTAACCTACAGAGTCTGTAGAAATCAAAAACTTGTAGAGTCCATAGATTTAGACCTATAGAGTCTGTATAAATTCTATAGAGTATATAGAAATAAATAGATTCATGCAAAATCAAAAAATGAAATGTCCTAAAATAGCAGGGATAGAAGGGGACTGATTTTTGGCCTATTGGGCAAAAAATGGTCAACAAATTGGTGACTCCCAGGGGAAGCATGCCTGTTATGCTTAAAGACCAGTTGCTTTATAGTCCATTGGGCATAAATTCAGATGTAGCTATGAAGAAAGGTTAGTAACAACCCCAAATATCCAAGAATCAAACATGAAGCTTCTTACCCCACACACAAAGGGAAACACACAAGGCTAAAAAACACTACCTGTGCAAACTACACTTAGTGAAAATAGGAAAGACAACTAAAAGCAAACTACTTTATACAGCTAACCAGGAATATTTGCCTCACTCCTATATCAAAAGGGAAAATTCCTAAGTCCCCTTCCTAGCAAGAAGACTTATGGTGGAAAACAAGTAGCTGAATGAAAAAGAGAGTTGGTGACCTATTCCTTTTGCCTGTCACCTTGCTTGGCTTGTATCTGAGTGGATCAGAATCAAACATGCTTCTGACATATATGTATTCTTCTTGTCCTTGGAAGCTTGTTGAATGTTTTTTCTTCATACTAGTGCTCATCACCAAGAAATCAGTGGCTACTGGCTTATCACCATTAGCCCTTTGACATGTATCGCTGCCTTGTAGTGCATCATGGTCTGACCTGTTTCCTTTTGCTTCACTATAGACTCTGTGAAAATCATCCTCTGCTTCCTTTTGGCATTCTTGAAGAAGGGTGATTGTGGTGATGTCTTAAATGGAATCACAAAATGATTGCTCATCCCACAAAGCATCACCTCTCTATTCAAAACTCTCTTCTTCAAGGCTTTCCTCTAGGAAGATAGACCTCTCCTTTTCATCCTTGATGATCAGGGTCTCTAGATGTTCAAAGGTATCCTCTTGATCCTCCTCTAACTCAAGCTCCTCAGTGTAGTCATCCTCCTCATCAAAGCAACAAGGAAGTTCATCAAATAAGGGGGAGAGAGCTCACCATGCTTTTATTCATCCTTGTATTGCTGGAGCATCTGCATATATGTAAGACTTGTGTCTTCTCCATTGTTGATGAGGTCTTCACAAGGAGCGTCCATGATGATTCCACCTTTGTTGTCACTCATGATAGCCTCTTAAGAAATTAAATATTGGATCTTCTACTCCTTACTCACCTCATACAGAATAGGTTCTTCCTTGACAAGGGGTGAAGTGGGAAACCCATGTGGAAGAGAAGGCAATCCTTGAGATAGAATCAAATGATTCTCCTCCTTCCACTTGGTCATCACTTCATTTATATTAGGTGTGGCCTAATAGCTCTCTTGGAATTTTGTAGATGGGGTGTGTTCAGACATAGAATGTGTCATTGGGTCTGAACTGTCCATCACACATTGACTAAGGAATCTCTCTTTAGATTCCAACTCTACAATTCTCTTAGCCATATCCTCTTAGAAGCACCTTTCTTGGAGGTCACCACCATTATCATGAGCAGGAATGGCCTCATCTTCTTTAAGGTTTTGAGAAAAACCTTACTTCTCCTCCTTCTTGCCCCATGATTCTATCATTTTCCCCCAGTTTAGGATCTCAGAATTAGAATTTTGCTCCTATGAATAGGAAGCAACTATGTTTTCTCTGAGGTCCTGGGGCTTCTCCACAAGGTCTAAAAGTTCTAACTCTCTTTCATGAAGCAGACTCATCCTAGCCTCTAAATCTTCAATTTGCTTGGCTAGATTATCCTAAAAGAGCCTTTCTTGGAGGTCACCAGCATCATCCTTTTCAAGGCACTGGGCTAGTTCTTGGCATTCCTTCCTCCAACTTGGTATCTACACATCATGCTGAAAGACTTGGGGAAGTTGAGGGATGCTAGGAAGAGACTGTTGATGCATTGGAAGAGTCTCTAGAAGAGGGATGTGTTGGCTCATGGTACTCCCCCCAATGGAAGATTCATAATATAAGGAATTGAGAAGATTGATCTCCATGGGGGGCTGCTCTGATGCCCTTTGATGTTAGAAATCCAGGTGCACAAGATTGAGAGTAGATGCATCAGATGAGCTAGAGTGAGCAAGTGTTATTTGATAAAAAGGATTTGGTGCATAAGAGGGGGCTTTCTTCAAAATAAGAAGGGGTGCATAAGGCTGACTACCTTGAATAAATGGATTTCTCCATTTTTCTACCTCCTCCTCCATGGACTGCAAGGCATGTGCTTGCATAAACAAACACTCCTCTTTATACATCAGCTCCTACTGATATTCGTACTACTCCTCCAGTCTGTCAATCTCCATCATCTACTTCTCAAACTCTAGTGCCATTTCCCTTATCATTGTAGGGCAACTAGGAGAGTTGCTTGAGGTGATTCTATGAAAATCTTTAGCTTGATCATAGTCATATGAAGGAAAACAAGACCCATGATTTTGTGCAAAGGAATTATACATACAAAAATGTGATTTCTGATGGCACCAGGCTACTTAACCAACTATTTTAACTCGAAGTCACCATTGGTGTCGATGCAAAAGCCTCCAAAGGCTAGTTGGTCAAAGAATACACCAAAAATTCTTCAACTCTTTGGACACAACTTGTCCTAGTTGGTCCCATCAGGCATGTCAAAAACTGTTGACATAGAATATTGCACCCTTAGTAGGAGGGCTAAACTCCTACCTTCTTCACACAGCAATGGAAACTCCCCTCTCACCTGTGGGACTAGTGAAGCTGGAGGGGAGAGTCTCTAGATGAGGGCTAGCTCCCTCTAATGTATCATTTAAGCCCTAATTTCTCCTACTACTATCAAACATAATGAAAAAAAAGAGGGGGGGGTGAAAAGGGATAGAGAGATGTTGAAAACAAAGCCTAAGCCTAAAAATAAAAGGTGATACACCAGAAAATGTGATCCACCCAGCCTGAATATACACTTTTCACCAAAAGGAAGCACCTATACACTTCATCTAAAGTGAGAAAACCTTCTACATTAGTGGGTCAGGGTTCCATGGAGACACAAGGAGGAAATAACTACTAGAGGCATTCTAGGACACACTACAATAACCTATCCACTTCACCTACACTCCTCTAGAGACACTTCTGATAGACCTATAAAAGGAAACTCAAAAATGCACCAGATGTGTTGAAATCATTCTGCAAAAGCATTTAATAAAATGACTTAACACAGAATCAAATGCATAAACACATACTAAAGATGCAAAACTTAGAATGGAGGTAAAAATTTTGTGTTTTGATTTAAGGTAAATTTTTGGTAGCTCTGCCTTACAAGCCCCAAAAGATTTTTGGGCAGAGTTTTGCCTTAAGGCTGAGAGTCAATTTTCTTCTCGAATGAGAAGTTTAAAATATATAGGAAGAGGAAGAGAACTTGGTGCTTCCTAGGAAAGATTTTGGCACTCTTTTCTACAAGTGGCCCATGTGCATTCTAAATCTTGGGAAGAGGAAACCAATATTACTGATGTCATTCCTCAGAAAAGGCCTACTGGAACCATGCTTGTACAATCATGAAAATTGACTTTGACATTCAATCATTAATGTAAGAACATGGCCACACCTCTTTTCTATAAATAGACTATATTTTGTCCCCTCATCAATGCCAACTACAAAAAAATATGTCATGCTACTCATCTAAAATAACTCACCTTCCCTTTACCACTTGGACACTTTGTCTTTTTTGCTCCTTGTCTTCTTCCTACTCTTTCAGCCCTCAAGGGTGATCTTCTGGTAGGTCACTACATTCCTTGGGGCTTTTTCCATGATTTAGCACTTAGGTAGTTTAAAACAAATGGCTACTTCACTATGCTAAAATTGACATTCACGCGGCCATCACCCAACAACTAGTTCATCTACTTAAATTTGATGGCTTTTAGGATGTCATTATTTTTGGTAAAAAATCATCAGGTCTTTTTTGTGGCTTTTTTGCTTCATAGGATTTTGTTTTGGGCTTTTCCCCCATGGACAAAAGTCCATAGGAATTGGCTACTCTTTGTCCTTTTCTTCAGGCTCTTTGACTTTTCCAAGCCTTTTGTTGGCAGCCTTTCCTTTGAAGTGCTTACCCTCTGCAAGGGCTTTTAGACTTTGAACTACCCTCTGCAAGGGCATTTGAACCCAGTGTTGCCCTTCAGCTATAAGACACACCCTTGAACCAAGCCGTTGAACTAATCCATGGAACCAAAATTTGTTTAATGGTTTAATTAGTTCAATGGTTCAAACACTGCACACTGAGCCCATTAAACCAAGCCTTTGAACCGATTCATTGAACCAAAAATGGTTCAATGCTACGTGATGAGCCCCTCTAAACTATTCATTGAGTCCCTTTGTTAAACCATTCATTGAACTGAAGTGATTGAACCAAAGCGTTGAACCAAACAATTAAACCAATTTGTTGAATTGATTCAACAGTTCAATATTGTGCACTGAGCCTATTGAACCAAGCCGATGAACTTGCCAATAAACGTAAATGTTGAACTAAGCCATTGAACCAAAGTGTTAAACCAACACGTTGAACCAACTGAATTAAATTGAGTGATGAACCCTACATTTAAACTAAGCTTGATTGAATCGTATGATTAAACCAATGGTTGAACCAATATGTTGAACTTTTCTGATGAACCAAACTAAAGCATTGAACTTTTTGGTTAAACTGAGCCAAGGCATTGAACCAAGGCATGAACCAAAGCTGATGAACCAAGCGATTGAACCAGGCATTAAACCAAGGCATTAAACTAGTTCAATGGCTCAACCATGCCGACTTCCTTCATGATTTTCTTTAGACTAGAGCCCAAAGAAGCCTTGTAAAACCTAGAACTCATTGAACTATTCCTTCATGCACTAAAGGACTAACCTGCTGAGTTTGTAGAAATCCAAAACCTATAGAGTCTATAGATTTAGACCTGTAGAGTTCATAGAAATTTTGAAATGTCTGTAAAAATGAATAGATTCATGCAAAATCAAAAAATGAAATGGTCTAGAATAGTAGGGATAGAAGGGGACTGATTTTTGACCTGTTTGGAAAAAATGGTCAACATAACCATATATCCCTTATTAATTACACATATTTTTTAATCAGGGGGTAGACCTTGCTCATGGGGATTCCTATGATGGCTTTGATTGGGGCTAGATATACATAGTTATAAATTTATTGCATGTTGTGTCTATACTTGAAAATGTGAAGCTTGGAGTAATGATGGGAGATAATGGGTCTTCCATCAAGTGACCAATTCTTAATGTTTGGGATTTGGGTAGAGGATAAAAGGGCATCAAGCAGATAGGACATCATGTAAAAGTGTTTTCTTGTTTTCTTATTGATGGTTATAAACTATAATTTCTAATGGATATTGATCATCTCACCCAATGGAGGAGTGAGTCCCTTCTCAACCATGAAGTAAACATAGGACACCCTAGCTTTCTCAATATGTGTGGTAGAGGGGGATCTACATTTCCTAGTTAACAAGGTAATAATAATCCTAATCCACTCTCTAAATTGGATAATTTGGATTTTTCCTATGGGGTCTTGGATTACTTAGTTCCTAGTAAGCAACCATGGGGCTAAGATTGTGTTTAGATTATACTCTCCAATCAACTTTTTAATGGTGGGTATGTCTATTTGGGACTTACACAATTTAATAGCTTAAAAATATAGAGGGGAAATGTATGATACTTTATTAAAACTACACTCATGGACAATCCAATCATTCTCACTCTCATAATCTTAAAAAAGAGGATCAATGACATCGATGTAGTGTAATACCTCAAGCTTGGTTGTAGTATAATGTAGGTAAGCCATCTAGATGGAGACTAGGTTATTATATCTACGTAGGATGGTTTCATTATTTTGTTCTTCCTTGGTAAGATCTTACATCTCCTTGATGGTCTAAAAGAGTTTGGACTAGTTCATATTCCCATTGTTTAATGCTTCAGTTTCTAGGTCTATGTCCTTAAAAACTTTCCCTTCATTATTTAAGGTCAAGTATAAATCTATATCATCCCTTTATTTTTGTTTATGGGCTGTCATGATTGCCAAAGTTATAATTTATTACCAATGAATTGCAAGTAGACTCTAGTTCAATTTGTTCTTGCTCAGATTACAATTGAACTCTTCTTGGTTTTAATGTGACTAATTTAAGCCTAAATTAGGGATTTTATGGATGTTGGGGATTTTTTAAAGCTTTAATGGCAATGGAAATTAAGACTTGGGATCATTAGTGTCCTAGATTTTATTGAGACCTAGGTCTTTATAACTTTACCTTTTCAAGCACACACAACCTCAAATTTTGTTTCTTTTTGTTTAGATGGCACCCATGTGGCATCCAATTGACAATATTTGTGGCATTTTTCATAAATGTCTTGAGAGACAAATAAAATTTTACTTTTCACCATTGGATCTTTATTTATGGATTAATTCATACCATTACTCATGATCATAGGGTTTGTGAGTCATTTTATTTTTTATGGTTGGGCCTCAAGGTTACACCACTTACCACCTTCACAATACTTTTAGACTTTACATTCTATGAAGTGAATATGTGCCTACCATGTGTCATTATTTTAGGCCCTTGGGGTCTCATTAAAAATTCTCTGATGGTTATTCTTCATTTGATCAATCCTTACAAGTAATCATGAATAGCTGATCATAATCTGAATGGATGCACACTATTGGTCTAATGGATAAAATGCCTTAGATTCATTGGGTTTTTAATCCATACGATCAATATCCATGATGAAGCATGGGCCATTGATCTTGAAAAAGGGTGAGAACTTTAATTAACATCATGATAAGAAGGGACTTAGGCTTAAATAATGTAGGCTAATATTTATGTCATGTTTAATAAACACATCATAAACTTTAGGTTAAACTATTTTAGCCTATGTTTTTGGAATGCATAGAAAGGGGACCTAAGCTAAATATTTTAGGCTAAGATTTATTTTGTGTTAATAATCATAACATAAAATTTTGGATAAGATATTTATGCTAAGTTCTTAGAACATGTCCAAAGGGACCAAATAATACAAGGGGAAAACACTAGGTTTTAACCTAGGGTTTTACCATATTAATAAACATGAGAAAAACATAGGTTAGAATCATTTTAATCCAAGATTTATGTCACAAAGACCTTTTAACATAAGGCTTACTATAAGTCTCTAGGCTAACATTTATTGCAATTAATAAAACATAATTAGATCCTTAGAAAATAGATAAAGACTTAGCCCATGCCTTCATATATTTAGACCATAGGATCATTTTATTATTTGAAGTTCAAAGATACTAAATGTTTTAACATCTTATGAGGGGTCCCATTGACTAGAAATGCAAACTATAAGATTTTATCAACATGTCATTATATCTAAGAAAAATAGTCAATTGGCTTAAAATTTATGGTATCATGGACGTCAATGATAGCTTCATAGACATCAAACAATGGTTACAATAATGTAAAATTTAAGTTAGTGGATCATTAGGTTTGATGGTTTTACAGTTGATGGTCTCATAGATGCCAATGAAAGTTTCATAGAAATTAAATGACAGTAAAAAAATGTCAATTTTAAGCTCATGAAACCCTTCTGGTCCATATACCTTAGATTTGATATGCTCCATTGGATTAATCTCTATGATGAAACATAGACCATTGATCTTAATCTAAACATATGTATTCCATTAGTTTTTCTTAATGTGTGGGACCCTTTTTTATCAAGCTCAAATGTGGGAATGTCATCTGATGACTCCATAGGGATCCCTAGGCTTTTGAATTTTTAGCACCATGTTCGCTTCATTGGAACATTTATGTGTAAATAGACACCAACCATTGATATTGATTCAAATGCTTACACTTGATTGGATCCTTTTATATAATAGAGTCATAGCATAAGTTTTATCTTATGGTTTTGTTGTATTAATAAATAAAATAAGACCTTAGGGTAGAAATTATGCTATGTTCATATTTAATAAAATGGGCCCTTTAGCTTTAATGATGATTTCACACTATTCAATCCTCAGTCCCACTTAAGTGTAGATCGTTGATCATGATCTTGGTGATCTTATAATATTGGCTTGATGGATCAAATATTTGATTTTGTCAGGCTTATTATGATCTATTATATCATCCTTTGTGATGAAACAAGGTCCAATATATCTTCAAATAAGAAAGGTGTTTTAGTTATGATATGGGTAAATATAGGAACTTAGGCTAAATATTTAAAACTAAAATCATATAACAAAGGGGACCATGCTAAAATAAACGACCTTATTAACATAAACATTAGATCATGTTAGAAACATAAGGAATAGAAGAGGGAAAATAAAAGTGGACTAAGTATGATTTTTAGGATAAGGTCTGGTCATGTTTAAAAACATGACCAAAAATTAGCATAAAAATTAGTCTTACATTCCAAAGTTGATTCAAAACATTCTTGCCAAATTTGTTCTTGAAAAAAATTGAGTCAAAGGTCTGGGTTAGGGTTTGTTGAAGGAATGTTTTATCACATGAATCCATTTACGAGTTGCCATAAATTCATGACTAGTAAAATTTTGAATATGTTTAATTTATAAATCCCAAGCATGATCTATAAGAAAATTCCATGAAATCTACAACTTAAAATATGAGGATCAACTCTTAGAAACATTATGCAAGTTTAAAATAAAACCATGAACAATTGGGCCAATTTCATCAGGAATGGATGATATTCAAATCATAATAAAGAGCATAATATCAAGATTTCATTACTAAGGTTCAAAATAATCACAAGCGTCCCTATTTTTCCAAAATGGGGGTATGTTGACCTCAACACACAAAGAGTTTCCACAACAATATTTAGCTTTTGTCTACATAAGATTACCATTGTTAAACCAAAAAGAGGAGTCTAATGAATTATTAATTACTAACTTCATTATTAGTTAGGGATTCCATTTTCAATTCCTTAGCACTAGCATTGATTCACAAAATAGGAAAATAGTAGATAACAACAATGAAATTAAAATACATCTTGAAATAAAACATAAATTTAATTAGTTCAAACATGTTTGTTTATAAAAGTGCCCACCTATATTTGAGAATGAAAATTAATATATATGAGGATGGGATTAGTCTCCTAGTATCATGAGATTCCCATCCTTAGCCATGATTACCTCAAGAGTTTAATATAACTAATTTCATATAATATTCCCACTATCTCTCAATAATATCTTCCAAATATAACTAAGAAAAAACAATAAGGGTTTTGGGGTGGACCACCTTGTAATTGCCTAGGGTGTGCCTCCTCATCTTCCAACATGAATTCCACAAAATCAAACACCCTATCAAGCTTTCCAATTTTCATATGTGGTTCTAAAAATCTTACCTTAGCCTAGGCCAATAACCACTCATAGAATTGGAGTGGTACCTATAGGGAAACCTTTACCTTGGACACCTAGATTATGCTAATTATTGGTTAGGTTTCCAACTCAAGAATTACCTTGGCCTTATCTCTATTGGATTTCACCATATTTCTCCACATGACTTAGTTAATTCAACTAGTTTGACTTAAAATTCCTCTTTGTAAAACAAGGTGTTGTTTGGGTGGAATATAACAATGATGTTAACCTCCTTAAAATAGGTTAACATGTTTTTTTTAATCTTCTCTAAAGTATTTATCATTGTTTATACCATAGTGAACCACTCTTAAATTTAGGTCCACATACCCTTATCATAAGTGTGGTAGAGTTTTAGGTCCACCAAAGACATGAGCTTAAGTTATGGTAACATTACCTTATGAAGGACCATAATTAACTTTTTACACTTACTATCTATGTGGGAAACTCTCTCCAAATATTATCGAGTGTAATGGAGGTGATCTTTACTCATGGAGATGGCTCTAGACACCTTTACAAGATATTTGAATAGTTATGTGAGGGTTTATGCTACTTGACCAATCATACCCACTAAGAAATTTATCCTCACCTAGGACCTAAGTACTCAAACTTACTATTTCATATATTCCATGACCTTTTGAATGAGGTCATTTATGAAAACATCACTTAAATTGGGTCCT
The DNA here is from genome assembly GCA_037957365.1 of Torreya grandis. Classification (NCBI taxonomy): domain Eukaryota; kingdom Viridiplantae; phylum Streptophyta; class Pinopsida; order Cupressales; family Taxaceae; genus Torreya; species Torreya grandis. Next base: position 325,905 of record JARHVA010003718.1, read on the forward strand.
CTACTAGTTTTTATTATCCACTTATGGTCCTCACTTTGTTGAGGGAGAAGATAAATTTCTTAGTATACCATCCCATAGGGTTCCCTTCCTAAGTTAAATTTTAAGTGGACACCCTTTTTAATATAATATAAGTTATATTAAAATGCTATTCGATGTTTAGGTCCCATGATAGACCATCTCTAGTATTTGTGCACTTGAAGGATTAATGGACCCATCCCAAATTAATCTATTTAATGTCTAAAAATTATAGGAAGATGGAGCATGAGGGTTGAAAATAATAGAAGTGGAAGGTGGAATCCTAGGGGGAGAAGGAAGAGGGGAAGATGATGGGAAAAAGGAATAAAGAAGTGGATAAGGAGGACATATGGGATTGAAAAGAGAAAGGATGAATATAAACCACCATGAGAATAATTGGGCATACTATTGGTCTTGAGTCATGTTAAACTATAGGCCAATGACACCTAAGAGTGGGGTATTTAATAATAATGAGGAAATTGGATTATTAAAACAAAATCCTTATGACTTCAAGGTGATATAAAATGAGGGTTGGGGAGAAATTATAAGAGTAATTTGAATTTTAATAGAGGGATTCAAAGGGGTTATCTTTTATTTTTTATTGATCCTTTTGACCAAACTAGTTAGAGTCATGGTTGGAGTTTAATTACCTGAGGCAATAACAAGAGCATGTATTGAGGGCACAATAAAGTTTACCTTATTCCTTTTGTGTGTTGTTATAAAATACACCTAAATCATGGTTATTAAAGGATATCTTAAGCCACATATGGCCTAAGTGACCTATAGTGTTGGAGGAGTGATCGTAGGTGGTGTGAAACTAGGCATCACCTAAATTATGCACATAAGTGTACTTACTATCAAGGTGGGAACTAGGATTGTTGAGTTGGGGACATTAGGATGAATCCACATTGGACAAGTATATAATTAATTTATTATATTTATATCTACTATGTATGATGGCACAAAAAACTGGGAGTCACCAAGTTCTAATCCATATGAAGATTTGCAAAGGTGGCTTGAATTGATCTCAAAAATGGAGGGGATGAGGTCCATAAAATTAAGGATACTTGATACCAAATAAGGATAGTGTGGATTCCTTTGTTTATAATGGGTTGAGTGAGGGGGGAGATAAGAATATGAGATGTTGAACATAGGTTAATGATAATGGAAGTAGTGGGGGGAAGAATCTCTAGTGGTTTTTTTTATTGGTCTCACTCTAGGCTTAATTTAGGGATTCTATAAACATTAAAATGTAACACTTGTATTTCCTAAAAATAAGTGTGTGTGGGAGGAGGTGCTAGATTTGGAGATAAAGACAAGGATAGGGGAGGTGAAGCATGGGTAGGTGAAGGTGGTGAGATCCCTTAAATTATTATTCTATAAATTTAGAGCATGATTGTCTAGACATATTCTTAAATAATAATTGGTGTGGGTCTCAAGGCTAGCTTTAATGGTGGTGACTATATTGGGAGAGCCTTTAGAGGTGGCACATGTTGGATTTTATGGACTGGTCTAGGTTTATCCTATTTACCTCCTTTTTTTCCTACACCCATGGTACCACTTTAATGTAATTAGATATATTTAGATGATACTCATCATCCTCATGAGGCTCATGGTGATACATGATATTAATATGGGTCACATGCTTTGCCACATAGGCATGGATAAACTGTGGGGATCCCATTTTCTTTTATTTTCCTTTCCTAAGGTATAATAATTGTTATTTATATCCATATTATGTAGTGAAGGTAGTTTCCTATAATCATGATGTTAGATGAGAAATAGGAAGTCTAGACATGCCTTCTACCAATGATGAAGTGAGTGTCTTATGATTCCTTTGAATAATTGATAATAAATTTCTTGCTCTATGAAGTAATCTAGGACTTGATAGCAAAAGAGCATGGAGATTTGACATATGTATTCCACCTATATGATGGTGTGGTCCCTATAATACTAATAAAATCCAATGGGTTGGAGTTTCTTCTTATCTCATCTTAAATTCATTACATGGACCTCTCCTTAATGACCATGTATACCATGACATATAAGGACTCAAAAATGTCCTAAATGTGGTTCATGTAGTATTGTGTGTAAAACTTATAGAAGACCACATGAATTAGAGGTCCATAAGGGATCCATGTGGAAACATAGAATGAATGAACATGAGGGTGACATAGACTTCATCCATGAGGTAAATCATGGTATAAAATTTGGCACCTCCTCTCACCTCACTGACATTCTTGATCAGGTTGAAGCTGATAAGAATCCTAAGGTACAAGACTTATTTTATTTAGAAGATAATGCTGAGTCGGGGAAAATATAGAGGATTGACATGTACAACATCACTTTCTAAAAACAAAATTTAATAAGATCATCCCAAAATGCATTCCTTTAGAAAAGGTGAAAATAAATTATGAGCTAATATTGTCCTTCTTGACCCACCTATCAATATAGATGATCCAATCATGTAGGACATCATATAGCTAGTGGCCCTTGGTTTAATAATCTATTATGTTCTGGTCATAAACTAGGGTAAACTATAAGAGGTTGTATTATTACTTAAAGGCATCTCTGGAGATATCCAAAATCTTATTCTGGGACCCTATAGAGTATACCATGTTTTAGGTAGCATCATGTACATGTATGAATTTTTTAAACATGTTAACAAAGAGATAAACACATGAGAATACTTCTAGCTTGGTGATAGCCTAATGCATTCTTAACTTTCCATAAGCTATGAGTTTACCATAAAACTCAACTCCATTATCAATATATTCTATGACAGTTTTATATACCTCTTTAATTACCCTAAACACTTTATTTTAATGCTCAAAATGGGTCAAGTCCATTGAGAAGGAGGTATCTCTATATATGGGATCATGTTTTGCTTGTGTGGATGATGTGGCTCTGGCTGAGACTTGGTTATTTTTTAATATGGAATTATAAATCCAAGGGAAGGGATAAAATATCAAGAAAGAACTAAAGGTAAGGGTTCTTGGTAGCTTAGAGTATAAAAAAAAAATACTTTAAGGAATTATAGGGTTACACAAGGATCTCATATATTAATGACATTTGGAGGCTCAGCTTTTGTTAGTTTAATTTTTAGCTAGTGACATGATCTAATTATTCATTATATGATTTGGAATTAACCTAGAGAATTTTTAAAAATGGATCTAAAATATATTTGGTGATGATGATGGTATGCCCATAAGTTTTCAAATTAGATCTAAATTACCCAAATTGATTAATATGGGGGTGTGTTAGGAATCAGGGCCCTCTTTGTTTACCTAGTAGGTTTCTAAAGAGTTTTAAGAATGGGAAAATAGATGGATTAGTCATGGAATTATGTAGTCATAAATCTCTAATGGTGATGAGATTATCTATATATGTCTAGTTAATTAAACTGAGTTGATGGTGTGAGCCTAAATTAGTCGTTTCACATTTTTGGCATTAATTTAACATTTTGAATAGGTTGGTGGTGATGGAACTCCATATATTGGATTTTAATCTCTCTATACAAGATAATAAATATAAGTATCATGGTGGGAACATAATTATCTTAGCCTTCATTAAAATATGAACATTCTTAATATTGGCCATGTGTCACTTACAAAGTGGTGGGTTCATGGTGTAGTGTGATGACTAAGTTCATCGAGTCACTTTTGTGATGATATTTTTACTTGGATATTTACCATTTAATCAGTCCTCTAAATTTTTTTATAGATTTGATGTCTCTAGGTGTATTTAGACACATTAATTTATTCATTTGATCAATCCTCCCATGGTTCTAATAGATATAATGCCTTTATGTGTTAAAAGACATGTGGAATTTTCTTATTCAATATTTCCTCCAAATTTTTAACAATGATGACACCTTAGAGTATTAAGAGACATATGTTTATTTATCATTCAATCAAACCTCTTGGGATAGTGACAACACTAGTGCCTTTGGGACCTATAAAAACTAAGTCACTTAAAAGAGCCTTGTAAGAAAATAAATGCTAAATTGTCAACCAAAAGGATTCTGCGAGAGTGCTAGGTGGGAATCTAGGGCTGATATTTTAAGAAAATCCTATAAATGTAATTTTTGTAAGAAAACCTCTCTAAAAATAAAATCTTGTGAATGGACTTTCTTTAGGAAAATATCTCTAACAACAAAAGCCTACGAATGGATTTTATATAGGAAAAGCTCTCCAAAATAAACTAAGTGTAAAATACTCAAGGACCCAATATTTATATTATCTAGAATTGGCACATTACATTTCAATCACATCACACAATTGTATTATACTAAGAACATTATTATAAATTAAAAATTATAATGTAAGGATTCATACATACATATATATAGGGAAAGTTTCTTATCTTTTTCAAAATGGGCATGTGCCCATTTTATGCAAGTGAATAGTATTATTAGAATTTAGCAAGAAGTGATCATATTATACCCCATTGTTCATGTCTATTACACTAAGAATATTATTAGTTAAGAATCCAATATTTATATTTTGTGTATAATGTGCATAGGTAGTTTCCACACAAGTGAATATTATTTGATTCCTTAGTTGATAACATTCTTATATACTATTTAGAATGGTCATGTGCCCATTCTATGAAAAATAATACTATTGAATTATTAATTGATGATATCATTCTTATATTTTTAAAAATGGGCATGCAGTCATTTTACACAAGACATAATATTATGAGAATCGAGCAAGATGTGCTCATATTATGATCCATTCTACACAAGTCTGGTACACTAAAAACATTGTCATTTAAAAATCTAATATTTTTATTTTATGGAGAATGGGCACAAGCATATTATGCATTAGATAATAATAATGGATTTATTATTTTATAACATTCTTATCTAATGTATAGAATGGATGATATTAGTGTAGGTTTTTATTCCATTTAATGTTTTTTTCCTACACATGTTTAGTTATCTTCCTTATGTGCCTTTTTCATGAGGAAGTGAGGACATATTTATATCTCACCTATATAATATACCTTCCTAAATAGATTACGGATAATGATGATAATGTTCATATTGAAATATTTTTATTGTAGAGTAATAAGCTCCATCTACATCATGTTTAATTTTAATACTGCACACAAGTAATTTATTTGTGCATTCAACTTTATCCAGTAGATCCTAGATTGAATCCCACTCTCACATGGTATCAAAGATATTATGGTAGATTAATTCTAGTTTTATTTTATGAAATATTAATTTATAGCTTACATGTCATAGATTTGACATTTGTTGACCTGACATATTGTAGATTCCACCTTTCTTAGATTGTTTTCTTCTTTTGGGGTCCTTTGTTGATCCAAATTCAAAAAAATAACAAGAGAAAGGTATATCATACTATTAATATTTAATTTATTAGTTTTTCATGCAAAACATCTCCTTTCATTATATTCATAAGGTGTAAAAACTCTAGGATTGACTATAAACATGACCTAGTTTCATGACAATCATTTTTTGGAGGGTTTCAGATCTTTTTGGCATTTTTTTAAAAATCCATATAATTTTAGGTATTCAAGAGAAATAATTTTTGGGGTTTTATATGTTTTTTGTGATATTTAATTGTTTTTTTTTTATTTTTCATGAGGCATTATAGATATAACATTTTTGAGATAGGCAATGTTTTAATACCTATGTGTATTATAGGAAACTCTACCATTCCTGGCATTGATATAACCATTTCCATCTATAAAAATGACAAGGTCACATATTTCCCATAATGATTCAAAACTAAATGTTTAAAAATGTCGTATGCATCCCTAAAAAAAGTTTTAGTATCAAAACTATTAATTTTGGGACCAATCCACAACCCCAACATCAGGATTATTCATTGTTAGAGTAGTCAAAAATCCTAATATTAAGACTTTTTAATCTCAAAGTATTAAATACCCAAAATATAAATAAAATATAGTATTACTCAAAAACATCAAAAAATATAGTGACACACTATATCCCTAACACATTTATCTGACAATGGGAAGTGCTGACAATCCTAACATCGAGACTTTTGGGTGCATGTGCAGTCATAAACCCCACTGCAAGAAAGACCTACATCTCTAAAAAATAACCTTGACATTGAAATTTTTGAATATATTATTAGTTAAATTATGACTATGTAAGAACCCCCAAACCCTGTCCATGACCATGAGGATGTCAAATTTAAACTTGTGAATATGTGAGTTAATCCATTGGTCATTTCCAACCCAAAATTTATTAAATTTTATTCCAAGGGGACATAAGTTTTTTTGGGGGAAGGTGTTTCCAAAAAACATTAAACCCAAATTTTTAACACCCAAAATTTTCAAAATTATGGAAAGTGGAGATCATTATTTTTTGTGAGTAAGAAACATTCAAACTTTCATAACTTTTAACTCATAGTTTTATTTCAGGCACCATTTTTTTAAATGTACATGTTTTTTGAGATCTATGAATTTGTGATATACTTATGCCTTATAAAATTTAAAGTATCATGAGTGGAAATTCAAAGTGAAAATCTTCTTGAGGAGAAATGGATTAAACTGAATCATTGTGGATATATAAATAAAGCCAACACATAAAGTAAATAATGTGAATATGTATAATATAAGTGACAAATCATATGGTATTATATACCTATCTATGTCTCCTGACATTCTCTTTCATATTAAATTTGCAACTACTCTAAATAAGGTGTGTACCATATTGGAAAAAGTCTTTGGAAAGGAAAATGTAATGATAGATCATGAGTTGGATAATGAGCTCAATATTTTAAGCCCAAGTGATTTTTATATGATACAGGACTTCCTCACAAAGTTCAAATAATCTAGGTTATAGTTAAAACTTTGTGGCATTGACAAAAAGGATAATCAATTGATTATTTCCATCCTTAACAAATTAATATCTAACTCTTAGATATTTATTTATACCTTACATGACACCAAGCATGCCATTGGATATATACATACATATACATATATATACATACATATACATATATATATATATATATATATATATATATATATATATATATATAATGTTATAATTGAATAACTTTACTTGAATTTAGGACAATATCATTTAAATAGGTACATTGAATTCATTTGAATCTCATTCTTTAATCATGAGTCATGATAAATAAAAGGATTTTAGTAGCAAGGAATAAAAATAAAATAAGAATACCTAGATAAAATAAATGGTTATAAATATTATTATAATTTAAAATCATTAAAAGATTACTCTTATTCATATGTGTAATCCAAGAAAGAGTGACTCAAATTTGGCTATTACAATAAATACAGGCATGATGAATCCAAATTCATGAAGAATCAGATTGACTAACTTAAAAAGGAGATTGAGAATCATAATATTAGTATCCCTAAGTGTTCCAATCAAATTTCATCATCAAAAGAATAAGAAAAAATATAATAACAAATAAAAATATAAGGTAAAAGCACTTATTATAGTTGCATCCTAAGATTTCACATGGGTTATTGATTTCGGTGCTTCACACCACATGACTTCACCACATGACATATTTTTATCCTAGAAGCCTTGTTATATGCCTTCCATATTATTGGTTGTGGATAATTTTGTATAAGTTAGTGGGAGTGGATCTATTGAACTTAATGATGGGATATTTCATGATGTTTTACATGTTCCTTCTTTATCCACGAATCTCCTATTTATTTATCAAATCACTCACATGAGTTTGGGTAAGAAACTTGAGTTCACACCCAATTTAATGGTTATTATGGAAGTAGAAAATGACTCCATTTTTTCATTTAGGAAAGCATATCATGATTCATTATTTTATAATTTATCACATTTTCTTTTTGATCAACCATTTACTACACTAGTCACTCATTTATATGGTGTGAGTAAACTATGGCATACATGATTTAGCCCTATCAACCATCATTACTTGGAGTAAATCAATCATCATGACATGGTTTTAATGTTTCCACAAGTAAAGTTTTTTATGGATTTTTTTAGGTTTGCATACATGGTAAGCATCTTGAGGAGAAGTATGACAAAGGAAAATCATAGATAGATGAATAAATATTGGAGATTGTCCATACTGACATTATTGGTACATTTATAAAAGCTTAACTCAATAAGACTAAATATGTGCTTACTTTCATAAATTAATATTCAAGGTATACTTGGGTTTACTTTATTTAGTATAAATATGAGGTATTTGATCATTTTCAAGACTTCAAGGTGCTTATAGAGAAATAGTGCAGTAAAGCTATTATAGATTTTGTACCCTAAAATTATGGTGAGTATGTCAGTAACTATTTTGAGAAATTCTATACATCATAGGGGATTGAAATATAAAATACCATTCCATATAGTCCTTAGTATAATGATGTTTTTATATTGTAATAATATATCCTTTAAGTAAATGTCCAAATATATGATACACTCCAAGTCTGTTACACCTTAGAATTACTCTAAGGCCATCAATTGTGCTTGTTATATCTAGAACCATGTTCCTCATAAAGAATTTAAAGGAGCCACTCCTTTTGAAGATTGTAGTGGTCACAAAACCATAGTGAATAACTTCCAAGTGTTTGGATCTCCTATTATTGCCCACATTGTGAAAAATAAATGTAAGGAAATTAAACCTTAGAGTTAGCCCTGCATATTTGTTGGATATCCTGAGGGTGTTAAGGGATAAAGGATTCTCCATGCCACCATGAATTATTTAATCATTAAGAGGATTATTCATTTTATATAGGGTCATTCAGGGTCCACACTTGGAATCTCTCCCACTTCCTTATATAAAATAGGATTTGATGATAATTTTAACAATTTAGATCCACTTGAGTGGCACTATGAAGATCCATATTCTTCTTCTACTTCTAATGATGAGAGTAGTGATGATGATTCCCCTCCTCCTTCTCCTAGAATATCTTTAGATGATGAATAATATCCTCTTGAATCTTTGATCACCAGTACACTTTGGGCTAGATAGACACTGTAAAGTGTTTGCCAATAGCTTGGAGATCCATTAGACACCAGGTGAACCCATTCATAATTATAGAATGCCCCACATGCTTTAATTACATTTTTTTCAATCCATAATAGTTTTTTGAGTAAATAGGAAATATTAATTGGGATATTATTATGGAAGAGGAGTATGGTTCTTTTTAAATGAATAACACTTGAGACTTAGTCCCTCTTCCTAAGTAAAAAAAATATTGGATGTAGGTGGATCTATCAAACAAAATCTATAGTAGATTGTTTCATAGACAAGTTTAAATCATGTTTCATAAAAAGGGTTTTTCTCAAGTACCTAAAATTTAATATAAATAAAATATCTCCCTAATTTCCAAAATGAGCTCAATCTAACTCACTCTCTATATTACTACATCACATTATCAAGATGTTCATCTGATAGATGTGAACAATGTTTTTTTTTCATGGTGACCTCAAAGAGGAAATATATATGGAGAAACCCCAAGGATTTATGAAATATTCCTCCTATGTTTTAAAACCTTAAAAAATCTATTTATGGCCTCAAACAAGTTATTTTAGCTTGGTATGACAAGATAGACTCCTTTCTTCTTTTGGTTGGGTTCACCATCTACCATATTGATTTGAATGTCTACATTATATGGTAGGATGATGCATTATTGATTCTAGTTTTTGATGTGGATGACCTATTGATCACATGAAGTTCTTCATCCACTATCACAATAATGAAACTTCTTTATCTGATAGGTTATCAATGGCTGACTCAAGCTTGTTACATTACTTCCTTGAGATTGAAATTTATCAACCTAACTTAGGATTACTCTTGGACAATCCAATTATGCTCTTTATTTACTTACATGATTTGACATGGTTTATTATAAGGCAAATTTGACTCCTTTTCTATATATTGTGAATCTTTAGGATGAATTTACATATCCTTTAGTTGATGTTACCTCTTATCGATAAATTTTTGGTGGTCTCATCTACCTTACACACATTAGACTTGATATTTCATATGTAGTAGGCATGGTCTCTAGATTTATATAGGAACCACATGAAATATACTAGAAAGATTATAAGTGGATTATCTAATACATTAAGGGTACTAAGTTTTAGGATTCAATATGGAGAAGGAACTGACATCAACTTGATTAGTTTTATAGATTTAGATTGAGCTGATGATATTCAAAATCATAAGTCTAATTCATGATATAATTTATTACTTGGTTCATGTCTTATTAGTTGGTCAAGGAATAAGTAGAATGTTATTGATTTATCTTATACATAGGTAGAATACAAAGGAGATGTTAATGCTACCAATGAGTCTATTTGGATTAGGGGATTCCCATTGAGTTTAGCATCTAATTTTGATAACCAGTAGTCATATTTTATGAAAACCAAAGCACAATGTATATTTTTATGAATCTAGTCCTCCATAAATAAGCTAATTATATCAAGATTTACATTCATTTCATTTAGGATCTCATCCATGATCAGGTCATTTATCTCTAATACATCTAGACAATGGATCAAATTACAGATATATTCACCAAACCCTTTAGTGAGAGTAAATATCTTCATTTGTGGGCTCTTTTTTACATTTAGGTAGCTCTGACATCCTTCTCTAGCGGCATTTTATTTTACTTGGGTAGCTCATCATGCATTTTCATTGGGACCCAATTATACTATCCACTTAGGTTATACTTAAGTGGGGTGTTAGTATAGGTTTTTATTCCATTTAATGGGTTTTACCTACACATGTTTAGTTATCTTTACTAAGTGTCCTTTTAGGTTATTATGAAAAATGATCTCACATTCATGAGGAAGTGAGGACATGTTTATCTTTTGCCTATATAATGTACCTTCCTAAATATTTTATGGCTAATGATGTTAGTGTTAATATTAAAATATTTTGATCATTGATTAATAAACTTCTTATGGCTCATGTTTGATTTCACTACTACACATATGTAATTTTTCATGCATTCTACTCTATCTATTAGATGTTTGATTATGTCCCACTTCGACAAGCATTTAATCATTCTACACAAACTAAGACTAATAGATTATTAATTGAAGATGACATTCTTATATTTTTAAAAATGGGCATGCACCCATTATATGTAAGCCAATAATATTATGCGCATTGAGTAATCAATGCTCACATTATGCACCATTCTACATAGTTCAAGTATAATAAGAACATTATCAATTTAGAATCCAATATTTATATTATGTATAATGGGCCCATGTAGATTCTATGCAAATAAATACCATTGGATTTCTTAATTGATAATGTTATTATCTAATTTTTTTAGAATGGACATGTTCCCATTATACACAACTTAATACTAATGGATTATTAATTAATGATAAGAATGTACATCTTCTACATAATATAACAATATTATGAACATTGAATAAAAAATGTTCATAATATAATCCATTATACACAATTCTAGTATATTATGGATATCATAAATTAAGAATCCCACATTTTTATATTATATATAAAGGGAATATTCTCATTAAACACAAGCTAATATTATTGGATTCTTAATTGATAATGTTTTTATCTTGTGTAGAATACACATGTACCCATTTTAAACATGAAAACAATATAATGATTATTCTACAAATGTCTTATATATCAAGCATATATTATTAGTTCATTAATACACTTATTAATAATGTAATCATGTATATTCGTGTCCATTACCGATGCAAATATGGGTTTAAATTATGGCACATTTTTACCATTTTAGATAATACTATAACAAAATACTTATCCATAAAATTTTCCATCCTAACAAATAAATGTCTCCATCCCACATGTCAAGAGACATACTTGGTTTGTCACCTAAGGACAAATGATAGTTGATTAGTGGGTGTGAATTATATAGACTATTACATTATGAAAATAAGTGATATGGTTGTGGAACATGTCATGAAAATATTCTATGGCGACATAATCATGTAATAAATAAAAAGTAATAATCAATGTAAATCTAAGAGGAAATTAAGAAGGATATGCTAACTAGCAGATGAACATCAAGAACCATTTTAATTACACCTCACTCAGTACATAGTCTAAAAATATCTTTAAATTTTCCCAAAATAACTAGAGACCACCTTTGTTTCTATAATAACACTCAAGAAATATGGGATGTTATGTGGTCAAAAGACAACCCATAAACCTTAGGCTATTAAGAAGGAAAGGTGTAAATAATTTTTAGAATGTAGGATGAATTAGTTATTTTGAGAAGTTAATATGATTTAATGATGTAATTACCCAAGAATTTGAAGAAAATTTTAGGCATGATGTAGCCACTATCATAGGATTGCAAGTGGAGGTCACTAAAGATTTGATAGAAGATGTAGCTAGTCTACCTCATATAGGGGAACTTTGGCATAGGAATCTTGGTGATTCTACAACTAGGACTCTATTTTACAAATACAAAGAGTAGTTGGAGTTTTTAAAAAAATGTACACTTAATTTTTCATTACCCTAGATTTGGGTAGAAGTTTTCCTCTACATTATTAATTACTTAACTTGTGAGGGTATATATTTAATGTTATATGTAGTACACTTAAAGTTCCTTAATCATCTCAAGAATGGGATAAGGGTGAATGTACCTAAATTTTAGTTAAACATGTCGAGAAGGATGAGAAAAGAGTACCATAAAGGGAAGCCAACATATTTATCCCATAATTATCTAATTCAAATTATTGTATATATACATTTAATGGACCAAATACCTAATTTAAATTAGGAATTTTTCTTGACAATACAATAGCTACCAAAAAAATAAGAACATTAAATAATTGATGAAGAACAAAGAATGGATGTTGAATAATAGGATGTAGATACAAAGGAAGAAGAATAACATGTGAGATAAAATAATATAGAGAGATATAATAAAGGAATAAGGATGAATTTAATACTAACTCCTTCCTAAAATTATTATGGTAGAGGTAATAAGAGGATTGAGGACACCTACTCTACATCATTAGTTAGGATGAATAAAAAGGTTCCAACTCCACTCACTCCTAGAAGACAATAAAAAATTATTAAGTGTATAATAACAATAAAACACACTCCAATATCACCTAATGTTACTAAAATAGAGATCTTGGGATCATATGATAAACTTGAGGATATGAGTGTAGATGAAAATCATACTACCAACATTATTGATTAAGGAAACTCTGCTTCATCCAACACTAAGATTTCATCATTTGGAGACATGGATCATTGGATTACTTCACATAATGTGGTAGGAGGATAGGTAACATTGGATTAATAATAATATAATGTGGTGGATGAATAAATGACAATGGTAGAAGAATAAAACGTTGGTCATCCTAGGTAGGAAGAAAAACATAAATTGGTAAAAGCCCTAAGAGATATTAAAGCCCTTAGGGCACACATTAAGGAGCTTGGAAAAAATAAGAATTGGATATATACAATAGTTGGAGTGGTATAAGTAGAGAATGAACATTTTCAATCCCATATAGCTTAGAATTTAATATAAGTTTCTCTTAGGGTTACAAGGCACATGGAAAATACTTTTACAACAACTTCCACTCATACTAAAGAGCTTAGTTATGAAGAACTATTGATGAAAAGGGAAGTTAAGACATATACCATGTAGATTCAATGGAATAATAAAATTTTCAATAAAAATATGAAAACATATCTTTAAAAAATAATGTTAAATATGTCAAGTGATAACTTTAAAAACTTGAAAATAAGGTAGAAGATATGAGCTAGTTAATAGTGCAATTAAAGAGTTGTAGACCTCCTGTAAGAGTGTGTGTTGTCTACCTTGAGGAGTAGTGGTTAAAATTTTAGTTCATGATAATATATTTTAACATGCACAAACTAGTAACTAAGCCTCACTCATTTAAAATATATAATAATGTAACTATTAAGGAAAAAAATAAATTATATGAATTTTATATACATAAATATGTTATCCTTCATGACCAAGAATGGAATCCAAATCTATATTTGGGTGATGTGCTTCTAAGATAATTTTCTTCTTATCTTTCTAATGAGAAAATAAGACATGATGAATTAGATGAGTATAATGAGAAGGATAAACAAACCACATTAATGATCATAGGGGAGGATACCAGGCTACATGTGATATAAGCGTATTATATTTCACTAATGAAGAAAAGGTAGGTAGTTACAAGAACTAGGATAGAATAAATAGAGGCCCAAAACCAATACTTGGCCATGATAAAAAAAAACCATTCAAGAAAATTACAATTATTGTTTAGTTAGATGGAATCAACTTACCCCTAAATTTAAATAGAAGGATCCATTCTCAAGGTATTATTTCATGAGATCTCTCAAATGAGTCACCAAATATATTGAAGTGGAGAGAATAAGGAGATTAAATTGGCTTTCCATAACATATCAACCTCCTATTTTGTAGTTTCCAATTATTTATTGAATGGGAATAGATAAATTCAAATAAATAACTAAACATAGGAAATGGAAGACGAAAAAAGACAATTTTGGGTTTTACCAAAATAGGGGACATGTAAAACAAAACCATTTGAATTATGAGAACTATGCTTCCATGGATAGAGGTTTAGACTACTCAAGGACTAGCAACAAGTTTAGTTGGGGGTGTGATGAGTTGAGAAATCATCTATAAAACTACTCAAATATTATTTTGTTAATGCCCTCCTACCAATCCTAATTATATAAACTTACTTTTCGTATCCCTTTCCTATCTAGTAGTACTAATAAATATGATGTGCACATATTCATGTTCTATGATTAAAACCATTATTTTATTATTGAAGCTTGCATCATGTAATTTTATTCACATTTTGGTTTTACTAATCATTTAGATTATTTTAATAATAAGGATAAATCATGAGTTGTATGGATTAGTACCCAACATATAGAAATAAAGTTGTCATGAAGAGATAAATTAGAGAATATTAAATTAATGCATAGAAAGGTCATGATGGAAATACTTTCCAAAAATAATCACATTTCATAACTTAGAGAATGTTAAATTAATGCATAGAAAGGTCATGATGGAGATATTTTCTAAAAATAATCATGTTTCTATTTAAGACAATTTTAATAATTTAATCATGAATATTAATGTACATTCCCAATTCAACTAAATTAACCCATGGCACTTTTTTTTGGAAAATCCTATGACATCATACTTGTCCACCATAATTTTCATCCCATTTAATTTATGTCACCATCTCACACAAGAGCCATAAATGGTATATCACTAAAGTAAATTCACCTATTAGCTAGAGGTGTGAATTCCATGGAATATTGCATGATGGAAACTTTAGTGATATTGGCATGGTTAATGTCATGATAATATGCTACGAATGCCCAAACATGTATTCAAGTAAGATTAATAATTGTAGGAATTTATTTAAGGACAATATTATGACAAATAAAGAAGTAGTAAATTATGTGAAGACTATAAAAATGGGAGAGGATAGAAGTAGAAAAGTTTTGTATACCATTATAATGTCTTGTATATTATACAAATATATCACACACATCATTTCCTAAAAGAAACCGAAAACTACCATCTATCCACATTAAAATAATCACTTTTATTTCACAAGAGATAGTATGATTATGTTTTTGAAAATCCCTTAGAGGGAGAATAATGTTACTATATATTTTGAAAGTAATGCCCTTTTGTGAGTTGGTTGAATGGTAGTCGGTAATTGCTAATAGGAAATGGGGTGCTTGAATATTAGTTCAAGATGAGATACATGACAATGTTATGCATCAAAATATATAGTTAGAGGAGAATATGGAAAAATAGATATTAGAAAGAAAGGAAAGAATGAGATAGTGAGGTATATAAATTGAAAATACAAAGGTGGAATCATGTGGAGTTACCACTAAAAAGGAAGAATAAAAAATAGAAATAAAATATAATAAATAATAATAGGAGATAATTTGGAATTTAGAATTAGAGTTGAAAAAATTGAAACATATGACCAATGCCATGTGAGGTCCTATGGAGGATGCTTTCCACTCCCCTAGATTGGGTGGATGTATATTAGAGAGGATCATTCATGGAAGGTGAGGTATTTGAGTTATTTCTCAATGTTTTTAAGTGTTAAGTTTAAATTCCACATTAATACATTGAAATATGAGAAGAGTAACACAGTGTTATGTGTGTTATTTTGTAGGGAAACATTAAAGTCATAGTCTATAGCTATTGTAGATATATTTAATCATAAAGGAACTCAAAAAGAGCAATTAGTTCTTTATGGTTATGTCTCAGTTTAGTTGGCCCAGTGACATCTAAGGTATTAGAGCTGGCTATAAATAAGTATTTAGAGGATCTAAGGGAATTTATCTTGGGTGTTTTAGCGAGTAGTGGTGATGTGATGTTGAAATATGTGGGTGACAAATGTGGTATCTATTGACCAATTTTTCCCACAGGTAAAATTTTGGTCACCTTCTTCACCTGTTGTTCAATGCTAGTCATCTTCAGGTTGCACAAGTTTAATGAGTTTGATTCATGGCCTGGTTCAAGCAGTTTAGTGACCTTTGGTTCAAAAGTCCAAGTTCAACATCTTGATTCAACAAGCATTAAACAATTGAACCATTGAACCATGTTTGGTTCAATGAACTTGGTTCACTAGCAGATTCAACTGAAAGGTTTAAGGCTTAGGGTTCAATGTTTCAGTTCATTTCAACAAACATGGTTTAACTCAAAAGTTCATCGGTCTGGGTACAAAATCCCATCAGTACACAATGGTTGAACCCTTGAACCATTTTGGGTTTAATGAGCTTGGTTCAAAGGGAAAGGTTCAATGGGCTTGGTTTAAACCAAAGAGTTCATCGGCCTTGGTTCATTGGTCTATCGGCGTGCAATAGTTGAACCCTTGAACCGTTGAACCTTTTTTGGTTCAATAGCTTATTTCAAGGGTATGCCCTTAGCTAAAGGGGAGGTCTTCAAGGTCAAAATGCCCTACCAAAGGGTAGGGACTTTAAGCAAAGGATTGGGCAAGTTTAGTTCAAAGTTCAAAGTTCTGAGTTCAATTTTCAATTTTGTTTGAAATTTGACTAAGCCCTAAATTCCTTTAGACTTTTTGTCTGAAGGAGTCCCTTTAGATAAAAAGTCTAAAGGAATTTAGGCACTGCTCAACACAAAAGCAAATCCCATAAAAATACATGAAGCTACAGACCTAGGGAAATTGACTCGAGGAAATTGACTCGGGGAAATTGTCCACAGACAATTTGTTTACGAGAACCAAGGAGACAAACCCGTTCAAATGGAGGGACACGTCGAAGGACCCCAAAGGGCAAGTACCCTTGTGGGGAACTCTCAACCCAAACGAATGGACTTTTTTAGAGGCTAGAGGTCACCTTCCCTTCGAAAGGGTGCCAAGAAAAGTAGCAAAGGCAGAGAAGTGCCCGAAGGGAAACCATGGACCTGATGACGTCCCAGAGGATGTCAAGTTTAATAAAACCAACTATCTATTACTTTTCAAAGCATGACGGTCACGTGAATGTAAAAATTAATAAAGTGAAATAGACATTTGTTTTTGAACTAGGAGAGCGCTAACCATGAAAGGGAGCCTAGAATGAAGCGACCCACCAGAATGTTTGCCCCCAAGGGCCGAATGAGCTAGATAGAGACAAAATTGAGAAAAGACAAAGAGACAAGCATGAAATGAGCAAGAAATTAGTCCAAGTGGTGCCAATTTGAGAAGTGACCCCAGTAGGTGAAATAGTTCTTGTGAATTGATCATGAGAGGATGCAAACAACTAGTAAAGCAACCAGTTTCTCCATTTTACATTTAATGGGTGGACAAACTATGTATTGACCTTGAAAGGGCAAATTTTGAGCAGAAAAAGCACATGGCTCATTAATGTTTTTAGCAACGTGTTCTTCCCAATGAAGGGATGCAATTGCCACTTGTAAAGAGGGAGTGCCAAATGGGCTTCCTAGTTTCTCATATATATTGCAAACTTGTCATTTTGTAATCATCTTCCACATTTTACAAGGCATAGCCCTGCTAAAATTTCCACTTGAATCAATAAATGTAGTTTTCTACCTCTTCTTGGATGGATATTTTATGTATGTCCTAAGTGTTAATTTATGTTCAGTCATTGTCTTTTGATGATCTCATAGGTTCAACACCAACACACTAGTTATCTACAAGGTGCCATTTTTGCAGTCGACAGGAGAAGAGCTCTATTTGGAAGTAAAGAATAGAGGAAGTCACTTACAATATGTATTTCACAGCATCTTGGTGAGTCTCTGATCCTGTGTTTTCATAAGAACCTCCCTACCATTTTCTTGCAGCCTGGTCCTTCTACCAAGTTTGAGTGTATGTATGTTGTTTTGTCTGATCCTGAGTGTGGATGTGGGAAGGTTGACTTATTTTGGTGCATCACCTCTTTAGAATAGTTTGTTTTCCTACAATATCCTTTCCCTTTTCATCCCCCCTCCATTATATATATATAAATACCTGTATTAGCACTTACTAGAATAAACATGATGCATCAAAGGGAGTTAGCCCTTATCTAGAGACTCTCCCCTCTAGCTTCGCCAGTCCCATAGGTGAGAGGGGAGTTTACATGTTGTGAGGAGAAGGTAGGAGTTTGAATTCCTACCAAAGGGTGTAATTTTCTTGCATCAATAGTTTTGGCATGCCTAGTGGGACCATCATTTTACAATGTAGTAAGGTTTCAGGATTGATGTTGGTCCTGTTATAGCAAATCAAAGTTTTTAGCATCTGGCAACTCTAAGTTAAATCCACTGGTTAAGCAACCTAGTGCCATCAGAAATAATTTCTTGTATGTATATTTCCTTTGCTCAAAATCATGGGTATGGTTTTCCTTCATGTGATTTCGATCAGACTCAAAAATTTTAGAGAATCACCTCAAGCAGCTCTTCTAGTTGCCCTAAAACTATATAGGAGATGGCACTAGAATTAGAGATTAACAAGCTAGAAGAGCAGTACAGATATCAGCATGAGTTGATGTATAAAGAAGACCATTTGTTTAGGAAAGCTCAACCCTTACAACCCATGAAAATGGAGGTAACAAAATGGAGAAATTTATCTATGAGTGGTAGTCAGCCTTGTGCACCCCCTCTTATTCTGAAAAAGGCTCCTTTTTTACACTAAATCCTTTCTATAAGATAGCACTTGTTCTTTCTAGCTTATCAAATACATTTGCCCCCAATCTTGTGCATTTGGCTTTCCAGCACCAGAAGACATCAGAATAACCTCCCATGGGGATGAAACTTCTAAATTCCTTATATCATGAATCTTCCATTGAGGGAAGTACCACCAGCTAGCACAACCCTCTTCTAGAGACTCTTCAAGTGCATCAACAATCTCTCTCTTGCATTCCTCAACCTCCCCAAGTTATTTAGCATGATGTGTAGATTTCAAGTTGGAGGAAGGATTGCCAGGAACTAGCTTAGAGCTTTGAAGAGGATAATGCTAGTGACCTCCAAGAAAGACTCTTTCACGACAACCTAGCCAAGCAAATTGAAGATTTAGAGGCTAGGATGAAGTTGCTTCTTGAAGGAGAGTTAAAACTTCCAAACCTTGTAGAGGAGCCCCAAGACCTTATGGAAAACAAAGTTGCTACCTGTTCACAAGAGCAAAATTCAAATTTCAAAATCTTGAACTAGGGAAAAATAGTAGAATCATGGGGCAGCAAGGAAGAAGAGAAGTAAGGTTTTTCTCAAAACCTTGAAGAAGATAAATCTAGTCCTACCCATGATTCATATGATCTCTGAGAAAATATTTTTCAAGAATTTCTAGCCAGGATAATTGCAGAGTTGGAGTCCAAAGAGAAATTCCTCAACTAATGTGTGATGGATGGCTTAGACCAAACAACACATTCCATGTCTAAACACACCCCACCTACACATTTCCAAGAGAGATATCAGGCCACACCTAATATTAATGAAGTGTTGACCAAGTGGAAAGAGGAGAATCATTTGATTCTAGCTCAAGGACTGCCTCCTCTTCCATATGTTTTCTCCACTTCACCCCTTCTCAAGGAAGAACCTATTTTGCAAGAGGCAGGTGAGGAGCAAAATATATAATCTAAAATCCTTCAAGAGGCTATCATGAGTGACAACGAAGAAGAAATCATCATTAATGCTCCTTGTGAAGACCTTATTAGTAGTGGAGAAGATGTAGGTCTTGCATATATGCAGATGTTCTAGCAATACGAGGAGGGACAAATGCATCGTAAGCTCTCTTCCCCTTTGTTTGATGAAATTCCTTGCTCTTTTGATGATGAGGTCAACTACACTAAGGACCCTAAGTTAGAGAAGGATCAGGGGGATACCTTTGAACATCTAGAGGTCCTGATCTTTGAGGAGAAAAGAGAGAGGTCTGTCTTTTTGGAGGAATGCCTTGAAGAAGAGAGCATTGAACAGAGAGGTGATGTTATGTGGGATGAGTAATCATTTTGTGAGTCCATTTCAAACATCACCATAGTCACCCTTCTTTAAGAAGGCCAAAAGGAAGCAAAGGATGAGTCTAACAAAGTCTTCAATGAGGTAGAAGGAAATGGGTTAGACCATGATACATTGCAGAGGGAATGTGCAGATCAAAGGGTTTTTGGTGATGTGCTAACAACCATTGATTTCTTGGTGAAGAGAACCAATATGAAGGATTAGCATTCAATAGGCTTCCAAGGACAAAACGAGTACATATATGTCAAAATCATGTTCAATTTTGATCCACTCAGGTACAAGCCAACTCAGGTGATGGGCAAGAGGAGTAGGTCACCAACTCTTTTTTTCATTTAGCTACTTTCTAGGCACCATAAGTCTTCTTGCTAGGAAGGGGACTTGAGAACTTTTCCCTTTGATCCAGGAGGAAGATGAACATTCCTAGTTAGCTGTACACAATAGTTTGTTTTCAATTGTCTTTCCTATTTTCCCTAAGTGTTGTTGCATAGGTTGTAGTTTTATTAGTCTTGTGTGTGCTTTCATTTCCTTGGAGGTAGAGCTGTGTGACTGGTTCTAAGATTTATCAGAGCTATTGCTAGTTTTCAAAGTTACAATCTTACTCCATGCCCAATGGAATTTTTTAAGGCAACTGGCTTCTAAGCATAGCAGGCATGCTTCCCTTATGAGTCGCTAATTTGTTGACCAATTTTGCCCATAGGTAAAATTTTGGTCACCTTCTTCACTTGTTATTTAATGCTAGTCATCTTCAGGTTGCACAAGTTCAATGAGTTTGATTCATGGCCTGGTTCAAGTAGTTCAGCAACCTTTGGTTGAACCCTTGAACCATTAAACCATTTTGGGTTCAATGAGCTTGGTTCAAAGGGAAAGGTTCAATGGGCTTGGTTTAAAGCAAAGAGTTCATCGACCTTGGTTCATTGGTCTATCAGTGCGCAATAGTTGAACCCTTCAACTGTTGAACCTTTTATGGTTTAATGGCTTGGTTTAAGAGTATGCCTTTAGCTGAAAGGGAAGTCTTCAAGGTCAAAATTCCCTAGTAGAGGGTAGGTACTTCAAGCAAAGGATTGGGAAAGTTTAGTTCAAAGTTTAAAGTATTGAGTTCAATTTTCAATTTTGTTTGAAATTTGACTAAGTCTCGAATTCCTTCAAACTTTTTATCTGAAGGAATTCCTTCGAACAAAAAGTTTGAAGGAATTTGGGCACTTCTCAACACAAAAGGAAAGCCCATGGAAATACATGAAGCTAGAGACCTAGGGAAATTGACCCAGGGAAATTAACTCAGGGAAATTGTCCATGACAACCTGGGAGACAGACCCATTCAAATGGAGGGACCCACTGAAGGACCCCAAAGGGAAGGTGCCCTTATGGGGGACTCTCAGCCCAAACAAAGGGACTTTTTCAAAGGCTGGAGGGGCACCTTCCCTTTAGGAGGGTGCCAGGAAAAATAGCAAAGGTAGAGAAGTGCCCGAAGGGAAACCATGGACCCGATGATGTCCCAAAAGACGTCAAGTTTAACAAAGAAAAATATTTATTGGTTTTCAAAGCATGACAGTCACATGAAAATCAAAATTAGTAAAGCAAAATGGCCATTTGTGTTTGAACTAGGAGAGTGTTAACCATAAAAGGGAGCCCAGAATGAAGAGACCTGCCAGAATGTTCACCCCCAAGGGCTGAATGAGCTAGATAGAGACAAAATTGAGAAAAGACATAGAGACAAGCATGAAATGAGCAAGCAGTTAGTCAAAGTGGCACCAATTTGAGAAGTGACCCTAGAAGGTGAAATAGTTCCTGTGAATTGATCATGAGAGGATGCAAATAGCTAGTAAAGCAACCAGTTTCTCCATTTTACATTTAATGGGTGGACAAACTATGTATTGACCTTGAAAGGGCAAATTTCAAGCATAAAAAGCACATGGATCATTAATGTTTTGAGAGACTTGTTCTTCCCAATGAAGGGATGTGATTGCCACTTGTAAAGAGGGAGTGCCAAATGGGCTTCATAGTTTCTCATATATATTGCAAACTTGTCATTTTGTAATCATCTTCCACATTTCACAAGGCGTAGCCCTACTAAAATTTCCACTTGAATCAATAAACACAATTTTTTACCTCTTCTTGGATAGATATTCTATGTATGTCCTGAGTGTTAATTTGTGTTCAGTCATTATCTTTTGATGCTCTCATAGGTTCAACACCAACACACCAGTTATCTATAAGGCACCATTTTTTTAGTTGACAAGAGAAGAGCTCTATTTAGAAGTATAGAATAGAGGAAGTCACTTACAGTATGTATTTCATAGCATCTTGGTGAGTCTCTGTTCCTGTGTTTTCATAAGAACCTCCCTGCCATTTTCTTGTAGCTTGGTCCTTCTACCAAGTTTGAGTGTATGTATGTTGTTTTGTCTGATCCTGAGTGTGGATGTGGGAAGGTCGACTTATTTTGGTGCATCACCTCTTTAGAATAGTTTGTTTTCTTGCAATCTCCTTTCCCCCCTCCATTATATAGTTGTAAATACCTATATTAGCACTTGATAGAACAAACATGATGCATCAAAGGGAGCTAGCCCTTATCTAGAGACTCTCCCCTCCAGCTTTGCTAGTCCCACAGGTGAGAGGGGAGTTTCCATGTTGCGAGGAGAAGGTAGGAGTTTGACTTCCTGCCAAAGGGTGCAATTTTCCTGTGTCAATAATATCTAGGCTCAGTCATTATGATGGGGAACAGTTTTTCCTTACATCACAATTTATCTTAGATAGGATGGATCTAATTATTGTGTCATGTATTTTTGGTAGGATTGATTTTGGGCCTTCTATTTTGGGCCATTATTTATTGTTAGTGGATTTGGATAGTTTGTTTTATGTTTTGCTTTAGTTTTTGTTTTTCCTCAACTCTCGAGGCCTTGTTACAATCATTGGTTTTGATTAATAAATGGGAGATGAAACCCATAATAATTATTAATGATAAAAAATAATGTTTTAACTATGAATTATAGCTTTACTTTTTGTTGGTGAATATTTTGTCGATCAGCGTACTGATAAACAAAATAGGTCTGATCAACCAAATTAGGAAGATTGGTCATCCAAATGTGTAGATTTACCACATCAAAAGGGGACTAATCTCTCCTCTCATCAAAGGGAGTTTCCCTATAGATATGATATATATATATATATATATATATATATATAAACAAAAAATAATACTCAAGGGTAGGACAAGCCATCCATCTCTCTTTTTTTAGAGATGATGCATGTGGATCAAAGGAAAAACTCAAGGGAAATGATAGAAAGCACTCCTCTTCTTTCAGAAGTACTTTCAACAAGCCACAAGAATAATCCTGGTAGTAAAAGCAAAATGTAACCAAAGATGTAATAACCAACAAATCAAGATGCAGCATAAAGTCTCTACCTGAATTGCTCAAGAGTAAGATACGAAGGACAATGAGGGCACAAAGTCATCCCATGGTCCTTTACATAGAAATGAAAAGAAAACACACTAAAGGAAATTATGGGGGCACAAAGTCTCTCCAAAGTTGACTCTTCATGACACCTTCTTGACTACTTTCACTAATTCTACTTGTTGAATTAAAGGAACATAAAATATATCAAGGAAAAAGACATAAGAACAGTTTCCCCAACAATAAAGATATTATAGCATAAAGTCTGAAAAGTCACTTGCTTTCTTATTCCAATAACAAAATATGATCAACAATGTGATCTCAAAGTCTCGATAATGCCTTTCAATTTAGGCAGAGTTTCATTTTTGATTGTTAGAAAGAGATTCTTTACACTAACAAGATAGTCCCTTATATAGCCTCTTCAAGAAGGACTCAAGAACAGTAACACATCATGTTGAATTGAAATCTATTAAAAAAATAGGATAGAACTTAGGGGAATTTACCCAGTTGTTTTTATCAATGTAGAGAAACAAGACATGCTATTGAAAGTTTGCATCTTTCAATGTCCACCTGGCGATCTGATCCTTCTTCATCATTCTTCCTTTTTTGGTTAATTAAATCAGGTCCTGGATTCAATTTGTTGTTTTCTTCCTTCCTCACTTCCTACTGGTCTTGGCCTTAAATCTTGTGAATAAATTCAGGTCTGTAGATTACAAGGATCAATGACTATTTTATGATCTTTGAAATTGACATTCGTGCACCTGTCACTATGTTTTTAATGGCTAGTTTGTTGTCTTGAATTTCACGTCTTCAGGCACATCATCCCTTGGTCCTTCTTCAACTTTCCTATTTTACATCCTCCCAAAGGGAAGGTGACCCTTCAAATTTTTGGTTTTACATCTTCCTGAAGGGAAGGTGACCCTTCAATTTGGCAGCTGAGAGTCCCCCGCAAGCGCACCTACCCTTCAGGGTCCTTCGATGGCCTTTTATCTTTAGCAATCTCTCACAGCTTTCCTATGGATTGTCTCTATAGGCATTTTCCTTGAGCTTTATCCATAGACAAATTCTTGTGAACAAAAGTTTGCAAACAAATTCCTGTAGACAAAAAGTCCACGGAGTTGTTCTGATCACTTTGCCTTCAAAAAATTCTTTGGGTTTTCCTCCCACAGTTGCTTTCCTAAATTCCTTTAGACTTTTTGTCCAAAGAAATTCCTTCAAAAAAAAAGTCCAAAATAATTGTTTCTTGGCTTAGTCTTTTTTAACTACGTTAAACAAAAATCTTAAAGAATTACCTTTATGACTTCCTTGAAAATGACCCTTTTGAAGGGTGCTTTTGTCAATCGAGTGTCCTCCGCAAGGGCACTTGTCCTTCAAGAAGCTCTCTTAAACTTTTGCATTGAACCACTCCTTTGAACCACTCCTTTAAACCAAAATTTGAACCACACTTTGAACCAAGTCGATGATCCCTTTGATTGAACCAACTGAGTGAACCGTTTGATTGAACCAAAGCATTGAACTGCTTAGTTGAACCAAATGTTGAACCAAGCTAATGAACCAAGATTCGAACCAAGATGGTTCAAGCTGATGGTTCAATTGAATGAACCAAAGCATTGAACCAACTGTTGAACCAAGCTTTGGTTCAATGGTTCAAATGAAGCCTTTGAACCAACTGACAAACCATTTGATTGAACCCAAGCGATGAACTAAGTGGATGAACCAAAGTGTTGAATCGAGTGGATGAACCAACTAAGTGAACCAAAGCATTAAACCACTTGACTGAACTTGTTGAACCCTGAACTCATTAAACCTTTGAACCAAAGTGGTTCAATGGTTTAATGGTTCAAGCCACCTTCTTTTTCATAAGTGTTTTGAAGCCGTTGAACCTTGAACCTTGATGAAGCACTTAACTCTTGCCGATGATGTTGAACCTTTAAACCAAGGCACTGAACCAATCCCAAAAATGACTAAGTATTGGAAATAGATTCCTTTGATTGAACCTACCTATAGAAACCTTTAAACCTATAGAAATGAACCTACCTAAAGAGTCTATAAAAGCCAAGTCCATAGAAATCAACCTATAAAGCCCACTGAACTTGACCTATAGAGTCCGTAGATTTTCTTTTCCTATAGAGTCCATAGATTTTTGAGAAGCTTGAAAAATGAGGAATTTGAATGCCCAAGACAAATTTCAGAAAGGGTAGAGACAATTTTGGTCTCTAAGACCAAAATAGTTCAAATGTTGTCCCAAAAATGAGTGATATTTTTGGGGGATAATAGCTGACTCCAGTTGGGGAACTTTTATCAATTGTAAAAATAATTAAAGGGAGTAGAATCTAGAATCTCTAGTGTCTTCATGTGTACCATTGGGTTATGAAGTCATGCTACCCAAAAATGGAAGGCATCAAAAATGAAAACAAAAAAAAAAAATAGAACTAAAAACTATACAAATATACATATATATAGATGTAATGATCTGATACTTCAAGAGTTGAAGTTTTTTAGATGTTGCTTCTTGAGAGATAGTGAAAATAGTGTGACATCTTGGTAAACTAGTAGGAAAATGTTTTTCCCCTAGAAACAGTGATAGGCGAATGGATCTCTCCACCAGGAAACCAATTTTTTGCATCTTCCTCTTTGTATTTTATTCTTTTTTCTCCGTGGGAGGATGTGGTCTTCAAACCGAAAACCATAACTCCTTGATCTCCCTGCGAAGGGTTCCTTTGCCTAATTTTGATTTTTAGTAGCATGGTTCACCATCATAACTTATTGTTGTACTAGTCTAGTCTAGCACATGCTTTGATTGTCAGCATCAGACCCCTGACAAACCATCAGCTCAACATTTCCTTTGATGTGAAGGAGTATGACCTCTTCACCCTAAGCAATCTTCAATTTGAGCAATAGAGTTCTATATCTAGCTATGGAAGAAAAGCTACCATCAGATTCCAAGATCCAGGCATCATTAAAAACTGATCTTCTATTAGATTTCTCTTCATGAGATATGGAAGATCTTTCTTGATTTGTATTATGCCCTACTAATTCCTTTGATGCCTTGTTTGGATCAAATCCTGGATTACTAGCTATAAGACTTTCATCAGCTGAGACATGAGCATCTTTTATGCTCAAGAAGTAATTAACCCTACCTGAAGGCTCAAATAGAATTTGAGCTACAAGGGTTGACATTTGGGTAACCATAATTTTTTCCTTAGAAAGGTCTACACCTGGTTCTCCATCAATTCCAATTGCTCAAGATTGTCTTGTAGGGATTCAAACTCAGTCATTTGAATTTTGAATTTCTTGACATAATCAATCATGTCAAATGACTGGTATGGACTTAGAAGAGAGGATGGGAGTTCATCCTTTTGGTTTCTAGGAGGGGGAGGATTGGTTTGTAAAGTTGAAATAGAGGTGGAGAGATGTTTGATGTACTAACCTTCTTGGCAATCACTGGGTCCTTTGAATAGAAAGGAAGAGGGGTTCTCTACTCAGCAATTGAAATTACTAGTTGGGATCACTCCTCTATCTTCTCTTTTTCAGCCTATTGGGCTGATTGATTCTAAGATTGGGTGAATACTGTGTATGATCCTTTGATTGCTTCACCTTCACTTCTGGGTTCATCCTGGTAATTTAGGAAACCAATGTGGGAGTCACTAGCTGATTCTTCTAGATCCTCCCTGAAGAGATTAGCACCATTTTCTTGCTTGAACTCAAGTTAGAAATAGGAAATATATTCTACTTCTAGATATCCAACTACCAAGTTTGTTGGAGGTGCTTCAAGGATAGGGTTCCTTTGTGGGGGAGGAAGACGATTTTGTTGCCCTTGACTTCTGGCAGCATTGCCTTCATATGGCTGATTAGGGAATGTCCTCCTTGGAATATCTTTATATAGAGGAGCAGAAGACATACTTTGTGCCATTTGCCTTTTCAAGGCTAGTAATTCATTTGCCATCTTTTGTACCATTAGATTAGTGGTACCTGTAGATGAATACTCAAAAGATGATAAGGATCTATTTCTATATCAATCTCTTTTTATCTTCCCTATTAAGATGAGATCATCTTCTACCTCAGTGGCCAAAAATTGGGCTGCTACAAGATCTATTTGACCAGCACGTCTCAAAAGAAAACTTACTTCAAGTAACTAAGAATTAATGAAGAAGCATTTGAGATTTTTAGTTGTAGGTTGAGCAATTACAAGAATTTTGTTCCTCAATTTTTCAAATTTGGCTATGAAATCCCTCATAGGCTCATGCGAATCTTTCTTCATTTGAGTATAGTGGGCTAGCAAGGCATGTGCATCTTTTGCAAGCTTGAACCGTGCTTTAAACTTGGCTTTAAGTGTATCCTAGTCAATCATTAATCTAACTTGTAGATGGTAAAACCAGTCTGTAGTAGCACCTTAGTGTCTCC
This sequence comes from Torreya grandis, assembly GCA_037957365.1. Classification (NCBI taxonomy): domain Eukaryota; kingdom Viridiplantae; phylum Streptophyta; class Pinopsida; order Cupressales; family Taxaceae; genus Torreya; species Torreya grandis. The sequence continues at coordinate 354,176 of JARHVA010003718.1, forward strand.
ACAAAAAGCCTAACTGCCACATCTTCAAATTCCACCCCTATAACACCACAGGTTATGCTGAAGGCTGTAATGTGTTCACTAGGGTGAACTATCCCATCACCAAAAAAATTGGGGAAATTCTTTCTTGAACTACGTGGTAGTTCATGCAGAGGTGGAGTCAAGTTGAGTGGGCCAAAAGAGTTACCCAGGGGCCTTGAACTACCATGATTTAATTAATAAAAATAGAGATAACCAATCTAGATGGAGTGGCCAGATTATAGAACAAAAATGGAAAAGGACTAGCTCAGCTTTAGCTTGAGGCTTGAGGCTTCAAACTATGCACTCTTTTCTAGTAGCTCTGGTTTGTAGACCAAATAAAATAATGGAGGTGAAGGAAGATGGTAAGGATATAAATGGATAATGGGTAAGATGTGAAATGGAGTCACCAGAGTCTATAATGGATAAGGGTTATAATGATAATGGGTTATGTCCACAACAGAGTCGCCAAAAACTATTGGTTGAATATTTTGTTGATCAACATACTGATAAACAAAATAGGTCTGATCAACCAAATTAGGAATACTAGTCATTCAAATGTGTAGATTTACCACATCAAAAGGGGACTAATCTCTCCTCTCATCAAGGGGAGGTTCCCTATATATATATATATATATATATATATAAACAAAAAATAATACTCAAGGGTAAGACAAACCATCCATCTCTCTTTTTTTAGAGATGATGCGTGTGTATCAAAGGAAAAACTCAAGGGAAATGATAGAAAGCACTCCTATTCTTTCAAAATTACTATTCAGCAAGCCACAAGAATACTCCTAGTAGTAAAAGCAAAATGTAACCAAAGATGTAATAACTAGCAAATCAAGATGCAACACAAAGTCTCCACCTGAATTGCTCAAGAGTAAGATATGAAGGACAATGAGGGCACACAGTCATCCCAAGGTCCTTTACACAAAAATGAAAAGAAAACACACTAAAGGCAATTATGGGGGCACAAAGTCTCTTCACAGTTGAGTCTTTAGGACACCTTCCTGACTACTTTCACTAATTCTGCTTATTGAATTAAAGGAACAAAAAATATATCAAGGAAAAAGACATAAGAATAGTTTCCCCAACAACAAAGATATTATAGCACAAATTCTAAAAAGTCACTTGCTTTCTTATTCCAATAACAAAATATGATCAACAATCTGAGCTCAAAGTCTCAGTAATGCCTTTCAATTTGGGCAGAGTTTCATTGTTGATTGTCAGAAAGAGATTCTTTACACTAACAAGAGAGTCCCTTATATAGCCTCTTCAAGAAGGACTCGAGAATAGTAACACACCATGTTGCATTGAAATTTGTTAAAAAGATAGGCTACTACTTAGGGGCATTTACCCATTTGTTTTTATCAATGTAGAGAAATAAGTCACGCTATTAAAAGTTTACATCTTTCAATGTCCACATGGCAATCTGATCCTTCAACATTCCTCCTTTTCTAGTTAATTGAATTGGGTCCTGGATTTAATTTGTTGTTTTATTCCTTCCTCACTTCTTACTAGTTTTGGCCTTAAAGCCTATGAATGCATTTAGGTTTGTAGATTACAAGGATCAACAACTATTTTATGACCTTTGAAATTGACGTTCGTGCACCCGTCACTACGTTTTCAACGGCTAGTTCATTGTCATGAATTTGATGTCTTCAAGTGCATCACCCCTAGGTCCTTCTTCGGCTTTCCTATTTTGTAGCTTCTTGAAGGGAAGGTGACCCTTTAGATTTCTAGTTTTACATCTTCCTGAAGGGAAGGTGACCCTTTAATTTGGCAACTGAGAGTCCCCCGTAAGGGCACCTGTTATTTGAGGTCCTTCAGAGGCCTTTTATCTTCGGCAGTCTCTCACGGCTTTCCTACAGACTGTCTCCATGAGCATTTTTCTTGGGCTTTCTCCATGGACAAATTTTAGTGGACAAAAGTCCACAGACAAATTCTCATGGACAAAAAGTCCATAGAATTGTTCTGATCACTTTTCCTTCAAAAAATCCTTTGGGTTTTCCTCCCATAGCTACTTTCTTGAATTCCTTCCAAATTTTTGTCCAAAGAAATTCCTTCAAAAAAAAATTCTAAAAGAATTGTTTCTTGCCTTAGTCTTTTTTGACTGCCTTAAACAAAAATCTGAAAGAATTACCTTTGCGGCTTCCTTGAAAATGACCCTTTTGAAGGGTGCTTTTGTCAATCGAGTGTCCTCCATAAGGGCACTTGTCCTTCGAGAAGCTCTCTTGAAATTTTTCATTGAACCACTCCTTTGAACTAAGCTTTGAACCATGCTTTGAACTAAGTTGATGATCCCTTTGATTGAACCAACTGAGTGAACCGTTTGATTGAACCAAAGCATTAAACCGCTTGGTTGAACCAAATGTTGAACCAAGCCAATGAACCAAGCTTTGAATTAAAATGGTCTAAGATAATGGTTCAATTGAATGAACTGAAGCATTAAACCAACTGTTGAACCAAGTTTTGGTTCAATGGTTTAAATGAAGCCTTTGAACCAACTGACGAATTATTTGATTAAACCAAAGTGATGAACTAAGCGGATGAACCAAAGCATTGAACTGAGTGGATGAACCAACTGAGTGAACCAAAGCATTGAACCACTTGATTAGACCTATTAAACCTTGAACTCATTGAACCTTTGAACCAAAGTGGTTTAATGGTTCAAGCCGCTTTCTTTTTGATAAGTGTTTTGAAGCCATTGAACCTTGAACCTTGATAAAGTGCTTAACTCTTGATGATGATATTGAACCTTTGAACCAAGGCACTGAACCAATCCTAAAAATGACTAAGTATTAGAAATTTATTCTTTTGATTGAACCTACCTGTAGAAGCCTTTAAACCTATACAAATGAACCTGCCTGCAGAGTTCGTAGAAACCAAGTCTGTATAAATCAACTTGTAAAGCCCATTAAACATAGCCTATAGAGTCCATAGATTTTATTTTCTTGTAGAGTCTGTAGATTCCTAAGAAGCTTGAAAAATGAGGAATTTGAATGCCCAGGACAAATTCTGAAAAGGGAAGAGACAATTTTGGTCTGTAAGACCAAAATAGTTTAAATGTTGTCCCAAAAATGAGTGATATTTTTGGGGGACAACACTTTTAATAGTCAATTTGATGAAATAATAAAGTGGTGGTTCAAATCCAATTCCATGAATAAAAAAGAAGTATTAAAAATAGTATTTGATAATGTAGATTAATTTAAATATTTATTTATATCAAATATTAATGGTATATGGTGTTAAATTGAGTAAAATTAGAATTTATAATCATACATCTGTAGACATACTACATGGTATCAATAATGCTTCATAGTGCCAAAAATTATTGCGGTATCTTTTGAATATATTTTTTTTTCTATTTTTAGATAGATGTTAGGAGTTGAGGGGGTATTTCCCCATTAAAAAACTAGATAGTATCATAAAATGGTGGGAAATCATTAAAACATTCATGGTCCACAACCATACCAACTCTTCACCAATTAAAGGAAGTAGAAGAGAGGCTTAACAAAACATAAGGGATAAACCCTAAATATATAATATGATAGAGCAAGACCAAAGATTAAATTTAGTTTTAATAGTGAATATATATATATATATATATATATATATATATATATATATATATATATATATATATATATATATATATTCACTATTAAAACTAAATTTAATCTTTGGTCTTGCTCTATCAATATATAATATGATAGAGCAAGACCAAAGATTAAATTTAGTTTTAATAGTGAATGTGTGTGTGTGTGTGTGTGTGTGTGTGTGTGTGTGTGTGTGTGTGTGTGTGTGTGTGTGTGTGTGTGTGTGTGTGTGTGTGTGTGTGTGTGTGTGTGTGTGTGTGTCTATATATATATATATATATATATATATATATATATATATATATATATATATATATATATATAAATGATGTCCATGAGACAAAAAACAATTTATGGGACTCCAAACCAAAAAAATATCCTAAAGTGGTGAAGAAGACTTCACAATAAGAGAGACAATTTGAGTTGTTCAACCCTAGTTCACAAGCCTACTTGCCACTATTATGTCTTTAAAGGATCACTGTCTTATAGTTGTGCATTTTGTAAAATATTCCCCATTTCTAAAAATGTTCTCAACTTCAACTATATTAAACATAGATACTCCATGTAGGTTATCCAATTATTTAGCTCAAATGTCATCATATTCAAATAACTATATACATATTCTTATCATGACAACAAGCACATTTTTCTTATTACTTGTATATATTAGAATGGAAAATACTATTTATAACTTAATTACAATAATATTATGTTAAAAATATGCAACCCAAATCCCTGCATATAATTGTTTTGAAAATAAAAAACTTAAAAATAGGTTATTGAATATAAACTAATAATTCTATATTTTAGTGCACCCATATTCAAATTTGGATACCAATATAATTTTTATATATTTTAATATGGGATGTCATTTATAAAATTTATGGTCTTGAAAAATATTATTACAGTCTGAGGTTACTTAGATCCCATGTGAATGGGGATATCCAAGGTCAACTTACAACTTAATTTAACTTTTATTGAATGGAAAACTATTTAATATACTCATTGGCATTATTAAAATATTGGACAATGTTTAAACATAAAAATAGGTTACTAAGAATATTATTTCTACATAGAGTTTGATTTATAACAATAAAGATACCAATGGTCACATGGAATGATTAACCACCTATGGCTAATTACATATGATATGCATTGATTATGGGCTTACTTAGGTATATATAATTCATTTAATTTAATAATTTCATGATATCAAGCTAAATATTCATCAATGATCTTCCATGCTTCAAATATCAACAACATGATAATTTTCAGTAATTATAGTGTTTATAAAAACATTTCTATTTATGATAAATATCAAAAAAGAAATCTTGAATGATTGTGTACATGGGCAATAAAGTGCACCTTACCCCATAATCATTGCCAAAAAATACCACCATGCTAGGATTCATTGTAGACCATGCCTAGAGGGGGATCATGTAATATTGGAATATGAACTTTTAATGAAATCCACCCAAAGGACACTGTTATCTACCAACTATCTAATTATATTCCATCATATTCATTTCCTACGAAATTTACCTATAAATGTGTTATTATTGTGGGTAAAATTGGGTTTTTTAAACTAGGGACCTAACCCTATATAGGAAATAAAATAGGTGAGGCCCTAAAGCCTTGATAAAAAATAGAGTTACAAACCAACTAAGACCAAAAAACCAAAAAAATATATAAAAACTACCAAAAAAACAACATAAAATAGAAAGAAAAAGTATTAACTATCATGGCCTCAGAAAGCCTACTATCAACTACTTATCATTATTTTAATCTCTAAATCCATCCTTTGGTAAACAAGTGATAACTGATCCACATCCTTATCACATTCACTACATTCAATCTTTTTGTTGGTCTCCACTTTGTTTTTCATATCCCCTAACATGATCCTAAGAGATTCTATAATAATAAGACTATATTTCATGGATGCCTTGCTAATAGACTCTAGGATCTTGGTATTGTCCTTTAATTCATTATTCTCTTTTTAAAGAGTAAATACTCTATCTATAAGTCTTTTCACTTGATGCTCTAACTTGTTATGGCCACTCTTGCTTCATTGTTAAATGACCTCCTACTTCAAAAATTTGACCTAATCCTTAAACTCTGAGTGCTCACACATAAACAACCTAAGGATGGAAATTTGAAGATCTGGATCTTCTTTGTTTTTAGTTTCTTTATTTTGGATTATTAAATAATCCACCACAATTTCAATTTTCTCATTAGGATTGATATTAATTACATGAGTGTCAACATGGAAATCTACTTCTCTAAATTTTTAGCTATTAAAGAGTTGTCAATGATGTCATGGTGATGTCATGGAGGTGTCCTAGTGATTGTATGATGTTTCTTAGTATTATAAGTGACAATGACAAAGTTTACAATGTGTTTGTCCTAGTATGCTTGAAAGATGCTTCGTTGACCTTCAATTTTAACATGGTTAGAGATGTTCAAGAATGTTTATGGTGATTTAAGGATGTGAAAAGGGTCTTATAAGAGGTTTTATATGTTTTTAATGATTTTTTACATGAGTTTATTTCATTTGGTAGTTCATTGTTTTCATCTAGATATTTTGGGTCTAGTGGTAGAAAATCTGAGTAGGCAGTTTGTTGATGTCACCATTACCACGTGTGGATGAGTCAGGGGGATTTGGTCATATGGTTGTGATCACATTAGTCCATAGTTTCTATGTGTAAAGTCTCAATTATAGATATTAATAATAAAGAAATATATGAAAGTGCAAATTTGGGATCTCAAGCACTTTGACAATGTTTTCCCATATTTAGCCAAATTTGCAATGTGGTAAGAAAAGCTATGTAGGCATTTTGATGGTGGCATATATCACATGTGTGTATTTTTTAAGAAAATCTGATCATCTAGGTTTGTTTAGCTTTATTATTGGTTGATTTATTATAACTTCTATGTAATTTTTTTAAGCGTGACGAAAGATATGCATGTGCAAAGTTGGTCTTTCTAGACATTTCTTGACATAGTTGGCTTTGTGAATAGATAAATATGAGTGAGCATTTTTATTTAGTTATATCTCACATTTGTATAGGTTATATGTGTATATTAACACATGGTTTCATTATCCTATGTGAGGATATAATATGGTATACATTTTATAACATGCGCTTGAGTGAAGCAAAAGATATGGAGGTATAAAGTTGACCTTATAAGCAAATAAGCAATGGTCCCCATACTTAGTCAATTTCGCACAATGTTTTTTATTAGGACCAAAATAAGATATAATGGCTCATGGGAAATAATAAAATGAATATATATTGTGTATAACAATTCAAATAGGTCAAGGTGTTCATTTTTTAACAAATATAAAGATAGATCTTCTTCTAAGATCCAACAATGTGCAAGAAATCATATAATTTTGATCTAACGGTGCGTGTTGAGCAAGATGGTAAGAAGTGCATGATGTTTAATAGTATAAGTGATTATAAGTCATTTGAATGTGCCAATTTTAATTATTATTTAGGTTTTATCAATATTAAATGATGAGCTCTATAAGCTAAGACCTAACTAATCTGCAAAGATCAATGGTGCACGATGAGTCAATATTACAAGATTACATGAGATAAAGTCAACAAGTTCAAGGTTTAGTGTTTGAAATTAGCACACTATGTGTTAAATTTAAATAATTTTAAAATAATATCAATGGTTCAATTTTAATTTGAGTGATTATGACTCGATATGTGAGTATGGTGTTTAAAGTTTAACTATGACCATTTGAATTCAAACATTTGAATTTAACAAAGGAAATACTAGTTCCTATTTTTTTAGCCATAAATTTTGATCTATGCACAATTTTACCATAAAATAAAAATAAAATTTTTAGGGGACTTCAAGGTGCATCTATAAATATAAAATTTAATGTTTAATTATTAGTAAAATCAAAGTTATTGAGATTCAAATTTGACTATGTTTTCATGTTTATTCTACAAGTGACCTCAAAAGAATAATTGAGCTTGTGTTGATGCTATTTTTATGTTTCATGATGACTTAGTTATTGTATAGTGTTATATACTCCTTGAGGATTATCTATGTGAATTTTAGAGATGTCATCAATCTATCTTGAGTATGAACAATGCTTAAGAAGTTGACTATGTATTTGTTCATGGTGTCCTTATGAACAAGGCTAATGTTTGAGTTGATTAAGCTTACACAAAATAGTGAAATGATGATTGTGAGAATTTTAAGATGATTAAATGGTAATGTATAGTGGACCTATTATTTTTAAATTGGTTTTATGTTTATATTTTCCTTGTTGTTGTGATAAAGGAGTCAATAGGTCTTCATGAGACCTATAAGGGCTAGTTTGGCCTAATTGAAAGGGGTTGTTACTTGAGGGTGAACCATGGGTGCTATGTCCAAAAAATTAAGATTGTATTAATAAGTGTCTTAATATTATATATGAATTAAGGGTTAATACATTTCTAATATCTAACCAAATTATTGATATTCATGAATGTTGTATATATAGTGAAACAAAAATGTTATGGTTTCTAGACTTAGGAGAGATTTAAGAGAGGCTTGTGTGTGTGAATTATGAAGTGAAGGATAGGTAAAGTGCCTATTATATTATTTTATGAGTATATCATATTTTTTATTCTTAATATGACCTATATGTCATAATTCTATTTGTATAATAGTGCTCCTGTAGATTGAGTATGAGTGAAGATGAAGAGTGATAATTAAAGGTCCATCATTAGGTGTTGAAGACATTAGTTCATAGGTGGTTGTCTTAATAGGTGTTATTATGATATATCAACATCTAGGGGGTTGTAACCTCCTTGCAAGGTGAAACTTGCTAAAGGTCTAGTTGTTGTTTCAACTTAGCTAGACATATGTGGTAACACCTTGTGGGACTGTAGTCTTGATAAATAAGGGATAGTAGTTCCTTGATCAATTATAAATGGTATAAATTACATATTATTATTATAATATAGTAGTCCAATTATAGGTTATAGTGGGTTTTCTCCCCCAAAAGGGTTTCCCACGTATGTCATGTGTTATGTGCTTGATCTTTCATTGTCTCTCTTGTTCATTGCTATGAATGATGTGTATGCTTCATAAATTCTAGTGGTAATTAACTAAGAGTTTGAAAGATTTGTAATTTAAGTTGAATTATCTAGGATCACTTATTCACCCCCCTCTAAGTGATTGTACCTATAATAATTGGTATTAATTCTAGTCTTTTGTGCAAAGTTTAACCACTTTAAGGTGATCAAAGGTATAATGGTTGATAAAGAGGTTATTAATTGTCTTCAAGATAATATAGTTTGTGTTTTATCAGAAGTTAACGGTGTGAAGAAACAAGTGCAAAATGTAGAGGCAACAATAAATAATCTATAGGTCATGATGAATAAATATCTCAATCAAAAAATAGAATAATTGGAAAGGAAAGTCATGAATTACTCAAATTCACTCTTATCTAAGGATAAAAAAGATTTTATCTCCACCAAAAGGTTCAATAATGAAAATTCATGGATCAATAATGATCAATAAAAAATGAGGTCAAATATGAATAATGTCTTCAATAGGTATTACTTCTCCCACAGTCATTTTAGTCATAAATATAGAGACTACACTCTCTTACCAAAGATCAAAAAGGATTTCATATGTTAGAATTATAACCAATAAGGTCATATAGCTAAAAACTACAAAAATCATTTTGGAAAAAGGATACACAAGTCATTGACACTATCAAATGGTTCAAGGAGACAGTCTAAATAAGAAAAGAACCTAAATCCAAGTAGATCACCAAAAGAAGAGTTTTTGTTTATTCAATTACCATTGCATACTCAAGAAGATGAGAAAAATATATGGTTCATAGACAATGTATTCTCAAATCATATGATAGGAGACAAGAGCAAGTTTATCTCTCTCAAAAAGACCAACCCAGGTGTAGTTAGATTTGGTGACAACAAATCTACTAACATAGTTGGCAAAGGTATAGTTAGTTTGGATAATGGTCATACTAGGATTGATAATGTATTATATGTATAAGGTTTGAAACATAATATTTTAAGTGTAATCCAAATGTGTAATCAAAGAAATGTTGTAACTTTTCATGATGATATATGTGAAATAAGAAAGGCAAAATATGGCTATTTAATTGCAAATGTTCATAAAATAGATAACAACATGTATGCATTTCATGAATCTAAGAAGGAAGATTGCTTCATAATTAAATTGGAATAAATTTGGATTTGGCTAGAAGGCTTGGACATATAAATTTTAATAATATGGTAAAAATAAGTTCAAAGGGGATGGTAAGGCATGTACCTAAGATTTCTAAGATTATTCATTCTCTTTACAAGGCATGTCTTTATGGGAAGTAAACCAAGAGAAGATACAAAACCAAATAATTCTCCACTAAAAATCCTTTAGATTTGATCGAAACTGATCTATGTGAACCTATGAAAACTTAAATTATTCAAGGTAATAGCTACTTTATGCTTCTCATTGATGATTTTACTAGGATCACTTGGATATTCCTTCTTAAATAAAAATCAAATATTTTGAAAATTTTTGGCATTCAAAGATCTTGTGTATAATGATAAAGGTTCAAAGATAAAGTGTGTGAGATCAGACAGAGGAGGTGAGTTTTAGTCTCATAAGTTTGATTATTTTTGTGAAGAACATGGAATAAAAAAACAATATTTTGCTACTAGAACACAACACCATAATGGTGTGGTTGAAATGAAGAATAGGAATGTTGTTGAAATGAGTATAAAAATGATTCAAGATGCAAAATTATCAAATGTCTATTGGGAAGAGGCAACCAACACTTCAGTTTACATCCTAAACAAGTGTCAAATTAGAGTAAATGGTAATAAGACTACTTATGAGTTATGGAATAATAGAGAGAGAAATGTCAAATATTTAAGAGTGTTTGGGAAGGGGTGATTTATAAAAAGAGATGAAGATAATCTTGGAAAATTTGATTCAAGATATGATGATATCATATTCTGAGGGTATTATTGTATTAGTAATACCTATAGGTGCTTCAAGAGGAGACTTCACAAGATTGTTGAAAGTTAAAATGTAAGGATAGATGAGACAAGTAGAGTCAAGAAGCCAAAATTACAGGTAAGTTATTCAATTTAGAATACTATTACAAACAATGATGAACTATCCATTACAACATATGATGAAGAGGAAGAGTAAGAAGAAAGACAAGATTCTAGAGCTCCATCTAGAATAATTCATAAAGATCATCTAATATTTCAAGTTATTTTAAATGTTAATGCAAGGTTACAAACTAGAAGGATAATGTTGATCAATCAAAATTAATAAGACTCAGCTCTATTATCCATGATTGAACCTAAAACATTGTATGGAAGCTAGCAAAGATGAAAGTTAGAATGATGCAATGGGTGAAGAAATTGATAAAATATAAAAGAATTAAACATGGGACTTATTTCCTAGGCCAAAAGATAAAGATGTGGTTGGTACCAAATGGGTTTTCAAAAATAAGATGAATGAGAAAGGAAAAGTCATAAGGAACAAGGCCAAATTGGTGTGTAAAGTATATGCTCAAGTTGAAAGAATAAATTTTGATGATACTTTTGCTCATGTGATAAGAATAGAAGAAATTAGAGTCTTTTAGGCATATGCATGTTTCAAAAAATTTAATGTATATCAAATGTATGTGAAATACATATTCTTGAATGGAAACTTGAAGAAAAAGTCTACATTGAGTATTTAATGTCAAGTAATCAATATTTTATTGGTAAATTGGAGAAGGCTATATATTGTCTTAAACAAGCTCCTAGAGCTTGGTATGAGAAGCTAAATAAGTATCTTTTTAGTAAAGGTTTTAAAAGGGGGGTTGATAATAGTAATCTATACATTAATATAGAATTCAATAATTAATTGATAGTTTTATATATTTATGACATAGTTTTTGGATCTGACAATGATAAAATGAGTAGAGAAGTTACAGATACTATGAAGGCTATGTTTGAAATATCAATGTTGGGATAAATATATTTCTTCTTAGGATTATATATTAATCAAATTGATTTATGGATATTCATTTAATAAGATAAATACATCAAGGATATACTAAAGAAGTTTGACATGATGGATTGTAAGCCAATGGGTAATCCAATGATCATAGGATGCAACTTAAATAAACTAGATGACTCACCAAAAGTTTATAAAACTTTGTAGAGATCTATGATTTGAATTATTTTGTACTTTATTGCTTCTAATCTTGACATCATGCAAGTAATATGTCTAGTAGTAAGGTTTCAAGTTGACCCTAAAGAATCTCACTTGAAAGCAGTCAAAAGGATCTTGAGATATCTCAAAGGCACCATAGACTATGGTTTATGGTATCCTAGGAGTAAAGAATTGTCTTTGAAATCATATATTGATGTTGATTAGGCAGGATGTGTGGATGATAGGAGGAGTACCAATGGTGGGGTCTTCTTCATAGGAGAATTCTTGGTGTCTTGGCTAAGCAAGAAATAAGCCTTAGTGTCTCTATCAAATTTAGAAGATAAGTATATAGCATTTGCCTCTTGTTTCACTCAATTCATGTGGTTGAAACAAAATTTGGAGGATTATAAGGTAATCTAAAATGGACCTTATCCTATTTATTATGAAAATACTAGTGTAATTAGTATCTCAAAAAATCCTATTATACACTATAAAACTAAATAGATTTCTATTAGATATCATTTCTTGAGAGAACAAGTGATTAATTAATGTGTTAACTTGGAGCATGTTCCTACAAAAGATTAGCTTGTAGATATTATGACCAAACCATTGTCAAAAGCTACATTTGAGTATTTAAAACATAGCTTGGGTGTCATTTCTTTCTTTGAGAATCAATAAAGGTCTTTTGGTTAAGGGGGAACAACAAGTTCATCAAAGCTCTAGATTTTTGTGAAGGAGATATAGTATATGGTTAGAATGGGTATTTATGGGTGACTTAATAAGATTGGAGTGTCATGAATTTTTATTGATGATTCTTGACGTGGCTTCAGAGAAGATGCTAGTAAGACTATGTGGTGATTCTTCATGGTGTATGAAGATGCTCAAGATATAAAATGGCTTAGATATCATAGGGGGATTGCATATAAAATGCTTCTTTGTGTGTTCCATTAGATTTCAATACTCTTATATACTCTTTATTCATTGGTTACAGTGTTTGGTTGAAGAGAGTGTTGACATGGAGTAAGAGGATGTTGTCAAGGTAATAAGAGGTAGACTCAAGGTAATAGGGAGTTTGTATCATATTTATAAGATGGTGATTTCTTGTTGATGTTATTTTTAGGTCATCAAGATTAAATTGTGTTTGTTTTGTCATTGTGTTAAATGGGGAGAAAGTTCCTATTATGAGAGTGATTGAAGAGAGAGAAGGAAGATGAGTTGTATATTACTATATTGATGGGTGTTAACATTAATTACAAAGTAGGAGATTGGTGGATATTTTTCAATGATGTCATGGAGGTGTCTTGGTGAGTGGATGAATTGAATTGATAGTCTAAGTGATACTGAAAAAGTGTGAAATGTGCTTGTCTTAGTATGCTTGAAATATGCTTGGTTGATCTTTAGTTGTAGCATGGTTAGATATGTTAAGGAATGTGTATGGTGATTTGAGGATGTGAAATAGGTCATATAAGACGTTTTATAAGATTTTAGTGCTTGTTTTCATGAGCGTATTTTAAATGGTATTTCATTGTTTTCATCTAGACATTTTGGGTCTAGTGGTAGAAAATCTTAGTAGGTAGTTTGTTGACATCACCATTGTCATGTGTGGATGAGTCAGGGGGATTTAGTCATATGGTTATGATCACATTAGTCCCCATATTATATGTGAAAAGTCTCAAGTCTAGAGATGAATTGTGATAAAATATATGCAAGTGAAAAGTTGGGCTCTCAGGCATTTTGATAGTGTTTTCCCATACTTAGCCAAATTTGTAATGTGGTAAGAAAAGATGAGTAAGCATTTTGATGGTGGTATATCTTACACATGTGGAAATTTAAATAAAAGGTGATGATATTAGTTTGTTTATTTTTATTACTAGTTTATTTGTGCTAAATTTTAGGTCAAGCATTGAAGCATGACAAAATCCATGTATGTGCAAAGTTCATCTTTCCAGATAGTTATTGACATAGTTGGCTCTATGAATAGATAAATTTGAGTGATCATTTTAATGTTGTTATATCTAACATGTGTGAGGGTTACAAGATTATATTGAAACATGTTTGGATTATAATATTTGATGATATCATATTTTCTAAATTTTAGAACATGTGCTTGAACGAATCAAATGATATGGGGGTGCAAAGTTGACCTTATATGTAGATAAGCAATGGTCCCCATATTTAGTCATTTTTGCACAATGTTAAAGATCAGGACCCAACAAAGATCTAATGGCTCATGACTCATATAGTGAAGATATATGATGTGTATCAATTAAAATAGGTCAAAGTGTTTGTTGGTTAATATAAATAAATATCAAGCTTCTTCTAAGATCTAATGGTGCACAGGCAATTGTACATTTTTGATCTAATGGTGCATGTTGAGTGAGATGGTAATAAGTGTATGGTGTTTAATAGTATAAATGATTATACGTAAATTGATATTTCTAATTTTTATCATAATGGGGGTTTTGAGAAATATTTAATGGTGTGTGTTATAATATAAATGCCTAACCAATTTGTAGAGATCGACGATGCATGATATGTCAATATTGCAAGATTGCATGAGATGAGGTCAACATGTTTAAGGTTTAATGTTTAGAATTGGAGAAATAATTGTTAAAGGCCAAGATTAATATAAAAATATATATGGCTCATTTTTAATCTAAGCAGTGAGGACTCAATATACAATCATGGTGTTCAAAGTTTTACTGTGACCTTTTGAATTCAAATATTTGAATTTAACAAAGGAAAGACTAGTGCTTGGTTTTTAAGCCATAACATTCAATATATACACAATTTAACCATGAATTAAAAGTAAAATTTGTATATGACTTCAATTTGAATCTATAAATATGAATTTTAAGGTATAATTTTTAGTGTAGTAAAATAATATTAAGATTCAAAGTTGACTATGTTTTCATGTTTATTTTCCAAGTGACCCAATAAGGATAATTTAACTTATGTTGATGTTATTTCGATGTTTCATGATGAATTAGATATTTTAGAGTGTTTTAGACTTCATTATGACCATATTTTTATATTTTTAATATGTTATCAATCTATATTGAGTATGAATAATGCTTAAGAAGTTTACTAAGTATTCGTTCATAGTGTCCTTATGAACAAGGCTAATGTTTGAGTTGATAGAGATTGCACAAAAGAGTGCAATGATGACTGTAAGAATTTTAGGATGACTAAGGGGTAATTTATAGTGGGCCTATGATTTTGAAAGTGGTCCTATGTTTCTATTTTTCTCATTTTTGTGATAAAGGAGTGAATAGGTCTTAATGAGACTTATAAGGGCTAGTTTGGCCTAATTGAAAGGGGTTGTTGCTTAAGGGTGACCCATGGGTGTTATGGCCAACCAATGAATATTGTATTGAGTTGTGTATTCATATGATATATGCCTTAAGGTTTGAATTATGTCTAATGGATGACTAAATTGTTGATATTCATGAATTCTCTATATATAGTGAATCCAAAATGTGATGGTTTCTAGACATGTGAGATATTTAAGAGAGAATTGCATGTGTGAATTATAGAATGAAGGAGAGGTAGAGTGCCTAGTAGATTATTTGATGATTATATTAGATTGAGGAATATTTTTTTGACCTATAGGTCATAATTCTATTGGTAGAATAGTGTTCTTGTAGATTAAGTATGAGTGAAGGTGAAGAGTGATAGTTAGAGGTCCATCATTAGGTGTTGAAGAAATCAGTTCATAGGTGGATGTGTTCATAAGTTTTTTTTGTGTCAACTCAACATCTAGGGGGTTTCATCCTCCTTTCAAGGTGAAAATTTTTAAAGGTCTAGTTATTGTTGTAGCTCAGCTAGATAGTTGTTGTAGCACCTTGTGGGATTGTAGTCTCACTAAATAAGGGAAGGTAGTTACTTGATCAATTGAAGATGGTCTAAATTAGATACTTTTATTACAGGATAGTAGTCCAATTACAATTTTTAGTGGGTTTTCTCCCCCAAAATATTTTATCACGTATGTCATGTGTTATGTGCTTCATCTTTCATTGTCTCTCTTTTTTATTGGTATGAGTGATGTGTATGCTTCATGAATGTTGGTGGTAATTGAATAAGAGTTTAAAAAGTTTTGAATTGAATTTGAATTATCTAGGCTCACTAATTCACCCCCCTCTCAGTGATTATACCTCTAACATTAGATCCATTTATGAAGCTATGATTCAGTATCCTAATAGCCTCCCTAGACTATATGAGGGACATATCCTTGAGAAGATATAATCCTTCACTTGGTTTATCCTCACTATCCTCCCTAACATCAAAAATATTATCCTTTGAGTTTCCCTTCCAAGCTCCTCTAGCTTCTTCCCCTGAATCCTATTTCTTGCCTTTAATCATAATTCTTAGTTTTATTTTGTAGTTACCCTTATCAAAAGACTATTTAATTAGCATAATAAAGAATAATAGGCCCTTATTCACTCCTTTAAATTACTTATGTATCATTAATATAATCACTTTGTGAAGAGGCTGATTTTTCTTCCCTCTCTTAACATTCATAACTAACTTGTTTGGTGATTTAATAATATGGAGGTAAATGATCTTGGGAGAATACATAATTAATAGGGGTGATCTCTTCCCCATCTTGAAATAACTTATCCATATATTACTTGAAATATCTACCTATTTTTAAAATCTTGGTGACTTCCAATATGAGACTAGTCACTTGGACAATTAAGTCCTATGTTATTTCCACCAACATGCCATTGATGTCTACCATTCTATTATTCTAGTTCTTAAGAAAATATTTATAAATGTGATTACCAAATCCTTACACCCTTTTCATGAATGATTCCATTCCATAAGTTTGTATAAAACCTCAAACTTTCATATCTTCTTTCAAATAGTTATCCATAATCATAGCCAACCTCACAATATCTCCTCCCATCTCGACACTATTTTTGAAAAGGATAAGAGCTGAGGGAACCATACTTATCTGGAGCGTGAACCTTCTTTCATCTTTCACATGAGTAACACTCCATAAATCAATAATGTTACAGGATTTCCATCTTGATAAATCCTTTATAATAATGGTTTATTTTCAATCATTAGTTTTCATAATGTGCACCCCATTTATATAATCAACCTTAGAATTCCCTCTTATTTTTTTAATTATAATGTTTAGGAAATAATTTTCTTGTCTACAACACTGGTACTAACAAGACATAGGGAACATCATTGGTCAAATAGTATAGACAGATGAAAGTTTCTTATTATTATTTTTGAAAAAAAGTCATGTATATGACTATAAGTTTGTGATAAATTATATTTGTGTAATAATAACTTTTTAAGATAGATTAATTATGTTATATTTGTGTATATTTATTTATTTATTTTTGATCTTACATTTTTACGATATATTATATATTGTTTTTAATGCAGTTAAACCTAATTAATATATCTAATGTCAGTCTAATATTTATAAGACCATCCTTAAATAGTCTAATGCATCTTAGTTTTCACTTTCTAATATATTTGAATTATAAAAAATCAATTTTATAACATATATATCTTTAAATAGTTAGTACTAAAATCACATTAGGCACTTCTTTAAATATGTTTTTTGTAAATTTTGAAATGCAATGTTCAAAAAATAATAGTCATAATTTTTTTTCATAGTCTATCCAAGGTTTCCCATGAAATTTAATTATTACATGGAATCCCTTCAAATTCCCTTAAAATTTGGAACCCTATCTTGAATATTTTTTATTTTTATTAGATATGGATAAATGCTTTTACATAATCTAGAGATATGAAATGGAGGGGGTAACATTGACTAAAGATATGAAATAGTTTAGGACATAAACAAGAGGCCCACATCCCTTAAATTTACACAATCACCAACACTACCAGTGTCAATGACATCAATAGCATAGCCTACATCACCAACATCACCAATGGCCACAACTGACCTCACATGCCATGCAATATTTGAACCTCGGTGGGGGTGGAAACAACCAAGCTACTTAACCATGACTTGAATTTTTTTATGACTATTATCTACTCAAAATTTCCCTTTGAATTATAATAATATTTTAATAGTCAAGGGAAGAAACTATATTATTATTATTATTATAATAATAATAATAATAATAATAATAATAATAATAATAATAATAATAATAATAATGATAATGATATCTTGGAATATATTTTTGAGCATGATATGATGTGGAATTAATGGAGTTTTAAGAGGTCCATGAATACTAACCAAAATCTATCAACTTACTAATATTTTTTTAAAATTAATAGATTATACATTATTAAGTTCCAGTAAAAGAGTTAACTAATATTTTTAGGTAAATTCCATTAGTTTAATATTAAACTAATATGGAGTTTCAGTTTGGGATGGGGATTCCATTATGATAGCTTTTGTATTGGTTAATCAAAATTGCATAGGAGGTATGAATACTCAATATTTAAAATATTTTAATTGCAATTGGAAATTAAAATTATTTGAGACTATTTGAAATGTGGTGATGTTACATGTCCATTCTATAAATTATGAGTCCCACATGGTAAAAAATGACAATATTGTAAATAAATTAACATTGAGTTTTCATTAGTATGTTTTATGTGCATCTTATCATTTAAATTGGTGATAATGTGAGACACATAACATCATTATATAGAGTTGTATTGTCACAAACTTTTGTTTTCATCCTTTACCCAATTTAAATCTTGTGAATGTGTTAAAGTGAGATATTATGACACATGGAATCATCACATAAAGTTGCATCATTTTATACTTTTATTATAATTTTTATCCATATCAAAACTTGCATCAAAAGTTTGAGATCAAGACATGTGACATCATCATGCAAAGTCAAGTTGTCACCTATGTTTTTTTTTTTAACTTTTAACTTTATTCTTAATTGATCAAATTCTTATCGACTTGTGTAAAATTGGTACATGCCTATTCTACACAAGTAAAACATATTAATAATATTATCAATTAATAATCCAATATTATTCTTATACTATGTAAAATGGACCTTTATTGAAATATTATCCTTCCTAGTACCATCATACTTATGACATGTATGGAGTGTGGCCCATATGGTATTTTTTAGAGTCCATATATGATCCTATTCAATTAGAAAGATGTTTCTTGCTTAACCAAATTATTTAGGACACATGACCTTGGTAAATAGAGAGGTTATATTATTTTTCATTCTACTAGACTTATGACTATGTGGTCAGGGTACTAAGCTAATAATCATCATAATATGATTGTAGAGACCTCCTTATTTTAATTGGATAGCCTCCATGCCATAGTATTCATATTAATAGTTTGATACATAGGCATGTAAAAATCATATGAGTTATATTTTATATATAATGACTAAATTTGTCAATATAATTAATATGAAGGATGTCAAAGTCTTCACAAATCCTTTTTGTCATTTTTGGGTGTCCATGTAGATTTCCCTTGGAAACTTATTTTATAAAAAATAGAATAAATCAAATAGGACATCATATGCCTATTATTTGATTCATGGGAAAATCATCATCATCATTGTACTCCTTCACCATGTTGACCATGTTCTCATAAATGGTTATGAAATGAGGGAATTCCAAATGCAAAACTATAGAATAAAAATATTTATCCTCGTATTCCTATTTTTTTTCTAAATGAGAATAAATAAGGACATTTATTCTAACTAGGAGCTATCATTATAATAGATTTATGGATTTGATAGTGTAATATTTAGATTCAAGTCCCAAGGTAATAAAGAGTTCTAGATATTCAATTTTCACTAGTATTATGTTTGAAAATGGCTTTAAAATTGCTTTGAGACAATATAATAGTCTTAAGGTGCTAAACCAAGATTACTGATGGACAAATTGTGGTAATTAATTACTTCCCAATGATGTATGAAGGAAAACTTTCCATTTAAATTTGAATTTGTGGCATGTGGCTTCATGGGAGATTTAATTAAGAGGGATTGATTTATAATAATATGTTAGGAGCTAAGTAATACCTCTTTTAATTTTATATTATTACATTTTTAGTGCTTCATGGATATATTTTTGTAGTGTTACATATCAACGAATAAATATTTATATTAAAGTATTAAGATTAATATTTCTAAAAACATCCTCTTATAACATTTCTAAAAAAACATCCTCATGTTAAGAAATATTAGAGAATATATATATATATATATATATATATATATATATATATATATATATATATATATATATTATGTTATGGTTTTTATAAGGTGAAAATATAGGTTTTAAGGGTTTTTTTCCCATTATGTCACTGAACTATATTCAACAAAAAAGTGGGCAAAATATATATCGATAAAAGCCACACAAGCTACCAAAAATAAAAAGTTAGCTTTAGCCAAAAAGATAATAAACTAATAGGAAACTAACACCAAGCTTCAACAAAAATATCATAACTAAAATTGGTTAATAAAAATAAAATTAAGGTATGGGTTAAGGGTAAGAATCATCCAAGTCAGAGTATTCAACCAATGCAATGGTATCCACCTTCCTACTTTCATCTTTATAGAGATGACCTCGAGTTCTCTTACTAGGGAACTATGTAGAGGCTTCTACTTCATTCTTTCACTTCCTAATCAATGTTTTGGTACCTAATTTTCTATGTTTTTTCTTTGGTAACCCATGTCAGTCTAATGTTATCTTACCTTGTTTCCATTTCTTGTTTTGGGTGGCCTCCCCATCCCCCTCTTTACTACATGTTTCCTTCACTTCCTCTTTTCCTCTGACATGGAAGTTTGTTCCTTCATCTTGAATGGGTGGCAATCGGTATCTCAAATTTTTCATTTTATATGTTATATAAATGCACATAAACTATTTCATGGAATTTTTTGTTTCCATCTTCTCCATGCCCTATTCAAATTCCATATTTTATTTATTTTAGGGATAGGGGGATTAGTGATTTTACTTTTATTCAAGACTCTATCTTTATATCTTAGGGTGGTAGTCGAGATATCCTCTGAATCAATCAATGGACCCTTCTCCTTGGCATTTGATTTTCTCTTATCCTCTCTCTCAACATGGGTGTTGGACTTGTCAAAAGAATTCACCTTCTAGGTTGAGGAGTCTTCATCCTCTTAAGTTTCCTTTTAATCCTTAGTGTCGTATTGTTAATAATATTCAACACTATTCACTTCAATGGATTCAACCACATCTTTTACACACAAGGTATCACCCCTTTCGACTATTAAAAATATGAGGCCCTGGTGTAGTAAATTAATGGAATAGTTAAACATAAAGGAAGTCATAGTGGCCTCTAAGATCCTCAGCAAGAAAAAGGGAAGAATAGTTTTATTCCCTTTAAAATTATTCATAATAAATAAGTGGTGTGATGAAATGAAAGTGAAATTACCCTAAACTATAAAGTATTACATGATTTGAAGGAAAAATTCTAGCCATTTCCTTGGTAGCTCTAATACGGGATATCCATTTTACTTATGGACAATGAGTTTATCTATTTTTTAAAATGTCAATCAGTTCCTATATTTTTTTTCCTTGAAGGAATTCTTCCCTTGACAATCCATACATGTTACCTCTCTAATGATTTCCTCAGTGATGGTTATTTGTAGGGCTCTCATTCTAATGACACCTTCATCCTAGCCTCTTACAAAGTCTTTGGAGATGGTAGGATCATGGCCAATAATTATAGTCATAAAAATGGTGATCCCCCTTTCTATATTTTGATCCACACCACTAGGTCTTCATTGAATTTAGTGTAAGAAATAGGTTTAACTCTATCACAGTCACCTCCCATGGATACCTATTTCTTCCTTCTCAAGGCCTTAATATAAATTGGATTGAATTTGAGTTCCTTTCATTTTAAATATATCATGACCAGTGTTATAATGATATTGTAACTAGGTCATTTCCTCCCATGCTTTGATCTTGGTTTCCATTCCTTAAAATGAATGATGAAATCATTTCATAATATTTTAAAGGATATGAGTATTTTCATTAATTATCTACCATCATTATATTTCCATCCATCTCAAGGGTTGCATATCTTTCCACATAATTTAAAATGACTATGATTACATGGGTTGGTAAGTCTTGTATCTTCAACTATTATTCAAAAGAGGGGATGAAAACACTAATATTGGCCATGTTTTTTCCCATTTTGTTACCTTCTCTATAAATATGTAATATTGATACTTTTTTGAAATGTTGTAAGATCCTTTTGGCATCATTAATATCTTTTTAGACAGACTAGGAGGGTTTAGTTTTACCTAATAATAAATTGAGGATGTTAAGGGGGTCCACTTAAAAATTGAGCTATTTAATTTACATTGTAGTTGCCAGTTGAATACCCTAGAGGGATGTTATAGATTCAGTTGTGTAATTATTTTTCACTCCTAGAGATATGTAATATGCCTCTATAACTATTCATTCATAATTTTTTATGATCCCACCTCTATTATATGAGCTTGGATTTCTTTTTGTTACCTTGTCAAAGTTTAGTTTAAGCCAAGGTTTGGGTGTATTACCATTTCACCTAAGATATATCTAAATTCAAGTCTAGGTTAAAAATAGGAGTGAATTTTTTTCAATTTTAAAAGATGTGGAGGATAAGGTGCGAGGGAGATTCTTGGATTTGGGTTAGAACAACTCATAGTTTTCTTTTATTTTTTATTCTATGTGACTAATAGATACATCAATAATTTTCAATAAAAAACTGAATTATTATTTGTAGGTAAATGTCATTATTTTAATAGTCAACTATTTTATATATGTTTATGCCATGTTTTAATGGTTAAATATATATTTTTGGATAACCTTTATAGTTATTGAGGTTGTTATCACAAGTCAATCTTGAACTTTTATAATTCGGTCAATAGATTTTGAATGTTTGGCATTTGAACTTGAGTGGTAATAGAGAAGCCCACCAAATTTACCAATAAATATTTTGTTACTCAAATTTTGATTTTTTTTCAAATTTATTTGAAGCTATCAATAATTAATGATGATATTTTCCTATTCTTCTCATGATAGTACACTAAGATCATATTTGCATCAGATGTTTTTTTTTTTTGCATATCACCTTGCTCACATGTTCTTATGTCCTTATAATACAAATTTGTTTATAGAAAGATATATTCTTAGTTCATGAGACATACATTAAATTTAATAATTATTTTTTATTGAATAGTACATTTATATTTAATTTTTATATTTGATAGGGTTTTAGAGATTTTAAATTTGATCTCACATTTATTATTTGTACTATAACATCAATGTCTCTTACATTTGGAGAGGATGATTATGTGGACTTGTTTTCAAAATCTAACAAAGTTGTAGAGGGAAGAGTTTATCCATCTTAAGACCCCACTAGGTTATATAAAAGTTGCACATTTTTTTAAGTCCGTATAGATTACTTATAATATCACACAAAATTATATGTAAAGTCACTATTTGACTAATAAATGTATCATAAGTAAAAAATATATATATAAGTATCAACCCACTGATTAATATTATGATCTATTTAGTTTTTAAATATCCTCTAATAGAAGGCAATATGAATATTTATCTTAAAATTAATATTGAAAAGAGTCAAGTACATCAAATCACTGATATAATCCATAAAACAATTATAAATTAACATTAAATCATTGTTGTTAAAATATTCATATTTCTTTACAAGTCAAGCACAACCACGGTTATGTTGAATAGTCATAAATAATAATGTACTTCATATTAAGTTTCAATACAAGGTCAAATATATAATATAACATGTAAAATAGTAAAAATAAGACTCGTAAATAGCTCAATGATCTATACAAATAGCCATGAGTATGATTCCCAATTTTTTGAATAGCTAAATAGATGGAGAGAATCATTAGGTTGTTTTTCATCCAAAAATAGATTGTTTGTCTCCTGCACACCTCCCCACCAGGATTGGCCCTTCCATTCATGGAGGGGAAAATAAAAATAGCGTGAATATTGATAATTCAACCAAAACCTATATGTACAATTGATAATAAATTCAATAGTCACATAGACTATAGAAAAAACAAATCTATATAATATGACATCAACATAGACATGTGCACTAGAAAGTATAATAGAAAGACAATGTCTCAGCCATAACATTACTTTGGACAAAGTTTTCATCATATAAATTAGATATTTCATGGATCCAAGTCAATCCTAATCACATAAACTCTATTCTAATTAAACACAATCTATTAAATGGTATCAGGGGTAGATTTATGAGCTGCAAATTAGCACCCTCATATATCTATCACTTTTTATTTATGAAACATGCCTAGAAATTTTTACATACAAATTCAAGGCATAATAAATATAGATTGCACCATACATTAGTCTAAATAATAACGTAAGGCAAAAGCTATCATTTTTTAGTAATCTCATTATTTCCATTTACTCAATATCAATAATGTCATGTATAGGTTATGTAAATGAACTATATTCAAACAGTCATGCATTTACATCTAAAAAAAAAGAATCCAAGACTTAAGACACTATCTCAAATTTTACAACATATCTCTCTATTTTCAAAATTAAATCATATAACATCTAATAGTATTCACTAAGTGAAAAATATAAGAAAAATTTGTCTCAAGATAGCTCATAAAACACAAGTCAAGTATTGTAAAGTATTTATTATACTTCATTAATAATTTTTCATTTATAAAATTATTCCATTATTTACTTATTACATGAAAATATCACATTTAATATAATATATGAGTAAAACCTATATATGTTTCATAGGAAAGATCTGCCATATTGATTATACTTATCAAAGAACCATTACAAATAATATAACATCAGGGAATGTGTATTTTATATATATATATATATATATATATACTTTTCACCAATTTAATTTATTCAAAAACATGTTAACTGATCATACAACCAATGGACAAATTTTCCACTTTAAATAAATACAGTCACTTAAATAACTATACTCTACTTAGAATTTCCTATTTTCACCTATAGTTGTACAAAGTCATCCAAATGGAAATAATTATATGTTCAACAAGATATCCTAGAATTTATTTAAATCATACATATAAATACATATATGAATGTATTCATATTCATATGTATATATAAATATATATCCATTTATTCATGCCAATAAAATTAGTTTATAAGGAGATAATATTATCAAGTATATATACTTAGATTTCATCATTCTAATTGATAATATACAGGTATACTAAATCCACCTGTATGTGTGTGTATAAATATACATGAATACATATATGTATATTTTTAAATATATGTACCTATTCGTTGGAACATATTATGCCTTAATCTCAAATATCCAACTTGAGTCCCTATATCTAAAATATATAGCTAAATGTATTTATTTTATAATATATATACATGTATAAAATTATATCTAACATAAAATAATTATATTTTCCATGTTCTAATTAAAAAAATGTTTTTATATCACCCTTATAAAATTTTTACTATCAACATAAGTTCCCAAGCAATCTCCAATTAAACCAAACTAATGTTGGTTAATATAACTCATATATATCATGCTCAGATTGTGTAAGATTTTATCAATAAGGTATACATTTTAATCTCTAAATTGAAATTTATTAATATACATTATATATGTAATCTAAGTATATTTTCCAATAATAGAGTTCACCCAAAATTGCCTAGTTACAATGATATAACAAGGTATAGGTTTTTTCCCCCTTAACAATTTTCAAGAAAGTGTTTTTACTAAATAATACTTACAAAGTTGTTAACTATTAATATTTCATGCTCAACTACCCTAAAAATACCTAGTATTCTTTTAGAAAAGGAATCAACCTCATCTCTATAGGCCTGTGAATGGAACCTAATTTCATCCCCATGTCTATAGACTTGAAACCCTAAGTTTTAGTGAATAAATTTAGCTATAAATTATAGTTTTCATTACACAGGGGCTCAACATCATATTTATAGGCTTATAGATGCAATCAAGTTCCATTAGAAGTTATATAAACCTAAAACCTTGATTATATATAAATATATAAAATATACCATTAACTACATTTAAATGAATTATATTATTATAACCCATATCAAGAACCACATTTTGTAGTTAAACTATGTTTGTAATCAATAACCAAAATTACAAACTTAAAGTTTAACTTACATTGTTAGACAATGGTTTCCATCTAAATGTGTGAAATGATAGTTTTTTACTTTTGGCCAAGATTTTTTCCCCTTCTTGTCATGCTACCATTCTCATATTTTTCCTTATGCTTATTCTTTTTTCCAAACTCTAACCACATTTTGCATGGCTAGTTGTCTCTCATACTAAATTTTAGGTGCTTCATTATGAACTCACCTTTACTTCCACTTGATCTAAATAATTTTCCTACTAACTCATAGTCCCATGCCTTAATTTACAACATGGACACCACATGGAACTTATTCATCATTGTGATAATGACCAAGTCAAACATAATATCAATAAAACTTAATTTCTTCCATTTTAATCAATGGCAATTTTTTAATAAATAGTAACCAAAAAAAACTCTATAGTTATTTTGATGAGATTGAGTTGGGTATTTTTAATCTATTTTACACCCACCCCAATTTGTCACCAAAAAGGTACATAAAAAATTAAACAAGATCAATAAACACCCAACACTCTCCTAAGTGTTAAAACACATAATTGGTTCACCTTGAATAATTTAACATAATCTAATTTATATAAAATTTTAATGGAAACATGACAATTAACATAAAATATACATATTATGCTAATCAAATCATCAAGAGAAATAACCACTCAAAATAAATGTAAGCATGCCTTACTATATTTAAGGATAAATAATGCAGCCCACACTCAACATATTTGTATAAAATTGATTACCATTCATTTCACCTAATACAACAAGAGTGGTGTGTGTGTGTGTGTGTGTGTGTGTGTGTGTGTGTGTGTGTGTGTGTGTGTGTGTGTGTGTGTGTGTGTGTGTGTGTGTGTGTGTGTGTGTGTGTGTGTGTGTGTGTGTGTGTGTGTGTGTGTGTGTGAGTGAGTGAGTGAGTGAGAGAGAGAGAGAGAGAGAGAGAGAGAGAGAGAGAGAGAGAGAGAGAGAGAGAGAGAGAGAGAGAGAGAGAGAGAGAGAGAGAGAGAGAGAGAGAGAGAGAGAGAGAGAGAGAGAGAGAGAGAACATGTGTGCTCACACATGCATGTATGTGTATTGGTTTGGTTCAGTTCTCTTTTTCCTTGTTACTGATATCTACACCCCCATCCCCTATAATACTCTCCCTATATACCACTTTTGAGGGTGGAACAATATTTCAACCACATTAATAAAAAAAATGTAAGTCTAAGCTTATAAAAAAATAATTAAATACATAAAATATAATTAATTATCAATAAACTATTGTAATTAAATCTGAAATGAAATCATAATTAAACATAATCATAAAACATGTTACATTAATAAACATATGTAAACATCCTATAACATAATTTATCACAAGAAACACAATATGAGTACCAATCATACATCATAAATATTGAGATATTATATGAAAATTAGAACTACAAATCATTAGTTCCATATCCCCTAATAATGCTTAAGTAGATTTTTTAGAGTGGGACATGATGTGTCATCCTCCCCTTAAAATAGGTCATCTTATTGATGTCTTTTATTTCAAATAATAGTTCAATAAATAATTAATAATGTTCAGTAGAAAATTCATTTAAATAAAGGAATAACTAGCCTAAATAATTCCTCATAATCCTCCTATGTAGCATTGTCTTTAGAATATTGGTCCCACTAAACTTTGTATTATAATATTTCCCTATTAAACAAGCTAAGATTATGAGTATCAATTATTTTTATTAGTTCTAAAATGACCATGCCTTAATATATAACTTGTAAATCATTCCAATCCAAAATATGTGAAGGATCAACTATACATTTCTTAAGATAAGATACATGAAAAACATTATGCATTTGAGCTAAAGCTAGTGGAAAACAAATTCTATATGATACATGATTAATCACTTATATAACCTCAAAGGGTCCTGTGTACCTATAATATTTTCAAAATGTATCATCTACTAATGCTTTCTCTCTTGTAGGAACCCATCGAGTCTCAATCTCTTTGAGTGCACACCCTAAAGGGTACACGAGGAAAGGTGTGGGCAGACCATTGGTGCTTCATAGGATTGTTGTCCCTATACCACCACTTGATATTAGTATAAGCATATCATAAAACACTTACCTAAGCTTTTTCATCTCTCTTATAACCTCCTCCAACCATTTTTTGCCTTCATTAGCTCTTCCCTAAGCCTAAACCCTTTTATGATAGTTTAAGTTGCAATGTTCGCCCCATTGAACCTTTAATCTAAATGATAAAACTCATTTAAGGTCTAAGTAAGCCCCTAGAAAACCTATACCAATACCTAATTTATTTTTATTAATAATGATACAAATTCAATTGGTCCAGCCTTATCGACTAAACTTCTAGAAAAGTTTAGGGTTAGATTAAACTATATATACACCTTCATTTCACCATTTCTAAAGAGAGGAGAAGAGTAAGAATAATATATTGTGCATATTATTATTTACCATTATACTTGAGGAACATAACTTAGGGTTTCAATAATTTCTTTAAATATATGTATCGTGTATTTTTGAGAAGTCTTTTGGATACATAGAGAAGTTATGTATCCTAGAGCTGACTTATCCTTGTTATCCCTACATACCAAAACATCTTTTGAAGCACATTGGCCAAGGGAGATATTGAAGTTTGAAGGCTTCATCTTTAAAGACAAGTATTCTTAACTTTGTTCTTCCTTTGTAAGATTAGATATATTTTCATTTGTACTTATCTCCCATGTATTATGAGTTCCTATACATTGACATGAGTATAGATCTCTTATGCATGTTTACATTTTATGTTTATGACCCCCACCTTTTTCCACAAGATTTAGTAAGCAATAGATTAAATTTTGGTTTATTTTTCATTTTCATTATAAATATGAAAACATAGGACCTAACTAGGGTTATTGGATGGTGTTACTTGAATAGAGGATTTGAAACCCTCTTTACTAATGTTATTGTGGTAAGAGATCCCTTCCTTAGGTCTAGCATATCCATCTTGGTCATGACCCTAAATATATAATGTATTAACAATAAGAAGTCTAAGTATGATTTATCATCTCAAAGCTAGTATTGATTAATAGATCAGTTGAATTTCCCTTTATATACATTCTGGTAAACTCAACATGAATCAAACCCTTGTAAGTTTTCTTTCACACTCTCATTTTTGCATAATATTATATTGTTCTATTTTTTTAGTACTATATCAAACTAGTTAATATAGTTCTAACATTATATGCATAGGTTTAACACATAGTCACTCCAAAATGACTCTATTTTGTATGTATAGGACTTTACCAAATATAGGCTACTAGATCAATTAGTTAAACACAATATTAGTTTCTATCTCTAGATTCAAATACATAGTCAAACTAGTTGACTCCATCTACAACTCTCTTCTATCATCATACAAGATTGTAAACATAGTAAACCTAATCAACTCTATTATTAACTTTATCAACCCTATTATTATAATTTTGAATCAAAATTTGAACATCACAACATAAAATTTTCAATCCAAACATATTCAAGCCCATTAAGGTTCATTTATTTCTCTCAATGTCATTTAAATTTTCTTCTTTTAGTACTATTTTTCACAAGTTTGTTGTCTATAAAACTATAACCTTATAGCAAGTTGGGTCAACCTATTTGACACAATTATGTAGTTTATCTTTTATCTTAACATCATAATCAAAATATTCAACTATATTCTTATATATCTTGATTCTACATAATAGTATCAATCCAATCAACTCTTTTCTATGCTATTTACATATAGTGTCACATGAACTAATTATGTTATCTTCTTAATCAAGGAATTAACCTATCTTTGTTAGTAATTAATTCACATTTTATTTTCTATTACTTGCATGATTAAGTAATGAACATATCTTAAATAGGTGATTTTTCAAATTACCACTTTAGCCACACTATTTTTCTATTTTGCATGCATAACCAATCACTTTACATTCAAAAATCATTAAACATTTATCTTCCTAAGGTCTAACTATTTAGATTTTATCGCCAAGAGGGAAGATAACTTGGTTTTCTAGATAAATATAAACATGTGGTTGATGCTATATATTGTCAAATCACTTGATAGCCTTATCTCTGTAGGATTATGAGGTGAGGGGGTAGGTCCCAATATCAATCTAGTACAATCATCAATACAGATCTTGTTTTGTGTAAACATTCTAAAACCATCATTAGATTGCCTCTTAGTTCCTTATTTCAGCCAACTTCCTAATCACATTAAAATTAGACTTTATTATAACTTCATAAAACTTAGGATGACTAATTATTTATCATTTAATTTACATTTGTTGCTTGCTCTTTGATCATTGTATATTGTATTACAAAATTTTCATTAGCGAGTGTTCGTGTAAGGTTTGTGCTATGTGTTTTAATTGTATCAGTCACATTGATCCAATTTATTATGTCCTTAAATTCAATATGCTCCAAAATTATCTTGCAAAATTTTCCTCTATTTTATAACACTTTCATTTCTATTGACATAGTCTCTTACAAATTATTTACTCTTTCTTCCTATAGTAAATAATTGACCTGTTTCACTATGTATCTTTATCTTAATGATGATCCCCTTATCTAAGTTATACACAATTGACCTATTTTATTTTTTCTTATTATTTCTTACCAGGTTCCCTATTAAGCAATACATAGTCAATATGTATGATTGTGTTCCCTTTTCTCCATTTTCTCCCTAGTTTATAGAACATAATCAATCAATTAGACTTTGTATCCTATTTTATAATTTTGTTAGTGCATCACCCCTTTAGCCTCTTTTTATCATCATGAACTTATTTTTTGAATATAATACTAATTTTAATCCAATAAACATGATGAAATTTACTAATCCCAATAGGTATCCTTGTAAACAACTTGTGGCTTTCACTTTAGATGAAAGAAATCTACATGTTTCCACTCACACTACTAATTATGGGAAACCCCCTCATTAATAATAAGTTCATAATACTCTTTTCTACTTAGAATATGAGATTGAATTAGAGTACATAGCTAAAATGGTCATCTTCATTAATGATTTTCATCAACATAGAGGAAATGACCCTTCAACTATTTACAATCTCATGAGAAGTGGTCAAGTAAAATTACCTATTTAACCCTCTCCTACATTCTCTCATGGATTTGAAGTGTAAATTTTTTTATTCTCAATGCTTCCATTTTATTTTTAATCCTTCCCACACTATGACCTCTTATTATATGATCTCTTCAACCTTCATTCCAAGTATCTCCACTAACATGATAGGTTCAACATCTAGTAGGTATTTTCTAAGGACCCTTCTCCTTAACAAAGAAATTAGTCCATAATTTGACACCAATGCTAATCATACTACTAATGCTTGTCTTTACTCTAATTTCAATCATTCCATTAGTGAATATTTTTATACACATTATAATCATTCTAATAGTGTTTCTTTTCCTACTAGTGTCTCTCATGACACTAGTGTCTCACATTCCAATACTTATAGTGTAGTCCAAGCCACTAATATCAATTCCAATGCTTTGCATACCATGTAAACTAGTCAAAATACCTATGAAACCCATAAACTCTTATTTCAAAATCTCAATTAAATGATTACCTTTTCAAACCAAAATTACCAATCAAATGATGTAGATGAAAAATCATCTCATTCACTTTTAAAATCAACCTCAATAGGTTTCATGGGGAGTGAAAAATAAAAATTCCCCCCACCCTGTTAGGGATTCTCATGGAAACCTTGTTCCTTAACCAAACTTATTAACAAAATGATAAAACATCTCAAAAATGAACCTTGTATGCCTTAAATTTATAATATCAACATGGTAGGTATCACACCTAATATTTTCACTTGGATTTTCACCTTTTGAGGAGATGTATCAACACTCCTCATCCAAGTGTCATAATTGAAACACCTATAGGCTTGTGCATAGCCTAAGGATGACATGAATCTCTAGATAGGGCTAGCTCCCTTGATGTACCATTTTGGATAAAAACTACACATAAATTTTGAGGTAGGGGGGACGGAGAGATAAAACTAAAATCAAACTATTCTAAGTGAAGTGATACACCAAATAAGTTGATGACTTCTAACCAGATTTATGTCACACATGAAACAAAGATACTATCTAAATATATACTTCTCTAATATACATTTTTTCACATCAATATTACATTATGAGGTTATGGATGAATTTTTAAGATAGAGGCCTTGAATGGAACTAGTTAATATAAAAATTCACTCATTATTAACACTTCCTATAATAGTTTAAATTCCCTAAAACAAAAATCTTTCTAACTGCAAATAGATGAGAGAATGAAACAACATGCTAAGGAAAAAAGAGTTATCACTAAGTAAAATAAATAATTTAAGTAAACATACTATGAATAGTCATGGAAGAGGTAAAAATAAGTAGTCTTATTTATCAAATGGTATCCAAATGAGTAGAGCTTTTCCATACTCAGATGGAGCATAAGCTACAAATGGTAAAATGGTTAGTTTTTATAAAATGTGAGAGAGATAGGAGAAGTGAGAAGTCCAAGGGTCATAAGAACACTTTTAAATCTAAGAAAATAAGCTAATTTTTCATGAAAATATAGTGTGTAATGGACCATGTAAGGTTATAAGGAAAAATTGGCTCTCCAAGTCATGAAACTCTTGCAAAGTGGCATGAAAGTTCTCATTCTAGCTCAAAAAATTGCGTTCATGATTTTGACATGTTTTAACATCCCAAAACTAATTAGGGATAGGTCTAGTGATTGTAAATAAGGGGAAGGATTTCAAAAATTCATATCCATGCATTGGTTGTAGTCCTGGTCATCTATAACCTTTTCAAATTGATCTATCACCATATGTAATCTAAGAAATTTCTCTTTCCCACACCTTGCACACTTATCTTCCCAAAAGGCATCAATTTTCCTTGAAAATACATGAAATTTATTTTATGCCACGTGGAAAGAATCTTCATGTCCTTAGAAGCATCAATAACATCTTAAAATCATCTCACTTGAAGTTTTCTTCCCTTATCACTAACTTGGTTACTATGCTAGTTTTGATTTGTTGAGATGAAGATATTTATTTGAAGACTTAGGAGTTTTTATTAAGAATTAAATGGAAATATGGGATTATCACAAGTATTAATATATATCCCAAATTTGGTTTCATCATACTCCTCCTAAAACCTACAAAACATATAAAATAGTCAAAAATACCTTGTTTTGTACCCTATCTGTATAAGTTCATACAACTGAAAAGTATGGGAGGGAGCTTGAAATAGTCATATGTAATTTAAAATCACCATCTTAGGAAAAATATTCAATTTAGGTGCACTCTCTCCTTCATTTCCTTCCTTGGATCACTAGCAAGGGTTTGGAAGGGTTTAAGCCTTTTTTTCTCTTAAGGTTTGTTCATAAAGTTGACATTGAAACTACAAACAAATTTCACAAGATAATTGTTAAATACAATTAATAACACTTCCAAACTTCTTAGATTCCCATGTATAACCTCCAAGAATATATGAGCATTTAAATGTCTCCTATCAAGCCCCTTTCTCCTTTTATTATAGGCCTAGTGTTGGCTCTAAGACAAAATGGATTCTTAAATCTATCTTATCATTATATTTAAGTTTCAATATTTCCCATCACTTTGACCCTCCATGTTCCTTTCCACACATTCTACCTAGTTAGGACTGAGTATCACTTTTGACCATGTTTTACATTAAAAGGGCACATATTAATGTGTGATTATATGTTTTTGGCTTGATAACAAGGTATAAAAAATCTTAAATGTTCTTCGGAGTCATTTGATGTTGTTTGGATCCATCTATCTCATGTTTGGGCCATACCCATATCAAGGACCATCACCCCTTAGTTCACTACCTTTCTCAGTCAACTGTGTTGAGAAATATGAAACCCTACAGGTGTATTTTATTGTATTAAAAGGTAATATATCATTATTCAATATCATGAAACATTTTTAAACCTTTCTCATCCATAAACCTTTTTGGTTCCATCTCAAACCTGCATGTTAGATTGTGTGTTCCTATAGTTGGCTATAGGTGCGTATTCTCAAATGATGGAACACCTATATGTGTGTTTGAGTAACATGACACCACTTATAATCTTATATTAATATTACATTATATCATTAATGCCACCTTTACCATTTATAAGCAATCACATATGGGGGCATAGTCTAATTTGCAACTTTAGGTTAAGCCTTGAAGGAGGCCATATGGTTGTTATGGACTATGTTTAAGCCATTTATATGGGCTAACTCATCTTTGGTGGATGAAAAGCATTCTTATTGTATCTCATTAATGAATTTCCATGAAAAATATATGTTATTTAGTGAAAAATTACATTCCAACTTAGTCTTAATCACCAAATCCACTCATTAGGCCTATAACTTGTTATCAATTCATTTTGTCGTAGATAACACTATGGAATTTCAGTGTTCAAAGAGCAACTTGAGGGAATTCCAAAACCACTCTCCTATCACTCAAATACATTTCTTCTCTTTAAATTTTATAGACCTATATGGGTTATTGAAAACAAATGTACTTGGAGTCTCTAGAAACTAATGTAAATTTGCATAAGAAACCGCAAAAAAGGGGTTGGACCTCTATTTTGATAGTTTTGGGAATTTGTCCCAAAGTACCACAAATTTTATTGGAAAGTCTCATTTAGGTTCCAATACCATTATATATTCTTAAAAATATTCTAAATTATGTTAAATCATGTTCAAACCTTCCAAACCTCATAGAATGTTCAAACACATATTTCATGTTTCCCCAAGAAGTGGCAGACTATACAACTATTGTAGATGACCATTTTATGCATTTACTTGCTCTCTTAGCTCTTTATGTGGCTATAAAAGTTAAATTTATAATTTAATATGAATAAAAGGAATATATGGGCAAGAATACATCACTTCACTTCATTTTGGAAGCATAATATAGAAGAAACCTCCAATAATTGGAAGAAATGACTACAACTCCATTCCTTTTATTTTCCTTGTAAAATGAGTTGGTTGGCTCATAAAATAAAATCCAAATGTGAAAAAAATCATGGATAAAATTAGATAGTTGAATTAACATCATCTGAAACCAATCTCATTAATCTAATTGTACATAATCATCCAAACAAGAGAAAAACTTGTAGGATGCATAGATTAGAAAGAAGAAAACCACAATAAATATCATGAGGATGGTTAAAAAAAACATAACACTATTATTATAAATGTTTTTATCTAAATCAATATTTTTAAGTTTAATTTCACCTACCTAATATGTTTGATCTAAAACCTCTCCTACTGGTCATACCAAGTACAAACCTAAAGACTGGTTTTGTATGTCTAGAAGGGTGAAAAAGGAGAAGAATGGTTTTAGATCAGAATTGGCACTTTTATAGCATTTAAAATGTGGAACAGATCTGAAGGAAGCTGAAGATTCATTCCCTAAACTTGTCCCATGTGGCACACTTCCCCATGGGTTGTATAAGTGCCAAACTCTTCTCTTTTCATATGAAAGTTACCCTTTATTTTAAATAACCTACCACTTTTAGTTACCAATAGTTGATTAATAACTATGAGGACACATGAGGAGTGAAATCACCTTTTATAACCTTCAAATTTCCCTATGAGTCCATATAACTCATTTAATGCCCATTTATGATCCCCAAATCACTCAAAATGATAAATGGACTAAAAGACTAATTAACCAAGGATAATATGGCATGGAATAACATCAAAAGACATATAATACATCCTATGACATAACATTATACCCAAAAAACATGTAAAACTCACGTTTTTACCTATAAGTGCCCTAATTTGACCTACAGGGTCAAATTTGGTCAACACCTACCATTAGTTATAATAGGTCAACTAATACTACCTTTCATTTAAAAACATATGATAATATGTACAAATATTGGGTCAAGATTAATAATTTTATTGATACGAAACTATTAGCCAAAAAACTCTCTAGATATGAATTAGATTGGTACAATAAACTCAAATCCCATTCTATCACTAGTTTGGAATATCTATTTAATTATCTAGTACAATAGTTTTAAGATAGTGATCTCCTTGAGAATACCTTGGCTTACTTTATAAATTGTAAGTAACTTGAAATTGAAATAGTACAAGAATTCATAAAATTATGGAAGACCTTGTATAATAAGTGTGAGCATAACATGGAGGAAGATAATCTCTTTCATCTATTCAATGATTCTCTTTACCCTAAGTTGAAATATTAGGTTAGGACTCTCTCTAAAAAAATTGGAAGAATCTATATACACATAATATTTTCAAACTTTATCAATTACTAAAGCTTTTTATCTTTATATAACCCTTTGAGTCTCATCTATTTGGGTGCATGCCCTAAGGGATGCACCAAGAAATGGGTAGGTAGACCATTATTGTTGTATAGGATTGTTGTCCATTATTTACACTTTCTATCTACACACTTGTCTCCTAAAAAACATTCCTCTAAGATTTGCATCCTCTTTTTCACCCTCCTATAGTCAATAACAATATTTATTATCCCTTTCCCTAACATAAACCATTTTTTTACAGTTGACATGACTATGTTGACCACATCGACCTTGTATTGTTATTGGTAGAGATTAATAAGAAATAAGTCAGCCATGGCTAACATAGTTCATTAATTAGTTATTTTTTTAATCAATTTTAATACTAGGTCGACCAGGTTGGCCTTGTCAACTAATTTTTTTTTGAAGGGTTTAGGGTTATATCTACATATATAAATATAACCATTTCACCATTCATAGAGAGACAAAAAGAGTTAATTATTCATTTATTCTTCTTTACAATCTGCTCTTCCATCATTCTTCTTGAGGAGTCTTAGCTCAAGGTTTGTACTTGGATAAGAATATTATTTTATGGAAACTTTTTTGATGATTGATACTTTCTTAATGATCCTTATAAACCAGAAAAACCTATTTTGAAGCACCTTTAGCCAAGGGGGGATTTATTATTGATGTGTTCATCATCCAGCTAAGTATCTCTAACTTTACTCCTCTCTTAAGTAGATAAAAGTAACATAATTAATGGATTTTGAATATGTTTCTCTCTCCATGCATTAGGGTTTTACATATACATATATTAAATAGGATTATCTTATGCATGTTTAATTTTAGTGTTTATTACCCCCACTTTATTCCACAAGCTTTAATGAGCGCTAGATAAGATTTTGCTTGACTTTTTATTAGTTTAGTGAATATGAAAACATAGGACCTAGTTAGGGTTATTGCATAGTTTTACTTGACTAGAGGATTTTTAACCATCCTGAATGTTATTATTGTGGTAAGAGACTCATTAATTAGGTCTAATGGATTCATATTATTTAGGACCCCAATTATCTAATGTATCCCTAGTCAAAAGTGTAATTAGGATCTATCTTCTCTGAGCTAGGATTGATATGTAGAATCTATTACATTCGCCATTATATACATGATGGTGACCCTGACATGAATCTAACCCTTGTAGGTTTTCTTTCACACTTCAATTTCTATCATTATATTATCTTTCTATATTTTTGATACTATGTCGACCAGGCATGTATAGTTTTAACTTTTGTGTATAGGTTTAACACATAGTCATATCAAAATGACTATGTTCTTTCTACGTAGGTCTTTATCAGATACATATTATTAGATCAGATAGGTTGATATAGTTCTCTTCTTTAGTCTCAGATAGCAAACTAAGTTGAATAGGTTGACTTAGTCTTCTAGTCAATATCCAGAACAACAAACTAAGATGAACAGGTCAACTTAGTCTTCCAGTCAACAACCAAATAACAAACTAAGTTAGGTAGGTCAACTTAGTCTTTCATTCAACATCTATATAAGAAACTAAGTTATGCAAGTTTATTTAGTCATCTTATTGGGATTCAATAAATATGGTTTCATAGAACTACGTCAAACTAGTAAACTTAGTTTGTATAACTTGCAGGTAACATTCAAGGCACTACAACATAAAAATTTTAATCGTAATCATCTGAAAATGCACAAGGTTCCTCTCTTTCTCTATATCAATTCAATACTTCATTATAGTTATATTTTTTGTAAGTTTGTAGTATTGAAAACTTCATTCCTATAACAAACTAAGTTTACCTAATCAAATTAGTTTTATAGCCTATCTTCTTTTTAAAAGACTAAGTTGATGTGGTTAACTTAGTTCTTAAAGACTCCTGATTCTATAGAACAATAGTGACCCAATCAACTCTGGTCTTTAATTTTTTCATATTGTGTCATCTAAATTAACTTGGTACCATTATTAAATTGGTAATTAATAACTATTTACGAGTAATTAATTCACACTTTCACTTTTAGCTATTTTCATGATTAGAGTAGCTCACCTAGTCTAATTAGGTGGTTTTTCAAATTATCATATAGTTTCACTATTTTTCTTTCACACACTAAAAAATAACACAATATTCAAAACACATTTAACATTTGTCTTTCCAAGGCCTACCTACTTGGATTTCATCACCAATAGGGAATCTGACTTGGGTTTTTTTCCAAGTATAAACATGTGGTTAATGGTATATATTGGAAAATAACATAACACCCTTATCTCTATGATAATATTAAGTGATGGGTAGGCCATAATACCAATCTATTACCATTTCCAATATAGATCCCTTTTAGCCTAAAATAAAAAAAACCATTCGTAAATTGCTTTTTAACTCCCTATTTTCAGCTAAGTTCCCTATCACACTTAAAATAACACTTTATAATAATCTAAAAACACTCAAGATGACCACTTATTTATCATTTACTTTTCAATTGACTACTTTCTATCTGATCATTATGTGTTGTATTTCAAAAACTTTCATGGGCTAATGTTGATGTAATGTTTTTTGTTGTGTGCCCCAATTGGATCATTCTCATTGATCTAATTATATATGTTTTCTTCAATTACATTTCAAAAAATTTCAATATTTTTATCACATTTTCATTTTATTTGACATAATCTCTTTTAGATTATATTTTTCCCTGCCTACAATACTAAGTCAACCTAGTTGACCCTATAATATATTTTTTTGGCTAGGTTATATTACTAAGTTTACTTGGTATACTTTGTATCCTTATCAAACTATATTTTTCTTTATTTTCATTACTAAGTCAACCTGGTTGACCCTATACTATTTTCTTTCAATTAGGTTATAATACTATGTTGACCTAGTCAACCATGTATCCTTATTTTTATTTTATCCAATAGTATTAAGTTAACCCAATAAAATTTTTACTCTCCTCAGATCCCTTTTTATAAATACACAATTGACCTAGTCAACATTATATTTTATTGTTGACCCTACTTTCCTATCTAGATGACTCAGTTCTCTATTTATCTTTTTCCTTGGCATTTTATTCATTTCCTCAAAACATCATGAAATCCCCTATAAAAATTTATTTGACAACTTAAATCCATTTAGACACTATATGGGGTGTTCTTTTCTCCCTTTCTTTACCTCCCAAGAGAACCCTCACTCTTGGATAACCTCTCCCACTCCATATATGGATTGTAACATGGTTCAAATCACACCACATGATGAAGTAGATGGATTTGATCCTTTTTTTACCTATCAAGACAATTATCATCTTCAAGATTTTAAACATAATGTGAGAACAATTGACACAAGTGTATCTAACAATCCCACTAGTAATCCACTTCCAATAACCCTCTTCCTAATAAAAATTTTGGGATTTATCCTACAAACACCAACCTACCAATTGATATGGCTCAACATATTTCACAAGTCATAAAATAAATGAACATAATTCAAACTTATAACACCTCTAAAATTATAAAATTACAATGTCATATAATCAATATGGATAATCAACCTCTAGTTCTCAATCCTCAAGCCCATCCAAATTTTATTCCTCCACGTCGTAGAGATGCCTCAAAAAATGTTATTTTTGATCCTATTATGAATAACAAAATGCTTCAGAATATCCAAAATGATTCTTTAGCTCCTTTAATCATGTCTATTGATATTGGTAATTTAACTCCAACTATCAAGTATGATGGGACTAAATACCCTACATCATTTATCAAAGAATTTGCCAATCTTTATAAAGAGTGGATCCAATATAATACTTTCACCACAACTAAAATTCTAGTAAAAACCTTCACTAGGAATGTATTAGAATGGTACAATCAACTTCCCTAATATTCCATTTAGTAACTTGATGATTTATTCAATCTTTTAGTTAAATAATTTCAACATAATAACCTTTTCAAAAATTACCTTAGCCATTTTGTCAATGCTAAGTAGTCTCTCACTGAATCAGCTCATTATTTTAAAAAATGATGTAAATCTTTGGCCCATAAGGTATTCCATAGCATGATTTATGACAATTTGTTCAAACTCTTTACAACTAATTTAACTAATTCACTTTAATATAAATTTTGAACTTTTTATCCTCAAATGCTTAATAAAAATCTTAACCAAACCAGCCATCAATACTTTGTCCTGAAGCAATTTGAACCTAATACCAAATTCCTTAAAGGATATTCTCAAATTTATACCAATACCATCACTGACAATACTCCTCAAACCAAACTAGGATTTTCCAATGTAGACAATCCCCCATATTCTCACATAAAATTAACTATGCATTAAAGAAAATAATTCTTACCACCCTCTAAACCCTTTAATTTTCCTAATAATCCTCCGAGATTGTATAAAATTGATCAATTTTTTTGGTTCCATACTAGCATTAGTCATTACATTGAAAATTATCTATGGCTTACTATATTTTTTATATCCTACATGCTTGCTGATTCCTTCAATCATGAAACCATGATCCAAATATATTATCAAGAGTAAAACACCAATTCTCAAAAATGATAAGCTCCTAAAGATTATTCTTCTAATAACCAAAAATTGTTTTCCACATCTAATAATAAACAAAATACCAAGGATTTTTGTGTTATTCATGCCAACTATGACCAATATTCCAAAAATTCACAATATGTTAATGCATCTAAGTTCAACTATCATCATAAAACAACTCACAAAGATCCTATCACAAAACCTAAGAAACCATTTTTGGAGGAATAACTTCTT
Organism: Torreya grandis; assembly: GCA_037957365.1. Lineage (NCBI taxonomy): Eukaryota > Viridiplantae > Streptophyta > Pinopsida > Cupressales > Taxaceae > Torreya > Torreya grandis. Next base: position 395,244 of record JARHVA010003718.1, read on the forward strand.
AAAGATACTACAACTAATATTTGTGCTTTAAAACCCCATGAGGAACCACCTCTTCCTTCTAAACCCCCAACAACTTTCATTCCTTCAAAATATACCTTATCTTCTAAATCTCATACTGGTTCCTCTTCTAAATCCCATTTTAACTTTCTCTAAGAACTTAACTCCATGCCTTGAAATATTTCACTTATGGAGTTACTTTGTACTTACCCTTATCATCACAAGTTCCTCATGCAAAAATTATAAAAAAATAAAGATCTAAATTCTATAAATGAAGAACCACCCTCTATTGAGCCTCAACCTACCAATGTGCATACCATTGAATCCATTTGTCCCTCTTCCAAACCATCCATTGATTTTCTTAAAAAGGACATCATTAATAATGAGATCCTTTTCCATGCTAATGATCTACCCTTATTTATTAAAATATCCATTAATAATACCCTTATTCATAAAGTTTTAGTTGAAAATGGGTTTGGTATTAATGTAATATCTTTATGTATCATCTAAAAACTTGTATATACAAAGGATCATCTCAATAAAACCTACCTCACCTGTCATAGATTTGATAAAACTAATCAAAATCCACTAAGTTATATTTAGATTTCCCTAACAATCAAACCTAAGATCATTCAAACTAAACTTATGGTCCTTGATTTGACCCTATCTTATAACATACTCCTTGATCACCCTTGGACTCATATAATGAGGGCCATCCATTCTTATACTAGTGAATGCTTCAAATTCATACATAATAGCAAATAGTATAAGCATGAGGCTGATCCCAACCATTGGAGTATTTAACTTCCCAATCTAAAATATCAATATTGCATTCCTACCATTCTTATTATCAACAGTTCTCCCCTACCTAAATTCATCAACATCAATCTAGACTTATAGGTCACTCATGATAATTCAAATGATGATGAACCTAATGACTTAAAATATAATTTCAACACTATTAAGATACCTCTATATATCTCAAAGTGGCTTCCTCCATCTTTATTACCTCATGATCCCACTATTCCTCTCAATGATGAGACCACTAATTTTACCCCTTCATGTAATGCTCAAGAACTTTCTTACCCAGAAGATGACTTCACATGAAATGATTATGTAGTGGCAAAATTATTCTAATATCCTCTAATTATGTCTCCATGAAAGTTCATTAACCTCAAAATTTCCCCTTCTAACTCTCAAACATGTACCATTTTTCCAACCTATGATGATAACTACATCATGGCCCAAGCTCAATCTTGAGACTTGGATATTCAACATTATCAAAAAAAATTATATCAAATACACACCAAGATATTCACACCATTTCCATAGATTTTGAAATTACTCCCTATATTCATATACCTCTAGTTAATTTTTTAATTTTTAACACTCCTTAGGTGGTCAAACAAATCCTACCTTCTAAACCTCCATATATTAATTCATCTTCTCTACCACATATAGATCCCATCATCACATCCAATTATTCCCCCATCAAAAAAACTAATGATACACCAATCTGATCTAATAAACCTACTCCTACTATCAATATTACATTAGATGCCAAGGCCACACACATCCATCAAATACATTATGAATATGATCATCATGGTAATCAGATTCTTGATCTCAAAGTATATGTTTAGTATTATGGCCCTCTTCCCACTTTGGCTCTTAATGAATCCATTCTTGATTTTCTTCATGCTTGAGAACCTCAACTTCATTGACAATATCACAAACTCAACAATTTAAAAAATAAATCCCCTTTTTTCAATAACTTCATCTCTAGCATAGACCCTAAATCCAATCCAATTTATTCTTTACCAAATGCACCATACCACTTCCAAGATGGAAATGATATTATTATCAAAGAAAATACTCATATTGAATATGATACTCCATCATGCCCTTAACCTATTATAGTTTCTCATGAACTCACACCTATTGAACATGATAGATTTAACTTATTTTTTGATAAAAATCATCAAATATTTGCTTGGTCCTATAAGGACATGCTTGGTATTTACCCTAGAATAATGGTGCACAATATCATCACTTATCTTGATGCCAAGCCTATGTGTCAAAAGCAATGAAAATTTACAATTAAGTTTTCCACCTTATTCCATAAATAAATTATCAAACTTATTAATGTTAATTTCATCAAACTAGTGGAATATTATGAATGGGTTTATAACATAGTCCCCATTCAGAAAAAGGTCACCATGGTCATCTGCATTTGCATTAATTTTTTTAATCTTAATCTTGCTTGTCCCATGGATAATTTCCCTAAACCTTCCATAGATGCCATTGTTGATTCAATAGCTAGTTATAAAATGTTATCTCTTATGGATGATTTTTTAGGCTATAATCAAATACACATCACCCTTGAAGATCAAGACAAGATAAATTTCACCATAGAACTGGGCACCTATTACTATGTCAAAATTAACTATGGTCTCAAAAATGTTAGAGATAACAATCAAGGGGAAATGACTCATATATTTTATGATCTTATTCACAAAATTATAGAATCCTATGTGGATGACCTCATTACTAGATCTAAATATCACAATACTCATATTTCTCATCTTTCCATCATCTTTGACCACCTTATTAAATACAAAGTTAGACTAAATCCTTAAATATATGTCTTCAATATCACATATATAAAATTTTTAGGATTCTTAGTTTCTCTTCACATAATTCATGTTGACCCTAAAAAGAGTAATGCTATCATCAACATGTCCATACCTTAATCCATTTCAAACACTCATGCTTATCTCAGTAAACATGGGGAAATTATATGTTTCATCCCAAAAATGGCTTACCATATCTATTCCATCAATTCTCTTATTAAGAAAGGTATTGCTTTAGAGTGGATGGATCACTATAAAAAATCATTTGATAATATGAAAAAAATCATTGCTTCACTTACCTACTCTTTATCCCCATTAAAATGATCAACCTTTGATACTATATACCTCTTCCATAATCATATTAGTTGGGGAAATGATTTCCCAATAATATGATATTGGAAGAAAATATTCCATCTACTATATCAACCAAGGCCTCATTGATTATGATAAATGTTACACAAAATTCAAACAAGATTACCTTGCCATAGATTTTGTTGTTGAAAAACTTCAACATTATATGCCTTATAAAATCACTTATGTTATCATCCATTATGATCCCCTTCATCATTTATTCTCTAAAACCTTTCTTCTTATAAATATGATTGGCAAATGGATTTTACTTCTCATGAAATTTGATCTCCTAATTATTACTTAAAAAGCTATCTAAGGAAAATCATTTTTTATCAACTTGTAGTAGATCATGTGCCCACTATCGACCACCTTCAAGATAGTCTTACTGATGATAATATTATCTATATTTAAGGTCTCAACCAAGACATCTATTAAATATCACTTCCATAACTTCAATTATAATCTTAAATCAAGTACTCTCAATGAATCTACTACCCTCCCCAATACTACTAAGCTAAAACTAGTTATCGAAGAAATTCCTAAAATTAATGTTGATTTACACAAGGATACTTATACCCTTCATTTTAATGGCTCTAAATGAATTCAAGGATTTGGGGAAGGTTTTATCCTTATGATACCTCTTGGAAAAATCATCCCATTAGCTTATTTACTCACATTTGATGTCACTAACAACATGGCAGAGTACAAAGATTTAATCTTAGGCATGAGAGCTTCCATTAATTTAGATATCTAATACCTGTGTGCTATAAGAAATTAATAGCTTATATTCCACCAAGTAAATGTTAATTAAAAATTAAAAATAAATAATTGCATTTATTACCATAAAAATTGCAACTACTCTCACTAAAGATTTCATTTCTTTCACTATTGAGCCTATCCCTCAAGATCAAAATTATATTATTGATTCCCTTGCTTCTTCAACATCTCTTTTTAATTTACACCAAGTTATTATCGATACAACTTTTCTTATCTAAATAATAAAATATGCATCTTATATTAAACTACAAGATTCACTTATCTTCCACATTGAGGCCACCACCATTCAATAAAGCCTATAATATATATACATCATTCAATTTTTGGAACACCAAAATTATCTTCCCAACCTCAATTATCATGAAAATAATTGTATTAGAGAACAAGAGTTTAAGTATGTATTTCAATATAAAATCCTATATTATTTCAATTTTGAAGGTATATTTCTCCACTGTGTTATGAAATATGAAATTCCTCCTCTTCTTGAGCAAGAACAGGGGGAGTTTGTGGTGGCCACTTTAACATACATGCTACATCTTATAATTTTCTATGTATGAAATGATTTTTTACCACTCTTAAAAAATATGACATTTAATTTTATAAAAAGTGTAATCCTTTGAAGCTTCATGATAATTTAATTCATTCACATATAATGGAGCTTCAAACTGTAACATCTCCCTGACCATTTTTCATGTGGGGATTCAACCTCATCAACAGATTACCTTACTCACAAAATGGGCCTGTCTTTATAATCACAACAGATAAATATTTTACCAAATGGGTTGAGGTTATGCCTTTTGTTACTATCACTAGTACCACCATCTAAAAATTTATCTTTATGCAAATTAATGTTCGTGATATTGTCATTAAATTATAATACACTCGTGATAAATAAGGTAAATGCAATAAAATATGATGGGGCCCTTATTTAATCAAATATATTCTTGGTCCAAGTACCTATCACCTTCAAACCATTAAAGTTTGTATTTTTAAAGAACCCACAATTTATAATTCCTCAAGAAGTATTTTGACTAAATAATTCTCTCCTTTTCATTATTTATATATTCTATCTATATAACACTTTATATAGGATACTTACATAGGTCTCACCCTCTATAGTAGTTCTCTATTTTTTACAAACCTTAGTCCTCCCTTTTTGGTATTTTAGTTTCCCTTTTTCTCATGAGTTGCATTTTAAAACCATGAATATGACCTAGTATTCCTCATGATTTAATTTCACCTTCTTCATTTTTACACTTTCTAAATAATTCTTGTCACCCCTTATGTTTCTCTTTGTGAGTTGCAGTGTAAGACAATGGATCAATCCTGACCTTCCTCACAAATACCATATATTTCTTATCTCATTTATTTTTTTACATGATTTATACACCCTCTTAGGTTTATATTTTATGAGTTGTAGTGTAAGACCATGGATTAGACTTGGCCTTCCTCATAAAATCACCATCTTTTTTATTCCTTTTCTAGAATGTGTTTTGCAATGGTTATGAGTTCTTGATCTTTATTCTTAGCTTTAGCTTTTGCTTCTTTTGATAGATGAAAATATAGATAAAAACCAATGCTATCATTTTTTCCTACATTTACCTCATTCTTATGATAAGTAATCACACTTTTATGTCATTATATCCCTTTTTTCCCCTTTGTCACATTTTTTCTTATTTCAAGTAATTCAAATTGTTTCATGTTTCCTTCCTCTTAATTTTCTTATCTTTCACTCTACATTGGATAAAACAAGGTCAAAGTCAAGATAGAACTTTTATTTCACCTAACTTCATGAGACTCTTAGACACCATGCTCTCTAAATTATCTCTTAGCAACCAAGTCCCAATTATTCAAATGAAATTCATCTTAAACACCCATGTTTGGTTTTCCAAATTTGTATGGAGGAGGAATATAAAAAAACCATCAAGAAAGTTAAAATCAAAATCATTTGAAACAAAAGGAAATGATATACAAAAGGTAACATACAAATTTCAAAAGTCAAAATCACACCAAAATAAATGATTACAAGCACATCTCCTATCTCTAATCAAACCTAAAACTCCACAGTTGGCCTCATGATAGAGTTGAGGTCCATTGTGGTGTAGTAGGCTAGTAGATTGGAATAGGATAATTCAATAAACTCTATGGTGATACTTACTTTCTCATGCAAGTTCCCAATATTTCTAGTATACCAAAGATTCTATAAGGGGTCATGAGGAATGTGGAACACATTATGGGAAGGTAGGTCCATTTTGATTTTCATGTATATAGCCTTCATGGGTTCATCTACATACTACATTTGTTGGCCTAATACATATGTGGCTAGGAAAACTTATTTAGAGTTCTTAAGGTCAAAATTCCTCTTGTTTTGAAAAACATACTCTCAGTGTCTTGACTTTGATAAAGAGTTCATATACCTTGGGTTTTCCTCCATTCTCCCCTCCACCCATTTCATTTCCCCCTTGATAGTAAAATTGTGCTTCTAAAACTATTTTCCCTTCTCGTTTACTTCCTTCTTATTCATACCTTAAAAACCCTGTTAGCACTAATTTATTTTAGTTTTATATATCTTTGGAACAAAATATTATGCTTGAGAAACAATGGATTATTTTATTTACACCATGAATCTAAATTTCTAGATGTTCCTTGATTTATTTTACCATTTGTCATTATTGTACCACCCATTTTAGTGAAAATTTGAGTCTATTTCTATTTTCATGTTCATTTTCCATTATTGAGTGAGGTTGGCTTGTTACTTCTCACTCACCAATGTTGTTTTCCCTTTCCTACACTTTTTCCATTGATTATAGAGTAAGGATTGATATTTTTTATACATTAATGTTATTTTAGCATTTTAATTTTGCATCTTTATTTAAGGATTAATAATACTTTTACACTATGCTGTATGCAACATCCCTCTTTTCTTCATTTAGAAATAGGGACCCACTTTTCACATTTTGGCCTTATTTATTGAGCATTTATTTTACATATTTATGAAAGTCCTAAATGGATTGATCCTTAATTTTTACACTTAGAGAAATGAAGCATGGTATTATATATTTTATGGACTAACTGTACAAATGCCTTTTCAGGAGATTTTTTGAACTATGTAAGTTTTTTAGGACATAATTTATTCAAAGAAACTTATTTAGGTCTTTTTTTTGGACATTTTGTCTGACAAGATTTGGACTTTAGACTTTTTTTTTGGAACTTTTGTCTGATGGATTTTTTGGTCTTCAATTTTTTGTATTGGATAAATTGTGTGAAACAATCATCATTAGAGATTTAGCTCTTCAAATCTTTTGTATTGTGATTTTTTTGACATTTTATCTAAATGAATTTGGTTTTTGGGGTTTTTTCTAGGACTTATTCCTTGGGAATTTTGTTTAAATATTTTTTCCCATGGGTTTTTTTATCTTCATAATTTTTGTTCAGGCTTTGTGTTCAAAAGATTTGTTCATATATTTCATAGGCTTAGTCCCAACACAAAAACCAAATCCTAATTGCCTACTAACAAAAGCCCACTATACTTAGACAATATAGAAATATACTTCCTAATACTTATTCAAGATACCCACCAATTAAACTAATGATATTTGAACTATGCATAAAATACAAAATATATGACTATTGAGAATTTATAATTCATGATTTATAATTTAATTCTAATGTTGTATACATGATGTGAAACCATCAAAGTATTCATTGCTCTCAAATGAATTAAAAATCAATTAATATCCTCTACATGAAACACCATAGCTGCCTATGAGATTAATGCAAGTAAATAGGTGAATAGAAAAAGGAGAATATTTCATAGAGCATGTAATAAAATTTCAAGCACTATAAATAATTAAAAGGCATCTTCATTTAAGGCATTCAGGGGAGCACTTCTACCATCTCCATTTTCTACCAAGAATTCAAATTAACTCACAAACATAGTTTATGATGCCACCATCTTCAACAATAGGTATGAAAATTATTCTAAATTATGGGATATTATGGAATCTATCAATATATGTTCACTAGATGGAAATGTATCTCCCATAAAATGATTATATATTATATATTTTCTCTTCCTCAAGAGATAAGCACTACATTTGGTGACATCTAAACTTGAGGTGATGCCCTACATTGACCTTCTACAAGACTTATTAATCATGTAATAAAATTTCAAGCACTATAAATAATTAAAAGGCATCTTCATTTAAGGCATTCAGGGGAGCACTTCTACCATCTCCATTTTCTACCAAGAATTCAAATTAACTCACAAACATAGTTTATGATGCCACCATCTTCAACAATAGGTATGAAAATTATTTTAAATTATGGGATATTATGGAATCTATCAATATATGTTCACTAGATGGAAATGTATCTCCCATAAAATGATTCTATATTATATATTTGCTCTTCCTCAAGAGATAAGCACTACATTTGGTGACATCTAAACCTGAGGTGATGCCCTACATTGACCTTCTACAAGACTTATTAATCATGGGTAAGATTATGTATGATGCTTTTATGCTCCATATGGATAAACAAACAATCGTGGCATGCATCTTCAAAGCTGATTTGAGGTAGTTATCACTACTAGTTCTAGATGTGTATTTTGACAAACATATATTGGTTTTGTGAAACTAAGAAAATTGAATGGATAAGGTGTTATGTTAATGGATTTTCCCTAAGGAAACCATGACATATAAAGTAAATAATCCCAACCCTATCAACAAATTCAAAATTGTAGTGAAGATTGGGATGGTGATACTTAATAGGCTATATGACATGCCTGACATCCATTTACTTAATTTGAATTGGGTGTCATTGGTACATATGATGATGACTAGTGACACAATGTTAGCTTTGGGTGAAATTATAAGCTTCCATTTGAAAGAATAGGTTTTATAAAATAGAAAGCATCCCACTCTGGTGGTCCACTTCTAAATGATGTCATATTTTTTGGATGTTATAATGGGTAGTGTATAAACTCCTTGGAAATCTTTGGAGGGTAGCCATCGAATACGTTAAGAATTGCATTTATGATTATTTATAATTTTTTCACATTTATTCATATACTAATAACATGGTTAGGATTTCTATGTATGTTTATCCTTAATTATGGTAATCAATCCATGGGTCTCTAATTCCTAAATTCAAGGAAAGTATTGTGAAACACTAACTAGAAGGTGTGACTATTTTTATATCCTAACTACATGGTGATCATGATTGTCAAAAATAAAGTCTATCCTCTATGCCTCCCTAAATATGTACCTAATATATTGGTATAGCAATAAATTACTTACTAGCTCTGCTAGAGTATTGAGGATGATTTGACCAAAAATAAGAAAATCACATTCTATAGACACCATATGGTCATTGGATGGATGTACTATACATAGAGAAAGCACTTTGGAGAATTAGGTAGAAAATAAGCTATTGTCACTTTCCCATAGTACCACATAGGGATTAGGATCCTCATGGCTACATACAAAGACACATTCAGGGCCTTGGTATCCATTACCAACATGTGTATTATGACCATGACTTTTTATTCATGAATAAAAATGATGATGACCATGTCCTAGTAAGGGAAAAAATTGTAGGCTTGAAGGAGGAACATTTAAGGGTTATTCAACAAGAAATTCATAATCAATTACTACTCATTATAGGATGGACCCCCTTAGATTATTGGAATAGTCAACCTCTAGAGTAGAATAATAAATAAAAAGAGCATTCATAAGAACTCCCTTTTAAGTTGAGAGTTTTTAGGAAATAACTAGAAATGAGTGAGCCTAATACTAGGGTTCTTCAAGAGACCCCATCAATTTAGAGTCATCTAATGAGTAAGAACAAGGAAAAGAGTGATTCCTCTAATGAGGAAGAATAAGGACAAAAGTACCTAAATACAAGTGCAATATAAACACCTATAACTACCCCCCAAGTACAATAATATACATCTTTAAGGGTAACCACATAGGAATCTACTACCTTAACTCAAAAAGGCTCCTCTTTATAACCTAAGATCATTATTTTTTGAAAAATGAATCCTCAAAATCCCATCATAGGTAGTCCAAAAATTGATCAATAAAAATCACTTGTATAATACCTCAATAAGTAGAAGAGGAGGAAGTATAAGAACTTGATGAAGAAACATAATTAGAGAGAGCCAATGCACTGAGTCTCATGGCTAACAAAGGGAATGCACCAACTAGGAATGGCACAATAGTTAAAAAGGTTTAACCATTAGAGACCAATTCCCTACTCTCTTCTTCTATTCTTATTTTTAGTTTTGTATCAATTTCATCCATGTTGAATACTATCAAGGTGGAATTTTTCATTTCCACCCCTAATGATTCATTGACCTATGCCTCTATCTTTCACATCCCTCTAATCACCCTAAAAGTAGATAAGGACACTTCCACCACCATTTCTCCATCTTCCACCATCATGCCACCCACTTCCATCATGGCCATTACCAGTATTCCCTTTAGAACTACCAGAGTTAGATCCTTTAAGAGGAAAATGGAATCCAAGAAGATTTAAATAGCCATGGCTACTCCCCAACTCCATTTTTCATACACCTATATCACTCTACCCATGCCATTCACTAATTCATCACAAGATAACACCATCACAAGCTCAGGGAAGGGGAAGAAAGGAAATCATGTTATCACAGTCCATCCAATCCCCAAATATGGAGGTTTGAATTGGTCTAAGATAAATTTGGCTTCCCTACAAGACACATTCCTCAAGGTGGAAAAGATGCAACAACCAAGAAATGATTTTTAAGAAGAGGCTATGGCTAAAACCACAAAGGAAATAAACCTCAACCAACTAATAATTATTTCATGGGACATTGATTTAATAGTTAAGGCTTCTTAAATTCCTAGCTTCAAGATAACATAGATCCCATCCATTATAACTTTGTTCAAAAAACCATATGGGGGTATCCAAATCATAAGAAAGAGGAAGTTTGAGGATGAAGATGGTAGGAAAATAATTATCTAAGAGAGGAAAGAAGTATTTTCCTTATCTAAAAGACAAAATATAAAATTGGGGCCATCCACTTAAATTGAATACTTATGGTCCCTATTTGAGGCCAAAAAGGATTCCATGGTGGCAATACATAAAGGTACAGAACTAGCAAGATAAGAACTGGAAGCAAGATTGGACAAAATAAAAGAATAATAAAAGAAATTGCATATTCTAGTAGGTATTTAAGCTAAGGTACATGAGATAGATTCAAAATGCTACAATTAATTAGATACATTAGAGCTTATACAATTTGAATTACCCCCCATATTTCCATAACTCACTAATTATTTAATTCTTTAAAGTTAGACAAGAATAAACTAAACCTATTAGTTTTTTATGCAACCAATAAGGCATAGTTCCATTTGGATCTAATTACACCATTATAGGAATACAATTCACTCAATATGATGGTCATCAAGATATAAGAGGCTACGGAATGGGTAAAAGCTATTGGGGATTTGGTCCTTAAATACCATGAACATGAGGCCCTCATCCCACAAATCTTGAATGACTAAAACTATCAAAAGCTAAGGATGATAGATGAAAGTTGATAAGTAGGATAAACTTTCATTAGCTTATTCAATAATATTTATAAAATTTGAAATAAAGTTTAAAAGTATTTCCATTAGAAGACATTAAAGTAGAATTAAACTTTCTTAGAAAAAAGGTGACTAAAGTTGAAATCTTCAAAATCAACTTCCAGATCACAAAAAATAAAACATGCAAAGTTACTAAGATAGGGAGGCAAGGTGCATAGACCCTCTCTTTTGAATTTGGATATAATTAGACAACATCATGATGTGTTTCATAAATTTTGGATTTAGATAGAGTTAAAGAACAAGTAGATTGAGGTTGCCACTTCTAGTTCTACATCACTGACTTTAGTTATAACTCCAACTAAAGTCAATACATACATGTAGATGTTGACACAATTGTAAAGGGCCAAGTTTTTTTATATGGACATTTTATAGTAATTTATATTCTATATTTATAATTTTCTTACAATTCAAACATATTCTAAAATTTTCTTGTCTATTTTGTAAACATGCATACATTGCATGATTTTGTAAAGGCTAACTCAAACTATCAATAAGTATAAGATAAATTAATACAATTTTAATACCATAGTTATAACTAAAAGTTATAACTATGAAATGTAATGTATTTTCCATGTATTTGGAGGATAGATGACCCCTTCCCCAAGTCTATTTAAACACATGTGACCCATAGTTTTAAAGGGTCAACATATTTTTAATATACAAGAGCAAAAGCAATTTTCATTGCCAACTCATGTGTTGGTGTATTTTATTTTCAAATTTTTATGTAATCAATCTTATCTCTTTTGATTGTATGATTCAATAACTCTTAGTGTGCAAAATTTGTAAAAGAGTTATTTCTTGTATTGATTGATATGATAATCTTAGATATGCAACAACTATTAAATACTTAACACATTACATTAGTTATTGGAAAGTAAGCTTATTGGTTCATATTCTTAAGTGTGTATAAGTGTTTTCATTTGATATAGTCTTCTATGTATATGTAACAACTATCTCATATACTTAACTAAGCCCAAGCCATAATCTCTTGATTAAGAGTGTGTAACAACTATTCTATAAGGAACAACCTTTGAATAAGGCATATGAGTTTCCTACATCATGATTATCCTAAATTACTTGACCATGTCTGATTATGTGTGTGCAATAGTTTCTATCAACAAACATAAATTTTGAAAAGACTTATCCACTTCGAAACCAACCAAAGAGGTGATTCTTGAATTCATAAAACCCTTCTTTTCTACTCTAAATTTCCCTCCTTTTCATGTTTATTTTAAGACATGTCCACTCTAGACTAAGTAACCATCCACCCACAAACTCATATAGATTTTATTTCATATTTAGAGACCACCCCTCTATACACAAATCCTTGTTAACAACCTACATGCCCTACCTACTATTCCATCACCTAGTTTTTAAGACCACATACCTACAACTTGTGCCCTAAAGTTAAGTTCACCTCCATTTAGATCCTAAAACATTATAGGCTACCTCATTATGAGACTGGTGTGCATAAAACCCACATCAACATTCCCCTTTTGGTGTTATAAGGAGGGCATCACTTATAATAAAATAAGTTAGTTTTTGCATAGAGTTGTGTTGGAGTCACCTAAGAGAGTGACCAAATCTACTTCTTAGGCTGGTCTTTTAGTCTCACCCTTGTCAAATCATATGAGACCTAGAGTTGTACCAAATTCCCATAATAGACCTAGTACACCTTCCCCAATAAGGATCCCTTCAGCTTTTAATCATCCCATGGCTCAACCACATTGGTTGGTTAGATATACTATTTCCTTCTCAAGGTATGTGCATGACCTACCCAAGAATCTTGAAAAATATATGTCTCCCTTCTCTCCTTCAAGAGTAATAAAAAAAAAAGAACATATCAAATATTTTAAATATTATTTAAGATTAATTAATTTTATCAATGAGGATGTTGTATGTAGGATTTTCCATTTTAAGCTAATGGATGTTTCTTATGATTCGTATATGAATCTAATGGAAAATTCTATTACTTCTTAAAATGCATGTCAATTAGATTTTATTGAACAATTTAGACGTGTCACTAGCCCCAATTTGATATACCATCACTTTAAAAACATGAAGAGGGAGGATAACAATCATATCCATGATTTCAATTAAATATTTCAAAAGATATATATATGGTTAAGCCCAAGGTATAAACCAAAAGAAGTAATAACATTAGAGATGTACAAGAATGCTCTTGTTTTAGTTACTATAGTGTTGTTGAGAAGGGAATTTGCATCCACTAATTTGGCATTGGTATATGAAGAAGCCATAAAAATTGATAGGCATCTCAATCCCTAGGTACCTCACACACCTAACATCAATAATGATTTCCCAGCATTAAATATAGTATTACATGTAGAGTATAATGTTCCTACATTCAATCGAAACTAGTTATACATGTTGCCTCTTCTGATGTAGATTACATAGTTGAGTTATAATTTATTGAACAACCATACACAAGGTAATAGTTACCAATAGAATCAATAATTGGCTACATCTTCTACTGTTGTTCTCTAGAGAACTGAATCTATAAAGATGGAGCTAGATGCTATTCAAAATATTGTTTAAAAGCTAACTAATGAATTCCTTAGCATGTAAAAAAATATTGGAAACAATAATTTCCCAAGTTGAAATCAAAATTTAGGGTTCTAGAGGTATATTAGACCATTCAATAGGCTTAAAAAACACATAGCAGCCTAGCAAGCTTCTATAGATCAACATGGTAGAGATAACTCTACCTAATTGGTACAAAATCCATAATACTTCTTAGCATGGTGAGCTTTATTGTGTTTAATTTTGTATAACATTTGAAATATTTACAAGAGAAGTAGTAAGGTATGACTAGATGCATAATCTACTAGAATCCCACTAAGATCCTAGCCCTTTAAGCACTGCTATGTTATTTGAGACTCATGAGTTTCCCTTTCAAAGTGAATATGATAATGTGCTATAGGAAAACACTAATGAGATCCATGCTTTCCAAAAATTCTAGAAAGGTGGTTATAATATAAGGAACATTTAACCATTCATAACTTTTATTCCTCTAAATAACATAGCCATTATACCCAACCCTAAAGTTGATAATAATGACCCTCCCCCAAAAGGGAATGATTAGTCTCAGAATAAGGAGGAATAGTGAAAAAGAGGATACAACATCATTGAAGACATGATGAAAATAAAATAAAATATTACTCTTCAATAATTAGATATGATCACTAAACATAAGGAACTACTATGGAAATCTATCATAGGGAAGGCCCCTATAGAAAAGATAAAAACATCTATAGAGAAATCAAAGGTTGTTAACACCAATAAATTTCTTACCAACTCTGGTGGAGCATTAAGGAGGATTTGACCAAAAATAATAAAAACACATTCTATGGGCACCATATGGTCACTGGTTAAATGTTCTACACATAATAAAGTAATTTGGAGATGTGGGAAGTAAAATAAAGAGTTATCACTTTCTCATAGTACCACACAGGAATGGGATCCTCATGGACACATACAAAGACATATTTAGGGCTTGGTATCCCTTACCAACATGTCCATTATGGCCATGACTTTTTATTCATGAATGCAAAGAATGATGACCATGTTTTGGAAAGGGAAAAAGTTTAAGGCTTGAAGGAGGATCATTTAAGGGTGATTAATAAAGAGCCCTTAATCTCAATAAAAAAATTACATAATTGATTACCACTCATATAGGATAGATCTTTTCATATTTTTAAAACATCTAGCTTCTAGTGTAGACTAAGGAATAAGGAGAACCTTCACAAGAACTTCCTTTTAAATTGAGATATGTTAAGAAGGAACTAGGGGTGAGTGATCCTGATCTTAGGGGATCTCCACGAGACCCCATCAATATAGAGTCTAAGAACAAGGAAAATATTACCCAACTACAAGTGTAATACAAACACCTACAGTTACTCCCTACATACAAGAATTTCATCTTCAGGGGTAGCCACATAGGAATCTTCTACCTCAACTCAACAAGGCTCCTCCTTATATCATAAGATCACTATTTTATACAAAATTAAGCCTATGAATCTCCTCATAGGTAGTCAAATGATTAAGAAATCAAAAATCCTACCCATAATACCTCAACAAGTAGAAGAGGAAAAAGCAAAAGAACTTGATGAAGAAGCATAATTAGAAAGAGCTAAGGCACTGAGCCTCATGGCTGATAAAGGGAAAACACCAACTATAGAAAGAAAAATTGGTAAAAAGGCTTAGATTTTATAGAACACTTACCTACTTTCTTCCTCTATTATTGTTTTTGGTTTTGTACCAATTTCATCTATGTTAAATAATCCTAGGGTGAAAGTTGTCACTTCCACCCATGATGATTCATTAACCTCTTCCTCTCTCTTGCACATCCCTCTACTCACCTTAAAAGTATATAAGGCCTCTTCTACCACCATTTCTCCAAATTCCACCTTCAATCCATCCACTTTCATCATAGCCACTACTAATATTCCATTTTTCACTACAATAGTTAGATCTTTAAAGAGGAAAAGAGAAGCTAGGAAGATTGAAACAACCATGGACACTACCCAACTCCATGTTTCATCCACTCAAAACACTTCGGCTATGAGATCCACTACTTCATCCCAAGATACCACCATCACAAGCTCAAGCAATGGGAAGTAGGAAAAGTAAGCTATCATGGTCCATTAATTTCCCAAATATGGAGGTTTGGATTGGTCCAAGATCATTTGGTCTTCCATACCTGACATAATCCTCAAGGTAGCAAATAAAAAACAACTAGCAGATGATTTTGAAGAATAGGATATGGTTAAAACCACAAAGGAGATATATCCCTACCAGATAATAATTCCTCTATGGTCTATTGATTTAAGAAATAAGGCTTCTCAAATGCCCATCGTCAAGATAAAAAAGCTCTCATACATCACAACTTTATTTGATAAACCATCTAGGAGGATCCAAAGAGTAAGAAAGAGGAATTTCGAGGATTAAGTTGGTAGGGAATTAATTCTTGAAGAGAGGAAAGAAGTTTTTTCCTTATCCAAAAGGCAAAATAGGCAATTGTAACAGTCCCAATAAAATTAAGACTTCTATCCCCTATCTGTGGCCCAAAAGGATGCCATGATGGTAATACATGACGGAACAAAAATAATGAGATATGAACTAGAAATAGAATTTGAGAAAATAAAAGAACAAAAAGGTTAGTGCATATTCCAACAAATATTGAGGCTAAGGTGTAAGAAGAAGTATTAAAATGCTAAAATTATTTAGAAGCATTAGAGTTTATTTAGGTTGAATTAACCCCCTATATTGCTACCACTCATCAATTATTTAATTATTTTAAGTCAAACAATAATAAACTGAAGTTGTTAATTATTTACATATATAATAAGGAATATAGGTATTTGGATCTAATGACATCATTATAGGAATCCAATGTACTCAATATGATGGTCATAAAGATAAAAGAGGATAGGGAATGCATAAAAACTATTGGGGCTTTGGTACCCAAATACCAGGAACATGAGGCCCTCATCTTGCAAATCTTGAATGACTTGAAATTATCAAAAGCTAAGGATGATACATAAAAGCTAATAAGTAGGATAAACATTGATCATCTTATTCAATAAGCTTAAAAAATTTATAAAAAAAATTAAAAGGATTTCCATTAGAAGATATTAAAGTAAAATTGATATTTTCTATAAAAAAAGGTGAGTGAAGTTGAAATCTTTAAAATCAACTTCCATATCACAAACACAAAACATGCAAAGTTACTAGGATAGGTAGGCATTATGCATATACCCTATCTTTTAAACTTGGATATTATTATACAATATCATGATTTATTGTATAAATTTTGGATTAATATAAAGGCAAAGCATAAGTAGTATGAGGTTTCCACTTCTAGTTCTACAATGATGACTATAGTTACAACTCCAACTACAATTAATACATCCATGTAGACATCAACACAACTATAAAGGGGAAAGTTTTTTTGCATGCACATTTTATAGTGTCATATATTCTATATTTATAGTTTTATTATAGGTCAAACATATTGTTAAATTTTTTGGTTCATTTTGTAAACATGCACAAATTACATGATTTTCTAAATGCTAACTCGAACTATCAACAAGTGTAAGATAACTTTATATGATTTTAAGAACATAGTTAGATATAAAAGTTATAACTATATCATTTAATGTATTTTGAATTTACTTAGAGGATGAGATAACCCCTTCCCTAAGTTTATATAAACACATGTAACCCATAGTCTTAAAAGGTTACAATAGTTTTGATATACTAGAGCAGAATCAATTTGGGTTGTCGACTCATGTGTTGGTGTGTTTTTTTTCCAATTTTTGTGTAATTAGGCTTATCTCTTTTGGTTGTATGATTAAATAACTCTTATTGTGAAAAATATGTGAAATAGCTCTTTATTGTCTTCATTGATATGCTAATCTCAGATGTGCAACAACTATTGAATGATTAACAAATTATATTGGTTATTGGAAAGTAAGTTGATTGATTCATATACTTTAGTGTGTAGAAGTGTTTTAATTTGATATGGTAATATGTGTATGTGCAAAAACTCTCTTATATACCTCACTAATCCTGATCCATAATCTCCTAATTAAGAGTGTCCAATAATTACTCCAAAATGAGTAATATTTGATTGAGGCCTATGAGTTTTCTATATAAACATTATCCTAAACTACTTGACCATGTCTTATTGTGTGTGTGCAATAGTTGATAGAAATAAACATAGGTTTTCAAAACACTTATCCACTTAGAAACCATCTAAAGAGGTGATTCGTAAAGTCATAGAACCCTTTTTTTCTACTCTAGATTTACCTCCTTTTTTAGTTTATTTGGAGACCTACAAAATCTAGATTAGGTAACCATCCATCCACCAACTCATCTAAATTTTACTTCCTTTTTATAGACTACCCCTCCATTAACAATTCCTTGTTAACAACCTAAATTCCATACATGTTATTCCATCACCTAGTTGTTAAGACCACATACATATAACTCATGCCTTTGAGTGGAGTTCACCTCCATTGAGATCTTAAAACATTAGAGGCTACCTAATTATAAGACTAGTGTGAATAAAAACCACATTAACACATTGATGTTTGATTACCATCCTTTTTGACATGTATCTTTGGTTTGATTTGGTAAGTTTTACCTTTCTTACATAAGGTTTACTTGTTTGATTTTTTTTTCTTCAATAGCCTTGGATTTTTGGTTACCCAATTTACTCTAAAATTTGACTTGGTCATTTATTCTAAAATAGTACTTATCACCCATTCTTTCCAAAATTTCAAGTGCATCCCATTCACATAACACTAGTTATCATAGCTTTCCTACATTGTTTATTTTTTATCTTTAGTTTTTTATTCTTGGGTTTGTTGAAAATAGTCTCTGTGCCCTCTATGATCAAAACTATAAACACAATAGACAACCAACCAGTGCTAAAGGTAAGTTTAGGTACACACGTAATTACTTTTTGGTTATTTCTCTTTTCATCATTTATTTTCAATTATTTTATGCTATAAAATACTATAATTTGTTTAGCCTCAACATTTTGTGTTTCTATGTTCATTTATCAAAGCACCATCCCATATTACAACTAAGTGACACGTGATGAGATTTCAGTGAGGCATATAAATACACATAATATTTTCAAACTCTATCAATTATTGATGCTTTTTTATCTTGAAGGAACCCATCAAGTCTCAATCTCTCTTAGTGTATGCCTTAAGGGGTGCACTAGGAAAGGGGTGGGTAGACCATTAGTGCTTCTTAGGATTATTATCCCTTATTTATACTTGTTATCCACACACTTTTCTCTTAAAAACCATTCCCCTAAGCTTTGTCTCCTCTTTTTCACCCTCTTCTAGTCATTTACAATATTCATTAGCCCTTTCCCTAATCGTAAAAGATTTTTCATAGTTTTCATGACTATGTCAACCACAAAAACATTGTATTATTATTGACAAAGTTTATTAAGAACTAAGTTGGCCATGGACAACATAGTTCATTAACTAGTTAGTTTTTTATCAATTTCAATACTAGGTCGACCCAATTGACTTTGTTGGTTGAAACTTTATAAAAGGGTTTAGGGTTATATATTCCTTTATAAAAACATCCATTTTTCCATTCTTAAAGATACAACAAGAGTTAATTATTCATTTGAAATTCCTTACAATCTGATCTTCTGCCATTCTACCTAAAGAGTCTTAGCTCAAGGTTTATAATTAGATAAGAATCTTATCTTATGGAGAAGTCTTAGATGCTTTGGTATTTCTTAGTGATCCTTAAAAACTATAACAACCTATTATGAAGTACCTTTGGACAAAGGAGAGATTGAGTCATTATGGGTTCATCTTCTAGGTAAGTATCTGTAACTTTTATCCTCTCTTTAGTAGATAGAAGTATCATAAGTAATTGGTTTTTAATATATTACTCTCTCCATGTATTAGGGTTTTGCCTATACATAGATTAAATAGAATTATCTTATGCATTTTTACTTTTGGTGTTTATTTCCACCACTTTGTGCCACGAGCTTTGGTGAGCACTAGATTAGATTTTGATTTACTTGTTATTAGTTTAGTAGATATTAAAACATATGACCTAGTTAGGGTTATTCCATAGTTTTACTTGAGTAGATTTAAAACCCTCCCTAGTGATATTATTGTGGTAAGATATCCCTTAATTAGGTCTATCAGATACATATTGGTCATGACATTTATTATTTAATGTATCCCCAATCATAAGTGTAAGTAAGATCTATCTTCTCTAAGATAAGATTGATTTGTAGAATCTGTTACATTTCCCATTGCATACAAAATCCCTTGACCAAGCTAAGTTATAATATTTTATCATGTACTAATTTGGACCATCCCATGGTCACTCAAATGCTTAGAAAAAATAAAAACTGACATGGTATTAACTATGGTGTTACCGATTCTTGTGACACCATTCACAATATTCAATCCATCATTCCTAACAACATTATAGAGCACGATACCCACCTAAAAACACACATAATCCTCAATTTAAAAAAAAAATAATGTCCATAAACTATTACCATTTGATGATCTTAAAAATCATCTACCAAGGCCTTTATTATGAGATCTTGACCCCACTCATACTATGAAATCATGGTATGATCCAAACATTTTTTTTGGTTTCATGCAAGTTGGGGCCACTCTCATGAGACTTTTAAAAAATTACGTAATTTAGTTATGTATTTTTTCATTGTCCCAATTTTTTTATCATGATTCACTCATTCATAAATGCCAACAAGCATATGACATAGTCTTCAAATCTCATGAAATAAAAAAAAAATCAAGATTTGAACCAAGCTAATTATCATCTTGCCACATATAAAGATCCTCTTCATAATCATAAGGATACAAATGAAAAGACTAATCCTTACACCAATAATGTTGACAGTCTTGTCAACCAAATACTTTAATAAAATGTGGTAAATATGATTAATATGAGAAGGGTATTCACTTTCATTGATTCTACTTCAATAAACATATACCAAACATTATGTGTTATCCAAGATTCTTCCCCATCTCATATAAAAGAGTTAGGGCAGGAGGGCCTTATTTCTTTCCAAGAACCACTTACAACACCATAGTTGGAGAATACATCTCATAGTCTTTATACAATTTACCGAACATCTACACCTATCAATAACATTTATCAACCTTCCAATAACATTTCTTCAAATCAATCACAAGAAATTCCTAAATATACCATTCCATCAACTAAAGATAATCAACCAATTTGTCCTCAAAATAAACCAACTACATATTATCAATAAAAGTTTGAATTCACTTACCATCCTCCTTCTTTAGAGCTCCTAAAACATTACATGTCTTTATCTAGTAGTCCCCCCATGGGTTATGATGAATGGGACCCCATCATGGAACTTACTAATCTCCCATATCAAATACCATTTCTTGAAATCATGAGAACTTCCCCCCATCATCATAAAATTTGGATTCAGTTATTATTTGAAATCAACATCCATGATCCTCCCCTCGTAGGATATGAAGCTACCTTATTTGGATCTAAGGATAGTATCTTAAAACAATGTGAAGACTTGTATATATATGTTGATGAAATAATATACACTTCTCTTTCCCTTAAATTTCCTATTGTTTCCATGACACCAAATGATATTTGGCTATGCACATATGATCCTCCACTATTTATTAGCATTCAAATTAGTGATATCCAAGTCAATCATGATTTTATTGATGAGGGTTTAGGTACTTGTGTCACCTCACTTAATTTCATTTAAACTCTTCCTCGTTACCATTCAAGTGAAATTTATGATATTTAACTTTCTCCTTTCCTATAAAATCTTTATAGGTAGACCTTGGACTCATTATATGAGGGTTGTCACTTCATCTTCCTACCATTATGTTAAATTTACCCATAATGGTGATATCTATAGGATTCAAGGTGACACAAATCCTTAGAATTTATAACAATTCCAATAATGTGGTGTATTTAAAATTTCAACCCTTGAAGCATTGTTAAGTGTCCCATTAAAGGAATACCAACATTTCAAAAATTCTATCAACTCTACTTGAGGTTGTCATGGTCACCCCAAACTCATTGGAACATACCACCTAACATCTTATATTTCAATTATAATGAGCTAGATGAGATAAATATCAAGATCACAAATTTTGATCTCCCCTCATCTCATCATCCAACTTCTATCATCCTTGAATCTATGTTCTTGTTAGCCACGTATCGATGATATACCCATAATATTAAAAAAGATTTGGAATTCTATTAATCACATAAATTCTAATGAAAATATCATACCTACTTGTACCATAAACCTTCATACACCTAATTATGATGATGGTTATATTTTAGATAATCCATTTTTAAGAGGACTTGTTCATGCTATAGATATTGAGATTATTTTGTATCATACTTTTGATTTTAGTATTTTCATTTGTCTTATAGTATTCCTTCTTGCATAGTGTCTAATTTTAGTAGTCTTCCTATTTTTCATATGGTAAATATGGAGAAATCACATAATACAAATATAATTTTAATAGAGCCTCTTAGGAT
Organism: Torreya grandis; assembly: GCA_037957365.1. NCBI lineage: Eukaryota > Viridiplantae > Streptophyta > Pinopsida > Cupressales > Taxaceae > Torreya > Torreya grandis. The sequence goes on from JARHVA010003718.1 coordinate 417,727, forward strand.
CATGCTATGACTGATCCTTATTATTTTGATAGATATTAGGATTATTATAATTTTATTCCCCTAGAGTTGTTTTCTACTCCTCTTAATCATTTTGTGTGTTGTAACTAACACCCCTTTTCATTAAGGAGAAATGAGGACCCACTTTTTTTTATATTTTGGTCTTAAATTTGAGCCCATCCACTATGTGTTTATATGGAATAAGGGAAAAATACTAATTGGTATTGTGTTTTCATAAGCTAAACTATTTTATTTTACTAGGTTCATTCTATTAGGTATGTGTTTATTGAGATTATTCTATTATACTTATGTTTTATCTAGTCTCTTTGCTAGGGTCTTTGTTTAGGACCTATTCTTTTCAAAACTTGTTATTTTGGAACTTATGCAATTTGTCTTTTTAGGATTTATGTTTCGGGTGTTTTCTCTATTACCCTTTATCGACTAATTCTTTGTGGACTTTTTACCACTAACTTATTTTGTCAGGGAAATTTTTATGGACATTTTTTTTGAAACAAATCCTCTGGCATATTTCCTTTATCCCTCTAGACCTACCCTTCAAACCTTTTACACTTACCCTTTGGAATTATTATCATGATCATTTTCCCCTATAGACTTGTCCTTCAGACTTTTTGAATAGCCCTTCAACCTTTACTAAGTATATCCTTTAGGACTTTTGTCATGGATGAAATGCCCTATGAAGTAGACCCTTCACATTTGTGCTGAATGAAAATGACCCTTTGACCTTCACCTTCCCTTTGCCCTTCTTTGAAATTACCCCTCAACCTTTTGAAAGTATCCTTTAGTAATTTTGTCCTGGGACCTTTGTCTGATTAAAATGACCCTTCAATTTTTTATCACTGGGCATTTTTTTAATGCAAAAATCTTTAAAACATTCCATGTAGTAATCTTGACAATATAATTTTGTTGAAACAATGACCCCAAGGGCACCTACCCTTCAATACTTTTGTCTAAGATCCTTTCCCCCCAAAAACTTTACCTTAAAAAGTATACCTTTTATGCATTTTTTACATGAAGTATATCCTTTGAACCTTTTGCACCTACACTTTAGATTTCTTCAAATGACACTTCAGACATTTTCTATGACCCTTTAACCCTTTTTGAAATGACCACCTACCCTTTAGGACTTTGTCTCATCCCCCTTATCCCTTTGGGAATTATCCTTTAGGACTTTATCTTAGCCCCTTTACTGTACTACACCTACCCTTTGGGACTTTTGTCTTGGGCCCTTTGCTCTCTGAAACTTACCCTTTGGGATAATTGTCATGGGCATTTTTCCCAATTGACTTGCACTTCAAACTTTTTGATTATCCCTTTGGCCTTTACTAAGTAGACCCTTTAGATTTTTTTCATGACAATAATACCCCTTTAGGGTTTTTTGAAGTGACCCTTAGAGATAATTACTTCAAAATGTTTTCCCAAATAAATAGGTCTTTGTTGGAATTATTGTAGACATTTTATCAAAAAAAATTCCCTCGATAGGATTAGTATGTGGACATTTTGCTGAAACATTTTTTTTGATGAATTCCTTACTATTGAGAACACTACTATCCCTTACTACACCTAGTTGAATAAAATGTGAAAATACTTTCCATTAATAATATGAGACCCCCACCAACCTAAACTAACAAAGTTTGAATTACGTAAGAATTATAAGCAAAGTGAATGTTAGGCATTTATGTCACACAAAATGCTATTGAATGTAAAATTATATATATTCAATAAACAACCATTGAAGTCTTCATTAATTTATAACAAACTTGCATTTGAAATCTCATATTATCTTGTGCATCAAAGAGCCCTAGCTACTCCCTAAAAAGATAATTATGAGTAAAAAATGATCAAGATAGAGAGGAATTGAGCATAAAGCATACATAAAACCTAAAAGGAAACCATAAGCATCAAATAATGTATATAATAATGGCATCTTCATCTAGGACATTTAGGGGAGAAAATCCACCATCACCATACTCAATCAAATATTCTATAGAGTTTATGGATACAGTGTTTGACGCTACCATATTCAAAAATAGATACACCATCTATTTAGAGTTATGGGATATAATTGATTCTATGGATGTGTTTTCAAAGGAGGATGAGATGATGCTCATTGATAGGTTCTTCATCTAATAATTATTGGATTTAAAATGTCAAAGGTTGCATTTTTTGCCACCAATCCAGAGGTGATGCCATGTATTGACCTCCTACAAGATCTATTTTTCTTAGGTAGGATATCATAAGATTCTTTCTTTCATTAATCTAGAAATAACATAGTTGTCATATGCATTTTGGTAACCAAATTCCAAATATATCTATTTTTGAACACCTAAAGCACACTTAGACAAACATACATTACCTCAATTCAACATAGAGAGCTCAATGGAAAAGGCACTCTCTTCATGGTTACTCCTAGACCAGACCATCATATTGAAAGGGAAGAAGACAAAGGGAGTTATTTCTATTGGAAAATTCAGAATGGGGATATGCATTGGCATGGCTCTCTTGATCCCACTTTATGGTAGGCTAAGTATTCATTTTGTTAATCTACATTGGGTGTCATTGTTATACATGATGTATATACCCTGGGCAAGATAATCAACTTCCATATGAGAGTGCAAATAATTCACAAGGATAAACATCCCACACCTTTGGGTAATTTATATATGATGTCATATTTGTTATCTATCATTATGGGAAGTTGTTAGAGACCTTAGGGAAATGTGGACTCTAGCCATAGTGTATCAAAAATATAGTTTGTGATCACTACCAATTTATGCACATATATGTCTATACCAAGAATATGGTCAAAATAGTAGAGGACATATATCCATAGGTTTGGCAAACCATTCATGGATCTCCCATGCCTATAACTAGACCAAATATTATAAATAAATTTGATGGTAAAGGGGATTACTTACTTTATCAAAAATTCATAGTAATAATGATTTGGGAGAACAAGGTTAATCCTTTGTGTCTCCTAAAATACATCCCAGATAAGTTGGTAGAGAAAGAAATTACTTTCCAATTATGGTGGAGTGTCAAAGAAGACCTATCTAGGTAGAATAAAGATTTGTACTTTACCCACCATATAATAATTGGGTAAATTTTCTACACAATGAGAAATAATTTTGGAGAAGTGGGAGGAAAATGAAGTATTTGTCCTTTCCCCAAGCTTTTGTATAGAGATTGGGATCCACATGGGTTTATTCAAAGGTATCTACAAGGATTTAACATCCCCTGTGTCCATGTTCCCTATTCTTATGATTTTCTATTTATTAATGAAAATTTGGATGAGGATGATTTGTAAAGATCTAAGGACATTGAGATAAAGGAATACCATTTAAGAATGATCCAAGATGACCCCTAAGTTAATAAAATGGAATTAGATAGCAAGAAGGCTCTCTACAAAGAATGAGAGCATTCTGACTTCTAGAGAGAATAGTCTAAGGATTAATCCAAGGGCTAGATAGATCCCTCATCTCAAGCTCCCCCTTTAAAATTAAAAACTATCAAGAAACAACTTGGGATACTTGAACCTAGTTCTAGTAGGAAAGCACAGTTAGGTGACCCCATAAGTTTAGATTTTGATGAGGAGGATAAAACATAAGAACAACCTATTACAAGTTCTGTTCAAATGACTACTACTATGCCCCAAGTTTATATTTCTACATCTATTGGGATAAAAATAGAAGATGCAATAACATATACCCAGTAAGGCCCCCCACATAATTGAAGACCTCTATGGTTTACACAAGGAAGCCTAGGACTCTAACAAGTAGTCCCACAATGGAATAATCACAAGGATTGCATGCTACTCATCCACACTTAGAACCAACATAGGGAGATATTATGATAATTAAGGATATTTATGATGATTCCAATGAAGAGGCATAGCTAGAAATAACTAAGGTGATGAGCCTTCAAGTAAAGCCTGAAACACATAGTTCCCTAGGTACTTATCCCTTCATATGATTTCCTTGATATTTTATGCTAATTTTTGGATGTGTTTCCATTTCTTCTGTGTTGAGGACACCCTAAGTGGAAGTTCCTACTTCCAACCTCCATTGATCCCTTTTCCACCACTACCATTGATCCACTCTCCACTTCCATCCCACTCACCATGCCAACCTCCTTTGTCCATTCTAACACTTTTAATATCAAAGCCTTAAAGAAGTAGAAGGTGTTCAGGAAGGTATAGATTGCATTATCCACTCCAAAACTCCATGTCTAGTCCACCCAAATCACCCTTCCAATTCCATCCACCACATTGACAAGTTTTAGTAGGAGAAGGAGGGCAAAACCATAATTGAACATAACCTATCCACTCCCTTAATTTGGAGGAGTGGATTGGTCCAAGATTATATGGCCTTCCCTACTTGATGTAATATTCAAAATAAAAAACAGATATCTAAAAGTAGAGGAGGCTAAGGAAGAGGTTTTTATTACAAATTCATATGCTTCACAGTCATATATTCCTCTATGGGTTGTAGACTTGAGAAGTAAGGTTTCCCAAATGCCTAGATTCAAGATTACGGAGCTTCCCTCTATCTCCACTCTATTTGACGCCCCATCTGTTAGTATATAAAGGGTAAAGTAGAGGAATATAAAAGAGGATAAGGGAAAAAAAATAATTATTGAATAAGGAGATGAATTATTCTCCCTCACTAAAGTAGAATAGATAGTTCACATAATCTCCTTACATTAAAAATATTGTATACTTGGCCCAAGCCCATTAAAATGGTATAGTATCGATCCTTGAGGTAACAAAGATGGCTCAATAGGATTTTCAATATAAGTTTTAGGGATTTGAGGGTGAGGTAGAGTAATTAAGTCACCAATAAAAGACTGTGCATATCCATATAGACACAAAATTTGAGGTGCAAAAAGAAGCTTCTCGATGTTACAACTCTTTAGAGGTAATGGAATTTATGAAGACCAAAATAGACCCTCATGTAAATAATTCTAACCAATTATATAATTGCTTGAAGTATGATAGTGTTAAGTTGAATATATTAGTTTCATACATAGGCAACTCAATATATTGTCATCTAGACTTAATGACAACACTAGAGGCATCCAATGGTTTGAACTTAGTTATCATAAGGAAAAAAGAAACAAAAGAGTGGATATAATTAGTTGGGTCCTTAATACCCAAATATCAAGCACATGAGGCCAAAATTCAATGGATTTTGCATGATTTAAAGCTATCAAAGGTGAAGGATGCCATAAAAAAATTGATTAGTAGGATTAATTTTGATAAACTCATTTAAGAAGTAGAGAATGACTTCAAGCATAGTTTACAAGGCTTAGCACTAGAAGAGATAGAGTTTGATTTGAGTGCATCCAAAAATAAAGTTACAAAGGTGTAAATTTTCAATAATAAATTCTAAATGACCAAATATCAACATGCACGACTCTTTGGTCAAGTTAAAATGATAAATCGAGCACCAATGCTAAACTTAAACATTATACAACAACAACATGACATGGTATATAAAGTTTGTCCAAAGAATGAGGGAAATAGAAGACAAGATACTGATGATGTGTTGATATCTATAACTTCAACTACTACCACTACAACTTCTACATAAACTAAAGTACATGCATCACTTCACATGATGCAGCCTTGATAGGCTAAGATTTTGTGCATGTCTAATTATGTAACAATACATAATTTCTTTGTAGTTCAATATTTTTATTATAAAATTGACTTTAATTCTATAGACATGCACACATTTCATGGATTTTAAAATATAAACTTATTTAATTGAGAACTATAAGATTTATCTTATATGGTTCTAACTATAATTAGAACTCAAGGTCTAACTACCACATGTAAACACTTTGCATGAATTTAGAGGATGAGGTGACCCCTTCCCCAAACTTATATAGATTTTGTAAAACAACTTGTATTTTTTATCACAAAATTTTGAGTATAGGAAAAACATCAATTTTGATCATCAGTAAATGTGTTTTTGTATTTTCTTTCCAATTATTACTTTCTTTGGTTGTATGTTTTAATAATCCCTAGTGTGTAATAGTTGTGTATGGATTATTGATTATTTTTATTGATGTACTCGTTTTTAGATGTGTAATATTTGTTTAAATATTGGGAAAATATGTTGATTAAAATATTTAAGTTGTTTGATTCATAATTATGATCATGCATGAGTGTTTACTTAGATGTAGTTTTTTGTATGTGTGAAAAAGCTACCTTAGATAATTCATTATCCTGAGCTATAATATCCTGATTAAGAGTGTGAAATAACTACTCCTAAAAGGAGTAACCTTTGTTTGAGGCTTGTGAATTTATTCCATCCTTATCTCCTTAGAATTCTTAGTCATGTCTGACTATGTGTGTGTAATTTATGCTAGCAATAGGCATAGGTTCTAAGAGCACTTATCATTTTTAGAAACCAACCAAGGAAATGATTCCTACAAACATAGAGATTTATTTTATACCTTACTCTTACCTCATTTTTGAGTTTGTTTTGAGACCTACCCACTTTATATTAGAATCTAATCATCCATCTAACTCACATATAGATTCACTACCATTATTAGGAACCTCACCTCCATCCAAAAACCTTTTCAACAACTTTTATGCCCTACCTGTTATTCCATAAATAGGTTGTAATAGACATCATACCTATAACTTATTCCTTGGAGTGGAGTTTACCTCCATTAAGATTGTAAAACATTAGAGACTACCTCATTTGGTTGTGGTGTGTATAAAACCTGCATCAATAGTTCCATGTGCACTAGAAGGAGGGTTAGCACCTTTGATAATAATAGTTATTCATTATGTAGAGTTGCCCTAGAGTCACCCAAGAGAGTGACCAGATCCAATTCCTAGGATGGTTTTCTAGTCTCAACCATTATAAATCATAGGATACTTATAACTATGCCAACAACCCTAGTCTAGAACAATCTAATTCCAAGGACTCCTTCTCTCATAATAAATCCTTTACCTATTAATAAACTAATGGCTCCCCCATGGTTAGTTGGATATGTTATTATTATCTTAGGAGATGTGCATGACTAACCTTGGAATCTCAAAAGTTAATTACCATCCTTTTCTCCTTCAAGAGTAAGGATACTAGAGGATAACATCAAATTAGTTACAGATAAGTTATTACTAATTAATGTCTTAGATGAGAATGTTGCATGTTTATTACTCCCTTTTAGTTTAATGGAAACTTATTGTAGTTGGTATTTAATTTTAATAAAATATTCCATCACTTCTTGGGATGAATGCCAAATAGATTTTTTTGTGTAGTTTCAATAGGTCACCAATCCTATTCTGGTATAGCAATACTTCACTAGCATGAAGAGGGAGCTTAATAATCCCATCTATGGTTTCAATGTAAGATGGTAGAAGATGTACAATTAGTTAACCCTAATATATAAAATAGAGGTGGCATTATCATTGGAAATGTATAAAAATGCCTTGGACCCTATCATTGTCATGTTCTTGAGAAGAGAAATTATGGTTAACACTTTGGTGTTAGCATTTAAGGAAACTATTAGTACAGATAGGCATCTCAATCCTTAGATGCCTATAGTGCTTAATGTCAATAATAGTTTTCTAGCATTAAATCTAGTACTACATGTGAAGTTTAATATTATTTCATTCAATCACAACCAAATTTACACATTTCCTCTACTGACATAGAAAACATAGCCAAATTTTGGCTACTTGAATAATCATATGATGGGTAATGGTTATTAGTAAAACCAACAAGTGATTACACTTCCCATTGTTAGTTTACAAGGTTAAAACTATACAAAGATATAACTATATTCCATTTAGAAGATGGTTCAAAAATTGAGCAATGATTTCTTAAATATGTAATGGAGGATGGTCAATTCCAATGGCCTAATCAGTAGTCAAAACACTAGATTCCATAGATATAATAGACCATTCAGTAGGCATGAACAACATAATAAGCTTCTAGATATCAATATAATAAAAATGGCTCTTCCAAGTTGGTGAAAAATTCATAATACTTTTGAGCATGGTGAGCATAACTCCATTGAATTTTGTTTAGCATTCAAAATCTTTCAAAGAGAAGTGGTTAGACAAGATCATATGCATAATCTGCCTTAGCATCATTTGGATCCTAGCTCTTCTAGTACTGCCATGTTCTCTAAAACTCACTAGTTTGCCTTTTTAGGTGAATATGACAATGAGCTAGAGATCAATATGGATGAATTCCATGCTTTCCAATAGTTTCATATAGGTGAATACACTCTAAGGAATAATAAACCACTTAATACATCAACTCCTTTAAATACCATGGTGATTCCTCCTAATCCTAAAGTAGATAATAATCCACCCCCTCCTAAGGGGAATGATAAGTAGTAGAAAAAAAGAACCAATTTAAGGAGGATAAAACATTATTGAGCATATGAATAAGATCAAGGTTAATATAAATCTTCATGAGTTAGACTATATTACTAAATAAAATGAGTTGCTCTATAAGTCCATTACTAGGAAGACACCTATGGAGTAAGCAAAAGCATCTACAGACAAGTCAAAATAATTTAATACCAATGTTCCACCCTTCTTGATGACTATTTAGGCATTTGGTAAGAATATTCATTCAACTATCATGCCTACATCCATATGTCAAAATCATGGTTTGATGTTAAGCCACTCAAAGAGGTCAGTTTCATAATTGGATAAGATAATGGTCCCTATAGTTGGTGAAATGAGGGATGTACATATCCAAGTAGCCTCTAAATTACATGTTTATATGATCATTGATATCTTGATGGTGGACATACCTAAAGGCTATGATCTGTTTATGTGTAGAGATTGATCCAAATTACTCAATAGATATCTCTCTATAGACTTTTCTCATATATGGCTTACATGGAGAGGAGTTGTAAATTAAATCAAAATTGATAGAGTCAAGAATGAAATATACCATTACGGAGTATAATTTCAAGAATGAATAGGTAAAGTATGAGTCACACAACATTGATATTTTTACTTTTTACTATGTAGAATCAAGTACAAAAGCCAAAATTTGAATGTTTAAATTAGTTGTGGACTCTACACTTTGATGAAACTAGATGCAAGGAAGGATCAGGAATGGGAATCAAGTTGATTGATCCATGAGGTAAAAAGTTCTTGGTAGCATACAAATTTCAATTTCCATGCACAAACAATAGAGCTAAGTATGAGGCCTTAGTTCTAAGACTACAATTTTCACTCAAGAATAATGTGAAGTAAATATCAGTATTTGGTGACTCAAAGATGGTGGGCAATCAAGTCAAAAATAAATAACAATGTAAGATATCTTATTTGAAGAGATACAAGAATTGATCATGGGACCTATTTGAAATATTTAAAGATTTCAACATAGTATCACTTTTTAGAGATCAAAATCATACCACTAACTCATTAGCTACTACTTCTACTAATCTAGAGCTACTACAAAAATATAAGGTAAAAAAATTATCCATTAAATTAGTACCATGCCCCTCTATTCTAGACAATGTAGGAAATTTCTATGTATTTGATGATGACCAATAGATTATTTAGTTTCTAACTAATTCAGGGAAATTCAAATCCCAAATCATTGATGACAAGGACATTAATCACCTCTATCAAAAGGAATTAGACAAAGAGGTCATTCTTCATCTCAAAAGAGAATAAAATTCTAGCTGGGTTAGTCTCTTTGGAAATACCATTCAACATAGAACCTTAATCTTAGTAACTCAAGCATCCCAAGGTTAATGAATCAGATTTCAAAAGTGAAAATCTAGAAGATGAGCATAATCCGCAATATGTTAATATCAGTCTTAACTACACCCTATAAGAGAGACACGAAGTGAAGGATTTATTCTCTTGGTATAGGGAAGTCATTTATAGGACATATGAATATTTGAATGTATATGTCCCATAGGTCAATACTCATATGATCCCCTTGACACTAGATCATAGACTATTTAGGTAGAGGCAAAGGTGTAGACACCAAAATTATGTCACACACACCTATGTAACTCCCTATGTTGAAACCCCCCTAAACCCATTTTAATAATAATAATTAAACTCCCTAACCCATAATTTTACCCCTCATACATTTAATTAATTTAAAATAATTAATTAAGTTAATTAAAAAACACTATTGCCACCTTACCTGGCTACCTCTCCCTATGACTAATTCTCCCTTGATGAGTCACCTCTAGACCTGGTCCCCTCATCCTAACTACCCAAGACTTATTCCCACTTAAAAAATAAATTCCTAAACAACTAATTCCTTCCTAACCTCTTATTTTTATCATTTTATAATGGCCATCACACTTGGCTCACATAATAATAGAAAATAGGGAAAAAATAGAAAGGTTTACCTATTCTAGGGCCACTGACATCAGTCAACCCATGGTCAACATCGGTGGACTCATAGTCAACATTGGTGAGATCACCAACATTGGAAATATAATCCAAACTCCAACTTATACTTCAAGTCAACATAAATTAATAAAATCAATTCTTAATCTCATTCAAGCTCTCAACATTATATTTTTTGACATTCAAGCTTACAATCACCCTACATATGTCAATCATAATCAACAACTGAGCTCTTGAGGACCAACAAAACCTGCTTGTTCTCTCTATTCAGGGACTTAGGTTTGAACTCCCTGATAGGGACCATGAACTTAGAAATTATCATTCAACAATCATCACATCTAAGTATATCATTAATACTATAGGTTATTTAAATATTTATTTTTCTATTTCTTTATATCTACCCTACACTACTCTATGCACTTCTGATCGTACCCCCATGAGGGAGTTACAAAGCTTCCTTGCTTGTTTCCCCTTTACTTGACATACCAAACCTTTGACCAAACTTAACCAAGCCATAATCTCCATCTCATAACTCTCTCGACCTCCCTAGCCTAATCTAAACTAGTTCTCAAACTCAGGAAAGCCTTCTACAACTTTCAAGACAATTATTACCCCTACCAACCTCAACAACCTAACCAACATCAATCACCTCACTCATGACCTTGGTATTATAACTGATATTAGTCACTCCCCTACCGATGTTGGTGACTATGGATTCCTTAACCTCTTTAAAACCTTCCTAGTCAACTTCTAAAACACAAACAAAGTTCATCACCTACACCCTATCACTCTCTGCTACATACAGGTTGTTAATAACAATAATTTTATTTCTCTTTTACTCTCTCTTTACCTCTCTTTCAATTATTTATTATTATTTTTCCTCTCAAAAGTGGACTATCATCCCTAGGGAAGTTTCACACTTTCGAGAACAAGCATGTAGCTTGGTATCCCACTCATTTATCTACAAACAAACATCTTATTCTAATATTTTCTTATTTGTAGGTAGTCCTTCCTAGCCAAAGAGGAGTGCTCACAACATCTGGATATGATGTGTAAACCAAATCTAGGTTGATTCTAATCACTTACCCCCATCCTTCTTTTTGTTTTCCTTTATACTTAAAATAGACAAAATTTAGTGAAACATTTTTGACACGCCCGGTGGGACACTGGAGTTTTCCTTGGGTTAATTTATTATTTTAAAACATTCATATAGGTGCATTATAATTTAATTTTTTGCACTTCTTCCTTCTCTTTTCTCTTAATAAATGAAAAATTCAATATCTTATTTTTGTATTTAAAAGGCATTAAAACTAAGATTTCCTTTCTTTTCTCCTTGCCTCTAAAAGTAATTTGTCATTTTATTTTACAAAAGAAAGAGAATACCTTATTTACTTCATCTTGCATGCACATTAGGATAGTAAAAATCATAATTTATTCTTATTTCCTCTATGTTTTCATTTGAATCTAAACATTTCAGATTTGGGTTTAAAACTTACTGCATTTCATAGTTTACTTGTTGCATATTAACTCACCTAGTTAATTACAAGCATTTTGAAAAAATCATAGTACACCTATGTTACATAACCAAATCACATAAATAATCATCTAAAATCACCTAAAAAAATTCCCATTAGTATTTTATCACTTGGTGGACCACCTTACCCTACCTAGCTATCTTACTTACCTTTTACCACCAAGGGGAGAACCCACTCCATTCTCTAGAAAAGTATAATCTCTAGACATAAGGTATATTCTGGCTAAGAGGCCTGGCTTAGCTCCAAGTTCATGAAGTATGGAGAGAAGGCTCTTATAACAAGCCATGTACTTGGTCTAACATATATTTCCACTTGAGCACCAAAGCTAACCCAAAACTACCTCTAGATTGCTTTCTAGTACCTTCAATAACCAATTTTTCTTCTCATTATCTGATTAAGGCATAAGCCAATAGGAGACTAAAAATTAATCTCTATGACTTAATAGTTGTTGATTGAATTTTATTTTTCTACTTTTCAATTTCCTTCTATATTTTTGAGTTGGTACAAATGTTTTTCTATTGATTCACAAAATCAATACTATTTTTAAAAACTCAACTTGTACAACCTATTATCTCAAGTTTTCTAAGTGTTATTCCTTCTTACATAGACCTTTTACATCCACTATTTTAGCTATTTTCAGCCTCTGATTTCTTAAAACATTAGATCTTCCATTTCCCAGGATTATACAATGACTGACATCGATTAACACTACCAGTATCAGTAGACTTTACCTACTAACATCAGTTATTCCACCGACCTCGGTGAACTTTTCCTATCGATATCAGTCATCCCTACCAATGTTGGTGACTATGTAATTTCATCTACTCAAAATATCAAGCTAAAATAACCCATTTAACTCCACCCAAACATAGTTTTTCTTTATTTACATTCAAATAAAGGGTAGTAAGACTATATAAACTACCTTTTGCATGGTATTGACATGAGCTCAAGACAAAATTATTGCCAATTATGAAAGATAACAACCACTTCCACCTTCCCCTCTCACTTTTGATTCTATCATGGAGCATACTTTGGATACAGATCATACTCCTAGCCCTAACCAAATTCTTATTGTGCTTGAGGGAGATCAATATTTTGCTAAATTTATTAATCATAATGTAATAACCCTTCATCATTAACTTGCTATGAGCTAAACCCATAATTATGTGGGTGACCCAATCTATGATATGCCAACCTATTTAATGGAGATAACCTCAGTTTGAGTTACCTCCACTATTTTCCCCATGGTTACCCAAACCACCACTTTGATGAGTAACAAAACTATAAATAATGTTCAAAATGTGGCATCTCTAACTGCATAATCCCTCCTAAACACTGGTGTGACTTCCTTATTTTCATAACCACAACTAGTTCAACCAAGTCACACCTTATTCTAGAATTTAGTGGTACCTATTTTATCCACCCTTATGCCTATATTTACTCTAGTTATGATGCACCCTTCATCTAGTATAACCATGACAATAATTCAACCTACAATAAAAACAACCAACCAAGGCATAGTCTCTAACCCAATGGGACAACTCCCTTTTCTTTCTACACCTTAGCCTATGACTCATTATCCTTATGTTACCCTAACATAACCTCAACAAGCTATGTCATATGATCCCTCTACTTCCTATCAGCTTCCCTATAACTTGGGAGGAATCCCATAAACTAATCCCCATCTATACCTCATTAAGACGATAATGAACAAGATGTCTAATCTAGAGACATCCATTTTAGTTCAAAGAATATATTATCTTATGATCAGATATGCAATGAACCAATCCATCCTTATGTGCCTATTCTCCCTTATCCAAGTCAATGGGAACTCCCTAAATTTACTAATTTCTAGAGTAAAGAGGACCCACAATAACACTTTTGAGAATTTAGACATGCTTGTTATTTAGTAAGGAATGATGATGCATTACTACTTCACACTTTCCCTATGTCTCTTTCAGGTGCTACCTTAGATTGGTATTGATATATACCCAAACACTCCCATTTCTCATTTACCGAACATGCAAAAATATTCCTAGACCATTTCTCTATTAACATTTCTAAGAAGGTTTGTATAATAAACCTTTATTCTATTAGAAAATTTGATGATGAGTCTATTTTTGATTTTATAACTCATTGGAGAAGCTTGATCAATCAACTCTCCTTCTCCTTACCCCAACCTAAGCTTATCAATCTTTTCTCAATGTCATGTGCTAATCACATCTCATCCACACGCTAGGTACAAAATTTTTGCACGTTTGATGAAGTTTTTACAATGGCACAAAAACTAGAGGTTCATGCTATTGATGAAGGCAAAGTCAAGTTGCAAATTAAGAATCACAATACCAAGACAAATGACTCCTCCTCCTTTAAAAATTCTCCCTCTAACTAAAAGTCTAAAGGATCCACCAACACAGTGTTTGTTAAGTCATCCTCTTCCATAACCACAAATCAATTGAATTATTTGACTTCTCAAAATCTGACCAAGCAATTCCAACAATGGCATGAAAAAAGATAATATACTCATATTGGGGAATCATATACATCCATATTAGAGAAATTATTCCAACAAGGTGTCATAACCCTTCCTCAGATTAAATCTCCTATATACTTTGACCCTTCCCATCCTATCCCATCTTGGTACAAGGAAGATGAGTTTTGTAGTTACCATTGAGGTAAAGGCCACAACTCTAATAATTGTAAGACACTCAAGACCATTGTTTAAGATATGCTTGATAGAGGTGATCTCATCTTGGATAATCCTAATGTACATCCTAATCAAGTTATGGATGTGTTCAAACACCCTTTTCCTAACCATTCACCAAATCAAAATATTGTCTAGTCCAAAACTAACTTAGGTGATCATAATATCCATATAGTTAATATGGTTTTTCCATTATCTTCAATTCAACCTACCCCTCAATAGGAGACACCTATTTCATCAACTCTTCCTCCACATTTAGTGGCATCTATTTTTCCCATTCTTCCTCCTTAGGTAGAAGATCCTAGTTCACCCATTCCATTTCCTCAAGAAGATGAACCTCCTTTATCATTCCTCTTGCCACCTAAGGAGCCTATAACCCCAATTCTATTTACACCAATATTACCTATCCTCTTACTGCTTGAAGACCACACCCTACTTGTTCCTCAACCACATGTTGAAGCGAACATCATTCCTACATTATACCCTCTTGAAGAACCATCTTTGCCTACTTTTCCTCCACATATATAGAATGGTACCCCACCCAATTCACCTTTGCACCTAGAAGAGTCTATATCATCTACTTCCATAATAGATGAGAGACCTATTGTATCAACTCTAATTGCACAATTCTTACCCCTTCTTTTACCTATGGATGATCATACTTTACCCATGCCTCACCCACATGTTGAGGGAGCCATAATACCTATTATTTACCCTCTTGAGGAACCTACCTCTCCTACTTCCCCTCCACCCATGGTAGATCAAGTCTCTTCTCCCATCTTTGTCAAAGAAGAACCCATTGTGGTTCTTTCTTCCCTTTAGCCTGAAGTAGCAAAAACCAATAATTTCCCTCTTTCCCAAACACCATATCTTTCTAAAGACACAACCGTAAGGCCTATGTCAATTTTATCCAAACCATTCTCATGTTTGGTGAAAATTCTAGAAATTCTTGACTCCATGAAGCTTCACCATGTGGGATTTTGGGACCGGCTTAAGACTCCATATCCAACACAATGAATGTCAACCTTCACCACTAATCCCCTTACTACCCTTTACCCTAAGATCTTTGACAAAGCTAGATATTCTTCACCAAAGGAAACTAAAGCTTAGCTATCTATGTCAGAACCCTCAACCTCATAGGAATCTGCTACATTAAAGTGGATTAGGCCCTTAGGTGTATGCCCTATGTATAATTTAATTCATCCATAGGTGAAATCATATTTAACTCCTCAACCATAAGTTGGAATTTCTCACCCTAAAATATAAAATAATGTTAAGCCTTCTAGATCTCATTGATCCCTTCTTTAACCCTTAGCTTTACCATCCATTTTGGGGCCATACCCTGCTACTTTAATTGGAATATCATCTAACCAAGAAAAATAAAAGGTTAATCTCCCTCCACTCCTAACTTTTCCATTTGGTAGGCCTCTCACATCAGACACTATGAAAGTGACATCAAAACACATAACTCCACCATCACTAGGCAAGACACCAAGTAAATTTACCCTTACAACACTGAAACAAAAGAAAGTGCCCACTCCTATTAGTACAACAAGCACAAGCCCACTTATAGGCTCTCAAAGCTTTTTCTTACATCAGTTATTACAATCTTTGGTAATAAATATTCCTTCAATTAAGCCCTATAGTCCTCTTGGAATGAAGCCATCTTGGTTTGATGATATACAAGTGTGTTTATATCATCATTCACTTGGATATGATACTAAAAAATGTAAAGCCCTCACAATGGTAATTCAACAATACTTTGATGTTGACACTTTTTTTGATGACACTACCACTAGCCTTATTATTATTCCACCTTTGGCATCTATAGTGCCTTATACTATTCTATCTAAATACAAACCCAAAGATGTCATCGTAACCACTTTACCACCTCCTCCACTAACTTTTCAAACAAACATAGTTAATGTAGCCACCAAGTCACAAAAACAAAAGGATAAAGCTAAGGAAAAGTTTACTACACCTTAGACCCATCCCTTAACCAAAGACACTCCCACTACTAACCCTAATATTTCCATCTTAAGTGTTCTTAAAAAATCTTTAGACATTATCCAAAGCTCAATGGTGAAACAACTTCACCAAACTCCTATGAAAATGTCTTTGTATGAGTTAATCCAAAGATCATCCCAACACCATCAAGATTTGACTAGTGCTTTGCAAGCAATTGAGGTACAATCAGATGATCCCCAACCTCTTGTAGCTTTGGTCAGGTCCCTTAATTATATCTCCCTAATTTATTTTAGTGATTCAAAAATTCCACTTCAACACCATAAAGATCAAGATTCTACCCTTTTTACAACTGCATATATTGATCAAACTTATATCAAGAGGTTATGATCAGTTGGGGAGCTAGTATTAATATTATTTCCACCCATGCCTATAAATAACTAGCCCTTCTTGATAATTTCATGTCTCAAATTGATGTGGTACTCCATTCCTTTAATGATACTATAGCTAATATAGTGGTAACTATTGTATTACATATTCTTGTAGGTCCTTGTACAATTCATAAGCTCTTCTATGTTGTGTAAGGAGAGTTAAAATATAACATACTAATTATATGAACTTGGATACATGTTATGTCTTTTGTACCCTCAACTTTACACCATTGTGTCAAGTTTGAGCATAATGGACAAGTACATATTATACCTACTGACCCACCTCTATTTAAAACATGTAATATGACCTATAGTCCCAATGATGTTCTCATCCCATTGAAAACATCATCTTCCTTACATGATTATTCTAAAGCTTCCACAAGCTCTATTCCCATGGTTACATAGATACCAACAACACAAATTCCTAACAAAGATCCCATGGAAGAGACCTTTCAACATTTATCACTCAAAAAATATAGGTTAATGAGGCTTAACATATTCCATACTCCATAAGAATATGGAAGTATTTACATGCAACCAAATTATGATCCCCATATTAGGATGATAATATTTTATGGGCTCCATAACCTTCAAACAAATTTCACATATAGGGGAATTGATCAAGCTCCCACTACCAGTAAACTGTCTTCTTCACCACAGCCCTTTACCTATGACTTCTCTTTCTTGAGTAACCATAGATTCACTCACACCTATATCTATAGGTGTTCTTGGAAAGGATTTGGTTTGGGTCATTATGAACAAGTTGTCTATATGCCTATTGAATATACTACTAGTAACACCATTGAAAATGCCAAAATGAGTCATGGGGTTGGATATGATGAACCAAATAAACTCCCTAAAACCTTCCATGAACCAATTGTCAAAGAACCAGTCTCTCCTTCTCCATCTTCTTCTCCACAATCACCTACCAAATTAGAGGTATCTATACCTCATAATGTTTTTTTCAATAAATGCCATCCATTTGGGGCTTCTCACCTATCATCAGGATAAGGAAACAAGGTCCCTTCCTCTAATTCATCTTGATATAATTGATGAAGATTCTCCCACTATTAACACTATCAAATGTCAAGATGATGAAATAATTATCACCTACATGGGTATGAATGGTTCTTATATCTAATGATCACTCCCTTCTAAAATGTAAGCTATGTTAAATGAATTAGCCATTGACATCAACCTACCATCCCATAATAACCCTCGTGTCCTCAAGATTGGCTAATCTTTAGATTCCTCTGAGCAAGGTAATTATACCACATTTTTTAATGACCATAATGAAGCCTTCACTTGTTCTTACAATTACATGCTCAATATTAACCCCTCTATCATCACCCATAACATTGTCACCAATCAAGATGCTAAACTTGTTAAGTAGAAGCTTCACAAAATACATCTTTGTATTATTCTCCTTGTCAAAGAAGAGCTCTAATGCCTCCTTTCTATTAACTTTATCCAAACCGTCAACTATTTGCAATGGATTTCCAATACTATTCCTATCACAAAAGCTATCAAGGGAATTTGTATTTACATTGACTATCATGGTTTAAACCTCACTTGTCCAAAAGATGATTTCCCATTGCCTAGTATCGACTAACTTGTTGATTTAATAGCCAACCATGAGATTCTATCACTTATGGATGGATTCGATGGATATAATCAAATCTTAGTCACTCCTAAGGATCAACACAAGATAACCTTTATTACCCCATGGGGAACTTTCTATTATTGGGTCATGCCTTTTGGCCTAAAGAATGCTAGTCCAACCTAACAACATGACATGACCTACATTTTCCATGATCTCCTACACAAAATTATAGAGGATTATGTGGATTAATGACTCAAAAAATCTAAACTTAGTCAATAAAATTTAACAATTCTCAAAACCATATTCACTCATCTCCTCTAATATAATGTTTGACTAAACCCAATGAAAAGTGTCTTTAGTGTTCTTTCTAGTAAACTCTTAGGTTTTTATTATTTCTCTCCATGATATTGAGGTTTATCCTACTAAGGTTATATCAATCCTAGAGATGCTAATATCAAAAAACTCCATAACCTACAAGGTAAACTTTAGTCCATTCGATGCTTCATTTCCTAGTTGTCAGATCACTACCAACCCTTTCACCATCTCTTCAAAAAGGATGTCTCCTACCAATGGAATATAGACTACCAAGAGGCTTTTGACATACTTAAACAATACATCCTTTCCCCACTAGTTCTTATTCCACCTAAGGACAATCAACCTTTTTACCTATACATCTCCACAACATACCATTCTCTAGGTGTTATGATTGCACATCGAGATGACCAACATTGAGAGAAAGAATTTTATTACATTAGCCACACACTTATTAATTATGAGACTCAATATGACCATACTAAAAAACTTTACCTTACGTTGGTCTTTTCTACCTCTAGACTTTGCCATTATCTCTTAAATCACAAAACCTATGTGGTCACCCATACTGATCATCTCAAATATATGCATTCCAAAACATATCACAACCAATGTGTAGCCTGGTGTCTCATTCTTGTTGTTGAATTAAACTTAGAGTTCATTAAAAGAAATCTATTAAAGGGAAAACAATCACAAACTAGTTAGTTAATGCCCCTTTACCTGACAATCAACCTTCAAACCTTGAATTCCTTGATGAATCTATTACAACACTCTCTATTAATGACATCTCTTATCAAATGATGATATTATTTGATGGACCTAAATTCCAACATGATGGGGGTGTAGGGGTCATTATTATTCCTCTAGATGGTGAACCTATGCCTTTATCATTTAAACTAGATTTTGAATGCACTAACAATATGGCCTTTAGAGCTTCTTATTCCTCAGATACCTAAGACACGTTGACCATTAGAGATAAAAATTTAATTGATTTGACTTATTATCTATCACTTACAAGTTATGCTTTGGTTACTTCTATTTGAGTCCTCCTTAACCTTGCCTATTCTTAACTTTGTCAACTATAGCTCATTGTGGCCTACACATATAGAGTGATGCTCAATTCTCTAGCAGTTATCTAGTTACCTTTTTATAAAAATGATATCTGATTCTAGTTTATCCTTTATCAATTCCCATTTTGAGGGGGGATACCTCATCCAATACTTGGAGCATCTTACTCCTATTTTCTATCTTATAACATGTCAGAGCACATTAAAAGACAAAAAGGGGCAAATGTAGACACCAAAATTATGTCACACACACATACATAACTCCCTATGTTGAAACCCCCCTAAACCCATTTTAATAATAACAATTAATCTCCCTAACCCATATTTTTACCCCTCACACATTTAATTAATTTAAAATACCTAATTAAGTTAATTAAAAACCCTATTGCCACCTTACTTGGCCACCTCACCTTATGAAAATTTCCCTTAATGAGTCACCTCTAGACTTGGTCCCCTCATCCTAACTACCCAAGACATATTCCCACTTCCAAACTAGATTCTTAAACAACTACTTCCTTCTTGACCTCATATTTTTACCATTTTATAATGGGTGTCACACTTGGCATGCACAACAATAGAAAATAGGCCAAAAATAGAAAGGTTTACCTATTCTAGGGCAATCGATGTTAGTTAACCCATGGTTGACATCGATGGGATCATGGTCGACATCGATGGGATTTCCAATGTCAATAATATAAGCAAAACTCCAACCTATACTTTAGGTTAGAAGAAATTAAGAAAATCAATTCTTACTCTCATTCAAGCTCTCGACATTCTATTTTTTGACATCTGGGCTTACAATCACCCTACGTAAGTCAATCATAATTAGTAACTAAGCTCTTGAGGACTAACAACACTCACTTGTTCTATTTTTTTAGGCATTCAAGTTTGGACTCCTTGATAGGGACCATCAACCTATCACTTATCATTTATTGATCATCATATCTAAGTATATCACTGATACTATAGATCGTTTAAATATTTATTCTTCTATTTCTTTATATCTACCCTACACTACTTTATGGACTTCTGACCTTACCCCTATGAGGGGGTTACAAATATTCCTTGATTATTTCCCTTTTACCTGATATATAAAACTTATAACTAGACTTAACAAAGCCATAATCTCCCTCTCATAACTCTCTCCCTAATCCAAAATAGTTCCTAGACTTGGGAAAGCCTTCTACAAATTTTTAGACATTTATTTCCCCTACTAACCTTAGTAACCTAATCGACATCAGTTACCTCACTATCCACCTTAGAAGTATAACTGATTTTAGTCACTCCCCTACTAACATTAGTGACTGTGGATTCCCTAGCCTCTTTAAAACCTACCCAGACAACTTCTAAAACATAAACAAAGTGCCTCACCTACACCTTGTCACTCTCTACTACATACAACTTGTTAATAATGGTAATTTTCTATCTTTGAATCTCTCTTTACCTCTCTTTCAATTATTTATTATTATAATTAAACTATCATCTCTATGGAAGTTTCACACTTCCTAGAACAATCACGTAGCTTGGCAGCCCACTCATTTATCTAATAAAAAACATCTTGTGGTAGTGTTTTATTATTTACAAGTAGTCCTCCCTAGCTAAAGAGGAGTGCTCACAATGTCTGGATATGTTACACAAACTAAATCTAGGTTCATTCTAATCACTTACCCCCATCCTTCTTTGTATTTTCATTTAGACTTAAAATAGATAAAATTTTGTGAAACAAAAGGCTAGTCAATCATATTATAGAGCCTCTCATTCAAAGAGAAGTGGAGAAGATTTTAATCACAAAAAACATTTTTTTAGTAAGACATTCTACCTGGGTGGCCAAGTTAGTCTTAGTAAGAAATAAAAATGGTGAGATTAGATTATGTGTTGATTTTAAGAATCTAAATAAGGATTCTAAAAAGGATAATTATCCTCTACCTTCTATGGATGAAGTGATACATATATTAAGTGGTTCTAAAATGTTATCCTTCCTAGATGGATTTTGAGGTGACAATTAGATATGTACAACCTAACGATAAAATGAAGATAGTGTTCACTATGAAGTGGGGGACTTATGCATATAAGAGGATATCATTTAGAATAATAAATGTAGGAGAGACCTTTCAACATGCCATGGATCACACATTCAAAGAAATGATAGGAAAATGCATAATCATCTACATTGATGATCTAATGGTGCTTTTAAAGGATTGAAAAGACCACATAAGTCATATACAATCCATATTTGAGAGATATAAAAGGTTTCATAGTTATCTAAACCCCAAAAAAGTACATTTGGAGTGACTAAAGGTAATATTTTGGTGCAAATCATAACCAAGGATGGGATCACCATTGATTTAGATATAATTTAAATAATTTCAAAATTTCAGCCACCAAATATTAAGAAGGAGCTTAAATCATTATTCAAAAATTTAAATTTCATAAGTAAGTTCATCTCAATATTTTCAAAAATCAATTAACTTATGAATTCCATGCTCAAATAGGATGCCAAAATAGAGTGGACAACTAAAGCCCAAAAGTCTTTACAGGACATTAAAAATTCCATCTCATAGGCTCTAGTATTAGTCATTACATATGTCACAAAATATTTCTAGTTCTACTTATTTACTTTATAGAATATGATTGTTTTTTTCATCATGTAGAAGAAAGATGAGACTAATCATCCAATTACATTTATGAGCATGAACCTGAAAGATGTATAACTCAGGTACTCTATGATTAACAAATAGATTTTTGCCCTTGTCAAAGCCATGAAAAATTTTGATCATTAGATTCTGAGGAATAAAACCATTTCCATTATGCTTGATCCTATGGTCAAGCTCACCCTATCAAAAAAAGAGCTAGGATAATGATGAGGCAAATGGATGGCCAAGATACAAGAATTTCACAAAGAAATCAAACATGCAAAGATAATTTAGAGCTAAGGCATCATTCAACTCATGAGTGAACCATATCCACACATCATCATTGAAAAGTTATGTGAAGCTCAAGCATTTAAAGGAGAATGGTATAATTATATAATATAGTATTTACTTATGGGAGCTTATTACTTATAGTTAAATAGTGAGATAAGGATAACTTTAAATCTCAAAACTACTCATTACATGATTAAAAAGGAAGTCATTTATATAATAAATTGTGATGGTATTTATCTTAGGTGTCTATTTGTAGAGGAATCTAAAGAAATTTTAGAGAACTTACATCAAAAGATAGGTAATGTTCATCCTTCAAGAAATACCATATCATAGAATATCTTAAGAATGGGTTACTACTAGCCAATAGTTTTCAAGGATGCTCACACTCATGTGAGAACATGACATGAATGTCAATCTCTAGTCAAGAGAGTACACATAGTAATACCTCTACATTTTGTTGTTGAAGGAAGGTTATTCACCTAATATGGTTTATACTTCATCTAGAAACAAGATTACAAACTGGCACAATTTATTCAAGTATGTTCTTTGGGAAGATTGGATTAAACACATGCAAGCCCTTAAAGCTTTGCCGTACCTACTAGTGTATAGATGTAAACCAGTATTCCAAATTAAGCTAAAGTTACACACTTATCAGCTCATGTAGGCCTGCATGGAACTAACTGATAAAGTAGAATGAATATTGTTAGATATAATATAAATGGAAAATTTAAGGATTTTGTCCTTATTAACATTCAAAAAACACTAGGACATGTTCAAGAAGTGGTTTTATAAGAGAGTGAAAGTCAAATCATTTAGAATTTCAGATTTGGTGCTACTTTGGGATAAATCCCATGAAAAAAAGGATAACATGACAAATTTTTCCAATTATGTATTGGAACATACCATATTTTAGAGATCATGGGAAATAATGTGTTTTGTTTGAAGGACCTCCAAGGCAATGAGCTTACATATCCACTCAATTGATAGTTCTTGGAGTACCACTTAAGGGATGTGTCATTTGTAGATATTACTGATTAATGAAGGATATATAAATGTAGCTATAGGATTATATAAGATTTCTTTATTTCATAGACTAGTTTCTTACTTTTTAGATTAATAATTCCTACTTTCAATATTTTCTTTCTTAGATTAGATTTCATTATTTCTTAGTTAAGTTCTTTACTTTATTGTATTATTTTTTCTTTGCTTTCTTTAATGATCATAATTATTTTTGCTCTGACTATATCCAAGTTAAAACCAAACCAACTGAGCTTATGACTTTTATAAAAGGGGGAAATTAAACTCTTGACACTTTGGGACTAGTTTATAGATTAGGTGTATTTCTATGTTTTTTAGTCTTTAGGATGAAGGTAGGTAATCATGGATTATTCTAAATGGCATCAAAATTGAATATTTTTACCAGACATATAAAATTTTTTCTCAAAGTGCTTCATATAAATTCATATTTTTTTATTTTTGTATTGGATAAAATGGACTTATCACATTAAATACCTATTGGAAGTGATAATTTGGGTATAGGTGTGGCTATTAGGGATGATCTAATAATGATTTGTTTTATAATTATCACAATTCACTAGGGATCTAGCTCTTTTATTTTCCATTCAAGAAAAAAATAAAAAAATAATAAAAGAAAACCAATGAGTTCAAAAGATCAAAAGAAAATTTATGATAAAATAAGGTCAATGTACCACACATCATGATTAAAATAAAATAATGGAAGGAAAAGAAAAGGAGCCTAGGGTATTTCTATTGAGGCTATAGATGCTTGGTTGGTAGTAGAGTAATGCCTGATCTTCCTTTATTTTTTTATCTTTAAGAGATATTGGAATGAAACCTAAAGATTCATCAAGCCTTTGAAAAACTCATCAAAACAAGTGTTAAATAAACTACATGTTTGACACACATAGATCCAAGAAACTATAAGGCAAGTATGTTATGCCAATTATCTTAGGGGTCTCTCTTATATTTGTGATTTAAGTATTCTTAAGTAACACACTTCATGATTGATTTAGGATTTCTAAACCAAAGTTCAAGTTTCTTGAATACTATGGACTATTCCCCCTATAACTCACCATTTGTTATACCAAACATCCCCTTTTCTTTAAGGATAAATAGGGACCCACTTTTTTTGAGATTATGGTCTTAATTTTGAACCCCTCTACTATGTGTTTATATGAATTCTAGGAAAAATATTGATTGGTATTGTGTTTTCATAGGCTAAAATATTTTATTCTATTAGGTTCATCCTATCAGGTTTATGTTTATTGAGATTATTCTATTAGACTTATGTTTTATCCAGTCTCTTTGCGAGGGTGTTTGTTTAGGGACCTTTGTTTTGGAACTTGTTCTTTTGGCACTTATGCAATTTATCTTTTTGGTTTTTATGTTTTAGTTGTTTTATCTATTGCATTTTGTTCACTAATTATGGACTTTTTCTCATAGACTTATTCTATCTAAGAAATTATTATAGATGTTTTGTCTGAAATAATTCCCTCAAATGAATTGGGTCTACGAATATTTTGTCTAAAACAAATCTTCTGAAAAATTTCCTCTAGCTCTCTGGACCTACCCTTCAAACCTTTTGTACTTACCCTTTGAGATAATTATCATGAGTATTTTTCCCTATAGACTTGTCCTTCAGCCTTTTTGAATATCCCTTCATCCTTTATGAATTAGATCCTCTAGGAATTTTATCATCGACAAAATGCCCTATGGACCCTTTAGATTTATACCCAATGAAAATAACCCTTTATCCTTAACCTACCTACCCTTTGGCCTTTTTTGAAAGTTCCCTTCATCTTTTTTAAATTATCCTTCTAGATTTTTGTCTTGGGCCCTTTGCCCAATGCAAATTATCCTTAAACTTTTTATCATTGGACATTTTATCTGATGAAAATATCCTACAATAATTCCCTGCAATAATCTTGCAAATATAATTTTACTAAAACAATGACCCAAAGGACACATACCATTCAAGATTTTTACAACCTACCCTTTGGGACTTCTATCTTGGATACTTTCTCTACCAAAACTTTACCTTACAAAGTAGACCCTTCGAGCATTTTTTCCATGAAGTGTATCCTTCAAACCTTTTGCACCTACCCTTAATATTTCTTGAAATAACCCTTCTAACATTTTGAGTGACCCTTTAGACCTTTCTGAAATGATCACTTACCCTTCAGGACTTTGTCTTGGCCCCCATATCCCTATAAGACTTATCCTTTGAGACTTTGTCTTTGCCCCTTTTTTTTAATACACCTAGCCTTTGAGACATTGGTCCTAGGCCCTTTTTTCTCTAGAAATTACCCTTTGGGATAATTTTCATGGGCATTTTCCCCTAAAAACTTGCCCTTTAGCCTTTTTGAATATCCCTTTGGCCTTTAAGATGTAAACACTTTGGATTTTTTTCTTGAAAAAAATAGTCCTTCAAGATTTTTAGGAGTGACCCTTCGATTTAATTTCTTCAAAACTTTTGCTTGATGAAATAGGTCTTTGAGGAAATTATTGTGGACATTTTATCTAAAATAATTCCCCTAATAGAATTAGTCTGGGGAGATTTTTCCAAAACATTTTTTTCTAATGAATGCCTTAATACAGAGAACACTACTATCCCTTGTTATACTTAGTTGAATAAATGGTGAAAACAATTTTTATTAATATTATGAGACCCCTACCAAATTTAACTAACAAATTTTAAATTACACAAGAATTATAAACAAAGTGAACATTGGACATTTATGTCACACAAATTTCTATTCAATGCAAAATTATATATATTTGATGCAAAACCATCAAATCCTTCATTTATTTTTAATAGACATGCATTATAAGTCTCCTACTATCTTGTGCATCAAATATCCCTGGCTACTCCCTACAAAGAGAATTATGATTAAATAGTGATCAAGCTAGAGCAAAATTAAGCATATAGCATACATAACACCTAAATGGAAACTGTAAGTAGAATAAAACATATACATCAATGGCATCTTCATCTAGGACATTTAGGGGAGAAAATACACTATAACCATACTTAATCAAAAATTCTATAGAGTTCATGGATATAGTGTTTGATGCTACCATATTCAAAAATATATACACCAACTATTTAGAGCTATGGTATGTAGTATATCCTATGGAAGTGTTTTCATAAGAGGATGAGATGACACTCACTGATAGGTTGTTTATCCAAGAATTATTGGTTTTCAAATTCCAAAGGTTACATTTTATTTCTGCCAATCTAGAGGTGATGCCATGCATCAAATTCCTACAGGATCTATTTTTCTTCGGTAGGATATCACATGATTATTTCCTTCATTACTCTAGAAATAACATAGTTATCATATGCATTTCAAGAATTGAATCCAAATATATAACCAATACACACTTCAACAAGCATACATTGCTTTAGTGTAACATAGAGAGCTCAATGGAAAAGACACTCTCTTCATGGTTACTCTTTGATCAGACCATCACATGGAATGTGAAGAAGCCAAAGGGAGTTATTTATATCAACAAGTTCAAAATGGGGATACACATCAACATGGCTCTTATGAACTAACTTTATGGTATGCCAAGTATTCATTTGGTTAATTTATACTAGGTTCAATTATTATACATGATGCTCACGAATGATGTTACATATTCCTTGAGTGAGATAATTAGCTTCCATCTGAGAGAGAAAATAATTCATAAGGATAATCATCCCATACCTTTGATAAATTTCTATATTATGTCATATTTATTAGATTCTATTATTGGAACTTATTACAAAGACCTCAAGGAATTGTGGAATCCAATCATAGACTATATCAAAAATAGAATTTGTAATCACTACCAATTTATGCACATATATGACTACACCAAGAATATGGCCAGAATAGTAGAGGATGTATATCTATAGATTTGTTAAATCATTCATGGCTCTCTCATGCCCATAATTAGACAAAATACTATAAATAGCTTAGATGGTAAATTTGGATTACTTCCTTTATCTAACTTCACTATCATAATAATTTTGGGGAACAAGTTTAATCCTCTGTCTCCCAAAATGTCCTAGATAAGTTGGTAGAGAAATAAATTTCTTTCCAATTATGGTGGAGTGTTAAAGAGGAACTATCTAAGTAGAAGAAATATTATTACTTTGGACACCATATAACAATTAGGAGAGTGGTATGCAAAATGAAGAATCATTTTGGAGATGTGGGAGGCAAGCAGAGGAGTTATCATTTCCCCATCCTTCCACATAGAGACTAGGATCCACATGGGTTTATTTAATGGCATCTAAATGGATTTAACATCCTCTTTGGCCATATTATCTATTTTTATGATTTTATATTTATCAATGCAAATTTGGATGATGATGTTTTGGATAGAACTTGTTTCATTGGACTGAAAGAAGATTATTTAAGAATGATCAAATATGACCCCTTAATCACTAACAGGGAATTAGACATTAATAAGGCTCTTTAAAAAATATGGGAGCATTCTAAGTTCTTTATAGGATAGTCTGAGGTAAAATTAAAGGACTAGGAAGGTCCCCCATCTCAATATCCTCATTTGAATTTAAAGGATTTCAAGAAATAACCTGGGTTGCTTGAACCTAGTTCTAGTAGGGGAGGATAGGCAAGTGACCCCATCAATTTAGATTTTGATGAAGAGGAAAAACATAGGAACAACATGCTACAAGTGTTATTCAAGTGACTAGTACTATGAATTGGGTTTAGATTGATACATATATTCTTATAATAACATAAGAGGTAACAACATCTACCCATCAAGTCACCCCCACATAGTTGATGACCTCTCTAGTTTACACAAAGAATCCTAAGACTCTAACAAGTACTCCCATAGTTAAATAATCATAAGGCTCTCATGTTTCTCTTCCATGGTTAGAACTAACATAGGGAGAGGTGATAATTAATGATATTGAGGATGATTTTAATGAATAGGTAGAGCTAGAAAAAACTAAGGCCACTAGTCTTCAAGTAAAGCTTACAATTCCCAATTCCCTAGGTATTCAATCCTTCATAAGTGTTCATTTATCTTTTGTGCCAATTTTTAGATGTGTTTCCATTTATTCTATGTTGAGGACACCCTAGATGGAAGTTCCTTCTTCCACCTCCATTTATCCCTTCACCACTACTACCATTTATCCACTCCCCACTTATATCCCACTCAACATGCTAACCTCATCTATCCCTTCTGGCACTTCCACTATGAGATCCTTAAATAAGAAGAAAGTGTCTATGAAGGTATAGAGTACATTATCCACTCCATAAATCCATGTATAGTCCACCCAAATCAACCTTCTAATTCCATACACCACCCCTATAGAAGAAACTATTGTGACAAGTTATAGTAGGGGAAGGAAGTACAAACCCTAATTGAACATAGTCCATCTACTCCCTCAATTTGGATGAGTGGATTAGTATAATATTATGTCACCTTCCATACTTAACATACTTTTCAAAATATAAAACAAACAACCAAAAATAGATGAGGTTGAGGAAGAGGTTGTTGTTACAACCTTAGATGCTTCATAGTTCGACATTCCTCTATGGTTGTAGACTTGAGAAGCAAGGCTTACCAAATGCCTAGCTTCAAGATTAACAATATTCCCTCTAGCTCCACTCCATTTAACCCCCATTTGATAGTATGCATAGGGTGAACAAGAGGAATCTAGAAGATGATAAGGGCACATAAATAATTCTTGAAGAAAGACATGAAGTATTCTACCTTTCTAAGAGGTAGAATAGATAGCCTAGGCAATCTCCTTACACTAAATCTCTTGCAGACCTTTCCTAAGCACATAAGGATGCTATAATATCCATCCATTAGGTAAAAAATATGGATTGATAGGAGATTTAATCTAACATTTAAGGATTGGAGGCTGAGATGGAGCAATTAAGGGAGCAAGAAAAGACTATGCATATCCCTATAGGAACAAAAATTGAGGTGTAATAAGCAACTTCCCAATGTTACAACTCTTTGGAAGTAATGAGATTTATAAAGGCCAAAATGGCCTCTCATGTGAATAATGCCAACCAATTATATAATTACTTGAAATATGACAGTCCTAAGTTGAATATGTTAGTTAGATACATAGGCAACTCATTATATAGTCATCTAGACTTAATCATAATATTAGAGGAATCTAATACATTGAACTTAGTTTTTATAAGGTATAAAACAACAAAGGAGTGGATACAATTAGTTGGAAACTTAATCCTCAAATATCAAGCACATGAGGCTGAAATCCTTTAGATTTTTCATGATTTGAAGTTGTCAAAGGTGAGGGACACCATAGGTAAAGTAATTAGTAGGATCAATTACTCATTCAAGAAGTAGTGGATGACTTCAAGTGAAGTTTTTAATGCTTAACACTAGATTATATAGAGTATAAGTTGAGTGTGGCCAAAAATAAAGTTATGAAGGTGGAAATTTTCAAAAATAAATTCAAGATGACCAAAGATGAGCATGTAAGACTCCTTGGTCAAGTTAAAAGGATACATCAACCACCACTAATAAAATTGAACATTATACAATAGCAGCATGATCTGACATATAAAGTTTATCAAAATAATGAGGCCAAGAAAAATCAAGCTTCTGATAATCCATTGACATCTGTAACTTAAACTACTACCACTGTGGCTACTACACTAACTAATGTACATGCAGTGCTACACATGATGGAACCTTGATAGGCTAATATTTTATTCATGCATAATTTTGTAATGGCACATATTTTCCTTTTAGTTCAATATTTTTATTGTAAAAATGACTTTATATTTTTTACACATGGACACATTACATGGCTTTGAAAATATCAACTCACTAAATTGATAAATATAAGATTTATCTTATTTGGTTTTGACTATAGTTAGAAATCATGTTCTAACTACACATGTCAACACTTTACATGAACCTGGAAGATGAGGCGACCCCTTCCCCAAGCCTATTTAAATAGTAGTAATCCAACGTGGATTTTTTGTCAAAGAATTTTGAATATAGGAGAAACATCAATTTTGATCATTATTGAATGTTTTTGTGTATTTTCTTTCCAATTTCTATGTAATCAGTTATTAATTTCTTTAGTTGTATGTTTCAATAATCCTTAGTGTGTAATAACTATGAATTGATTCTTGATTATTTTTATTGATGTACTAATATATAGATCTATAATATCTATTGAAAGATTGACAAAATATATTGATTAAAATAGTTAAGTTATTTGATTCATAATTTTGATCGTGCATGAGTTTTTTTTTGATGTAGTTTTCTATATGTGTGAAAAAGATACCTCAAATACTTCACTAGATTGAGCCATAATCTCCTAATTAAGGGTGTGCAATAGCTACTCTAAAAGGATCAACCTTTGTTTGAGGCTTGTGAATTTTCTGCATTATTATCTCTTTACATTTATTATCCATGACTGAGTATGTGTGTGTAATTAAAGTTGTAAATAAGCATAGGTTCTGAGAGCACTTATCTTTTTAGAAACCAATAAGGGAATTTATTCCTAAAAACTATAGATATTTCTTTCCTAATTTACTCTTCCCTCCTTTTTTATTTTTTTTTGAGACCTACCCACTTTAGATTAGAATCCAACCATCCATCCAACTCACATATAGATTCACTACCCTTATTAGGAACCACACCTCCATCAAAAAAGCTTTTAAACAACCTACATGCCCTACCCACTATTCCATCAATAGGTTGTAATAGATTGTATACCTATAACTTGTGCCCTAGAGTGGAGTTTACCTCCATTAAGATTGTAAAACATTAGAGGCTACCTCGTTTGACTTGTGTATAATACCTACATCAATAGTTCCAATGGTGCTAGAAGAAGGGCCAATACCTTCGATAATAGTAGTTATTCTTTATGTAGAGTTTCACTAGAGTCACCCAAGAGAGTGAACAGATCTAATTCCTAGGTTGGTTTTGTAGTCACATCCTTGATAAATCATCAAAAACCTAGAACTATGCCAATAAACCCATTCCTAAACAATCCACCTCCAAGGAATCCTTCTCCCATAAGGAATCCTTTAGCTATTAATCAACCAATGGCTTAGCCCTAGTTAATTGGATATGTTATTACTATCTTGGGATACATACATGACTTACCTCATAATCCCAAAAAGTACTTGCCATCCTTTTCTCCTTCAGGAGCAAGGATAATAGAGGAACATATCAAATCAATTAAATCTAATTTAATACAATTGAATGTCATAGATGAGGATGTTTCATGTAGAATACTCCATTTTACTTTAATGGACCCTACTTATGATTGGTATTTAAATATAACCAAAAATTCCATCACTTCTTAGGATGAATGTCAAGTATATTTTCTTGTGTTGTTTGGACAAGTTACCAATCCTAGCTTGGTATAACATCACTTCACCAGCATGAAGAGGGAGCCTAAAAATCCCATTTATGGTTTCAATGAAACATGGTAGAAGATGTACTATTGGTTGACCCCAATATATAAAATAGAGGTAGCATTAGCATGGAAATGTATAAGAATGCCTTAGAACCTATCATTGTCATGTTCTTGAGAAGAGAAATTGTGGCTAACACTTTATCATTAACATTCAAAGAAGCTATCAACATAGATAGGCATCTCAATCCTTAGATGCCTAGACTACCTAATGTCAATAATAGTTTTTTAGCATTAAATATGATACCACATGTTAAGTATAAAGTTCCCACATTTAATTGAAACTAATTGTACACATTTCCTATGTTGATGTAGACAACACAATTGAATTTTGTCTACCTAAAAAATCATGTGAAAGGAAATGGTTATCATTAAAATAAGCAAGTGGTTGTACTTCTCACTACTATTTTACAAGGTACAAACTCTACAAAGGTAGAACTAGATTCTATTCAAAAGATTATTCAAAAGTTGAGCAATGATTTATTAAATATACAAAGGAGGATGGGAAATGTCAATGGCCCAATCAACTATTAGAATGCTAGATTATAGAGATACAATAGACCATTCAACAAGCCTAAATAGCCTAACAAGATTTTAGAGATCAACATAACAAAAATTTATCTTCCCAATTGGTGTAGATTTCACAATACTTCCAATCATGGTGAGCTTAATTGCATTGAATTTTGTGTAACATTTGAAATATTTCAAAGAAGGGTGGTTAGATAAGATTAGATGCATAATCTGCTTGAGCATCATTTGGATCTTGTCTCTTCTAGCACTGCCATGATATTTGAAACTCACTAGTTTCCCTTTCTAAGAGAAAATGAAAATGAGATAGAGTACAATATGGACAAAGTCCAGACTTTCTAATAATCCTAGAGAGGTACATATAATATAAGGAATAAGCTTCCACTTACTACACCAACTCCTTTAAATATGATGGTGATTCTTCCTAATCCTAAAGTAGATAATAATCCACCCCCTCTAAAGGGGAATGATCAAAAACAAAATAAGGAAGAACCAAGTAAAAGAGGATACGACATTATTAAGGATATGAAGAAGATCAAGGTGAATATAACTCTTCATGAGTTATCTCAAATTAATAAATAAAAGGATATGATTTATAAGTCCATTACTAAGAAGATACCTATGGAGAAAGAAAAATCATCTAAACAAAAGTAAAACAAATCTTCTACATAAAAGTAAAAAAAATTTAATACCAATGTCATTTACAAGATCAAGCAAGAAGTTCCACCCTTCTTGCTGACTATCCAAGAATTTGGTAAAAATATTCATAACTATTTAGTTTATTTTGGAGCATCTACATATTACATCCACATGTAAAAAGCTTGGTTTGACACCAAGCCCTTCAAATAATATGGTTTCAAAATTGGACAAGATAGTGGTCCTTATAGTTGGTAAACTAAGGGATGTGCATATCTAAGTAGCCTCTAAACCATGTGTTCAGATGACCATTGATATCTTGGTGGTGGACATACCTAAAGGCTATAGTCCTGTTGATGAGTAGAGACTAGTCCAAAGCACTCAACATATATCTCTTTATAGAAGTTTCTCATATATGGCTATCATGAAGAGGAGTTGAAAATCAAATCAAAATTGATAGAGATCTGAGGATGAATTATCCCATTATAGAATACAATGTCAAGAATGAATAGGTAAAGTATGAGTCACCCAAATTTGGTATTTATACTTTTACTATGAAGAATCAAGTAAAGAAGTCAAAATCTAAAGGTTCAAATAATTTGTGGAATCTACACTTTAATGGCACTAGATCCAAGAAAGGATTAGGTGTGAGAATCAAGCTAATTGATCTATGAGGTAAAAATTTCTTGGTAGCATATAAATTGTAATTTCCATACACAAACAATAGAGCTAAGTATCAAGCCTTATTTTTGGGACTATAGTTTTCACTCAAGAATAATGTGAAGTTTCAATATTTGGTGACTCAAAGCTAGTGGTCAATCAAGTCAAAAATAAATACCAATGCAAGCTATCTTATTTAAAGAGATACAAGCATAAAACATGAGACCCTATTGAAATATTTGAAGCTTTCAACATAGTATCACTTCTTAGAGAGAAAAATTAGACCATTGAATCATTAGTTTGTACTACTACTAATCTAGAACCATTATAAGAATTTAAGGTAAAAAAGTTCTCCATTGAATTAGTACAATGCCCCTCTATTCTAGATAATGTAGAAAATTTACAAGTATTTGATGATGACCAACAAATTATTTAGTTTTTAAATAATTAAAGGTAATTCAAATCCCAAATCATTGATGGCAAGGACATTAATCACCTCTGTGAAAAGGAATCAAACAAATAGGGCATTCTTCAACTCAAAGATAATCAAATTCCAGCTGGGTTGGTCTCTTTGGAAAGACCATTTGACATAGACCGTCAAGCTCAAAAACTCAAGCATCCCAAAGTCAATGAATCAAATTTCAAAAGATAAAATATAGGAGATGAGTATAACCCATGTTATGTTAATATCATTCTTAGCTTCACCCCAAAAGAGAGAAAATGAGTGAAGGATTTAATCACTCAATATATGGAAGTGATTGATTGGACATATGAAGACTTGAAAGTATATAACCCATAGGTCATTACTCATACGATCCACTTAAAACCAAATCATAGACCATTTAGGTAGAGGCAAAGGATAGTCATCTTATTTTGGAGCCTCACATTCAAAGAGAAGCGGAGAAGCTTTTAAGCACAAATATCATCTTTTTAGTAAGATATTCTACCTAGGTGGCCAATTTAGTCCTAGTAAGAAAGAAGAATGGTGAGATCAGATTATGGGTTGATTTTAGGAATTTTAATAAGTTTTATGAAAAATATAATTATCCTTTATCTTATATAGATGAAGTGATATAGATAGTAAGTGGTTCTGAAATGTTGTCCTTCTTAGATGGATTTTTAGGCTATAATTAGGTACTAGTGTAACCAGAGGATATAATGAAGATAGTGTCTAGTAATAAGTGGGGAAATTATACATATAACATGATGTAAATTATTATAATAAATGTAGGAGTGACCTTTTAATGCACCATAGATCATGCATTCAAAGCACCAATAGGAAAATACATAATCATCTACATAGATGATCTTATAGTGTTTTCAAAAGATCGAAAAGACCACATAAGTCATCTACAGTCCATATTTGAGATATGAAAAAGTTTTGGTATTTCTCTAAACCCAAATAAATGTACATTTTGAGTGACTGGAGTTAAGCATTAGGGGAACATCATTGCCAAGGATGGGATCACCATTAATCTAGACAAAATTTAGGCAATTTCAAAAATCCAACCACCAAACAATAATAAGGATATTAAATCATTCTTCCAAAAGATTAAATTCATAAAGAAGTTACTTTTAGGATTTATATAAATCATTAGACCTTTGAATTCCATACTCAAGTAGGATGCCAAAATAGAGCAGATAACTGAAGCCTAAAATCCCTTCCATGACATTAAAAATGAAATATCAAAGGCTCTAGTATTAATCAGTCTAGATTTCATGAAAGATTTATACTTGTAATAATTTACTTCAGAGAATACTATTATTGTTATCATCATGTATAAGAAGGATGAGATTGAGAATCCAATTATGTTTATGACCATGAACCTAAAAGATGTAGAACTCAGGTAATCTATGATTGACAAATAGATTTTTTTAATTATCAAAGATATGAATTTTTTTTGGAATTACATTTTATGGAATAAAGCTATTACCATTATTCTTGATCCTATGGTCAAACTCACCCTATCACATAATGAGTTAGGAGAATGATGAGGCAAATAGATGGCCAAGATGTAATAATTTGACATAGAAATCAAGCCTACAAAGATCATTCATGGCCCAGGCTATATTCAACTCATGATTTATCTAAATCCATGTATCACTATTGAAAATTTGTGTGAAGCTCAAAAATCTAAAAGAGAATGGTACTGATATAATATATTATTTACTTATAGGAACTTGTTCCCTAGAGCTCAATAGAGAGAGAAGCAGAGCTTTGAGGCTCAAAAATGATCATTACATGATTAATAAGGGAGTCATTTAAAAAATTAATTATGAAGTTATTTATCTCAGGTGTGTATTTGTAGATAAAGCTAAAGAAATTTTATATAACTTGCATCAGATGATAGGTAATGGTCATCCTTCTAAAAATACCTCAGCCCATAAGATATTAAGAATGGGTTACCATTGGATAATAGTTTTCAAGGATGATCATGTTCATGTGAGAACATGACATGAATGTTAATATCTAGCCAAGAGAGAAGTACATGTAGTAATACCTCTACAACTAGTTATTGAAGGAAGGCAATTCACCTAATGGGGTTTAGACTTCATTGGCATAATCAACCCAAACTCCTCAATAGGCCATAAGTTTTTACTTACTACTATAGACTACTACACTAGATGCACAAAATCCATATCCATAAAGAACTATAGAGCATAAGATGTGATTCACTTCTTGGAGGAACACATAAGAAATAGATTTGGCATGCCCATTTCTTTGGTTTGTGACAATGGACCATATTTTATATCAATAGAATTTATTGAGTGGGTACAAGACAACCAAATTATTATTAGGTCAGATTCTAACCATTACCCTTAGGGAAATGGACTGATAGAATCAAGGAATAAAAATCTAATAGATATAATTAAGAAATTAGTTAAAGATAAGTTTAGGGACTAACACAATTTATTTAAGTATTCTCTTTGAGTAGACCAAATTAGACACAAGCAAAATCTTAAACCTTCACCCTACCTGGTGTACAAATGTAAACTAGTATTCCCAATTATGCTAAAGTTACACACTTATTAGTTCATGCAAGCCTACATGAAATCAAGTGATAAAAATGAATCAAGAT
Source organism: Torreya grandis (assembly GCA_037957365.1). Lineage (NCBI taxonomy): Eukaryota > Viridiplantae > Streptophyta > Pinopsida > Cupressales > Taxaceae > Torreya > Torreya grandis. The sequence goes on from JARHVA010003718.1 coordinate 455,010, forward strand.
TATTAGACATAATATAAATGGAAGATTCAAGGATTGAGGCCATACAAACATTAATAAAACACTTGGATATGGTCAAGAAGTGTTTTGATAAGAGACTGAAAGTCAAAGCATTTAGGAATTCATATCTCATGCTACTTTGGGATAAATCCCATGAAAAAAAGGATAGCATGAAAAAAATTTCCCACTATGGATTAGACCATAATAGATTTCAAAGATCATGGGAAATAATGTGTTTCATTTGAAGGACCTCCAAGGCAATGAGATGACATACCTAGTCAATGGATAATTCTTGAAGCACTAATTTAGGGATGTGTCATCTAAAAATATTGTTGATTGATGAAGGATAGATAAATGTAGCTATAGGACTAGATTAGATTTATTGGTTTCATAGACTAGTTTCCTAATTTTTAGATTAATCTTTCCTACTTTCAACATTTTGCTTTCCCAAATTAGATTTCATGTTTTCTTAGTTAAGCTCCTTTATTTCTTATATTAGTTATTCTTTGCTTTATCTAATGATTAGAATTGTGTATGTTGTAACTATAACCAAGTTAAATCCAAGCCAACTGATCTTATGACTTATATAAAAGGGGAAAATTAAACTCTTGACACTTTGGGACTAGTTTACAGATTAAGTGTATTTCTATGTTTTTGAGTCTTTGAGATGAAGGTAGGTAATCATGGATTATTTTAAATGGTGTCATAATTGAATACATTTACTAGGAATGTGGAAGTTGATCTTAGAGTAATTTATACAAATTTATAAAGTTTTATTCTTTTTATTGGATCAAATTAACTTATCACATTAAATACCTATTGGAAGTCACAATTTTGGATATAGGTGTGGCTAACAGGGATGTTCTAGTAATAATTTGTTTTATAATTATACCAACTCACTAGGATTTTAGCTCTTCTCTTCTCCATTCAAAAACAAAAGAAAAATAAAAGAAAAAAAGAAAACAAATGATTTCAAAAGAGAAAAATAAAATTTTAATAAAATCAAAAGGTTCATATGGTGAAATAAGGTCAATTTACCATGAATCATGATTAAAAGAAAATAATGGAAAGAAACAAAAAGGAGCCCAAGGTATCTTTATCGAGGCTATGGATTCATAGTTGGTATTAGATCAATGGCTGAGCTTCCCTTATTTTTGAGCTTTAATAGATACTGAAATGAAACCTAAATCTTCATCAAGCCTTTTAAAAACACATCACAATAAGTGTTAAATAAACTACACATTTGACACACATAGATATAAGAAATTAGAAGGAAAGTATGTTGTGTGAATTAACTTAGGATTATTTCTTATGTTTTTAATTTAAGTATTATTTTGTAACACATTTCATGATTAATTTAGGATTTCTAAACAAGAGTTTTAGGTTCTTAAATACTTAGGAGTACTCCCCCTGTAAGTTTCCCTTTGTTTTACCCAACATCTCCTTTTCTTTAAGGAGAAATGGGAACCCACTTTTTTTTAATTATGGTCTTAATTTTTAGACCCATTGTTATGTGTTTATATGAATTTTGGGAAAAATATTGATTGGTATTATGTTTTCATAGACTAAACTCTTTTATTCTAATTAGGTTCATCCTATCGAGTTTGTGTTTATTGAGCTTATTCTATCATACTTATGTTTTAACGAGTATCTTTGATAGGGTGTTTATTTAGGGACCTATTCTTTTTTAAACTTGTTCTTTTTACACTTATGTAACTTGTCCTTTCAACTTTTATGTTTCTATTGTTTTATCTATTATCCTTTATTGACTAATTCTTTATGGACTTTTTCTCATGGACTTATTCTCTCAAGGAAAATATTATGGACATTTTATCCAAAATAGTTCCCCTAAATAAATTGGGTTTCTATATATTTTATTCAAAAAAAATCCTTTAATATATTTCCTTTAGCCGTTTAGACCAACCCTTCAAAACTTTTACACTTACCCTTTAGGATAACTGTCATGAGCATTTTCCCCTACAGACTTGCCCTTAATCCTTTATGAAGTAGATCCTTTGATACTATTATCATGGATAAAATTCCCTATGAATTAGAACCTTTAGATTTCTACCTAATGAAAATAACCTCTGGCCTTAACCCATCTACCCTTTGGCCTTTTTTCAAATTTCCCTTCAATATTTTGAAATTATCCTTCATGAATTTTGTCCTAGGAATTTTACTTGATGAAAATGACCCTTCAAAAAATTTATCGTTAGACATTTTGTCTGATGCAAAAAACCCAAAACAATTCCCCATAGTAATCTTGCCAATACAATTTTACCAAAATAATGACCCCAAGGGCACATACCCTTTAATATTTGTGAAACCTACCATGTAGGAATTTTGTCTTGGATACTTTCCCTACTAAAAAATTACCTTATAAAGTGAATCCTTCAGGCATTTTTTCCATGAAGTAGATCTTTAGACCTTTTGAACCTACCCTTCATATTTATTGAAATGAACCTTCAAATATTTTGAGTGACCCTTTACCTTTTTTTTGAATGATCACCTAGACCTTAGGACTTTGTCTTGGCCCCCTTATCCCTTTTAGGCTTATCCTTTAGGACTTTGTCCTATCCCCTTTTATGTACTACACCTACCCTTTGGAACCTTTGTCCTAGGCACTTTACCCTCCAAAATTTACCCTTTGGGATAATTTTCATGGCCATTTTGCCCTACAAAATTTCCCTTCAACCTTTTTGAATAGCCCTTCAACATTTAAAAAGTATACCCTTTGGATTTTTTTCCTAAAAAAATAGCCCTTCAATATTTTTGGAAGTGACCCTTTGAGATAATTGCTTCAGAACATTTGCCCAATGAAATAGGTCTTAAAGGAAATTATTGTGGATATTTTTTCTAAAACAATTACCCTAATATAATTAGTCTACAGATATTTTGCAAAAAAAATTTCTAATGAATGTCTTACTATCGATAAAACTAATATCCCTTGCTATACTTAGTTGAATAAAAGATGAGAATACTTCCCATTAATAATATGAGATCCCTACCAGCTTGAACTAACAAATTTTAAATTATGCAATAATTATAAGCAAAGTGAACATTGGGAATTTATGTTGTATGAATTACTATTAAATGAAAAATTATATATATTCGATGCACATCCATTGAATCCATAATTAATTTCAAACAAACTTGCATTTGAAGTCTCCTACTATATTGTGTATGAAATATCCCTAGCTAATCCTTACAAAGATAATTATGATTAAAAAATTATCAAGCTAGAGCATAACTCAACATATAACATATATAACACCTAAAAAGAAATTTTAAGTATCATAAAATGTATACAACAATGGCATCTTCATCTAGGACATTTAGGGGATAAAATCCAACATCACCATACTCAATCAAATATTCTATAGAGTTCATGGATATAACATTTGGTGCTACCATATTTAAAACTAGATACACAAATTATTCAAAGTTATGGTACTTAGTTGATTATAAGGACATGTTTTCAAAGGAGGATGAGATGACACTTTTTGATAAGTTACCTATCCAAGAATTATTAGATTTCAAATTCTAAAGGTTACATTTTACTACTTCCAAGCCAGAGGTGATGCCATGCATCAACCTCCTATGGGATCTATTTTTATCAGGTAGGATATTACAAGATTTTTTCCTTCATTAATATGGAAATAACAAAGTTTTCACATACATTTTGGGACTTGACTTCCAAATATATATATATCTTTGAACATACCCAATGCATATGTTGATAAGCATATATTACCTTAGTTCAACGTAGAGATCTCAATGGAGAAGGCACTCTCTTCATGGTTACTCTTAGACTAGACCATCACATGAAAAGGGAAGAAGACAAAGGGATCTATTTCTATCAACAAGGTTATAATGGGAATACATATTAACATGTCTTTTTTGAACTGGCTTCATGGTATGCCAAGTATTCATTTTATTAACCTAGATTGGTGCCATTATTATACATGATGGTCATCCATGATGTTGTGTATGACCTGGGTAAGATAATTATATCTGATCTAAGAGAGAAAATAATTCACAAGGCCAAGCATCCCATACCTTTAGGAAATTTCCATATGATGTCCTATTTTATATATGTGGTTATGGTAACTTGTTACGAGACCTTGATGAAATATGAACTCTAGTCATAGACTATATCAAAAACAAAATTTATGATCACTATCAATTTATGCACATATATGGCTACACCAAGAATATGGTAAAAATAGTAGAGGGGTACATATATATATATATATATATATATATATATATGCATATATATATATATGCATATATCATATATATATATATATATATGCATATATATATACACATATATACATATATACATACATACATACATACATATATATATATATACATATATATATATATATGTATGTATGTATATATGTATATATGTGTATATATATGTGCATATATATATATATATATATATGTATGTATGTATGTATCTATGTATATATGTGTATATATATATATGAATATATATATATATATATATATATATGCATATATATACACATATATACATACATACATACATACATACATACATATATATGTATATATGTATATATATATACATATATACATACATATATATGTATATATATACATATATGTATATATATATGTATATATGTATATATATATATATATATAGATGTATGTATATATATATATATGTATATATATATATATATATATATATATATATATGTATGTGTGTGTGTGTGTGTGTGTGTCTATTATTATGATTACTATTTTAAAATAGAGGAATTAATCACGTTTACCATCCAAGTTATTTACAATATTTTTTCCAGTTATAGGCATGGGTGATCCATGAATGACTTTCCAAACCTATGTGTATGTATATATATATATATATATATATATATATATATATATATATATATATATATATATATATATATATATAAATATATAATGACTTTCCAAACCTATGTATACACACACACACACACACACACACACACACACACACACACACACACACACACACACACACACACACACACACACACAGAGGTTTGGAAAGTCATTCATGGCTCACCCATGCCCATAATTGGAAAAAATATTGTAAATAACCTAGATGGTAAAGGTGATTAATTCCTCTATTTTAAAATAATAGTCATAATGATTTTGGGTAACAAGGTTAATCCTTTGTGTCTCCAAAAATATTTCCCAGATAAGTTGGTAGAGTAAGAAATTACTTTCCAATTATGGTGGATTATTGACCAGGACTTATCTAGGTAGAAGAAATCTTTTGTACTTTATCCACCATATAACAATTAGGAGAGTGGTCTACATAATGAGGAAGAATTATTTATAAGTGAGAGGAAAGTGGAGGAGTTATCATTTCCCCATGCTTCCATATAGAGACTGAGATCCACATGGTTTTATTTAAAGGCATCTAAAAGGATTTAACATCCCCTATAGCCATGTTCCCTATTCTTATGATTTTCTATATCTTAATACAAATTAAAATGAGGATAATTTTGAGAGATTGAGGGTCATTGGACTAAAGTAAGATAATTAAAGAATGATCCAAGATGCCCCTCAGTCTGTAAAATGGAATTGGACAATAATAAGGCTCTATACAAAGGATGGGAACATTCTAACTTTTGGAGAGGATAGTCCAAAGAAAAATACAAGGAATATGTGGGTCCCTCATCTCAATCTCCCACTTTTAAATAAAGGATATGAAGAAAGAAAGAACTCAATCTTCTTGAACCCAGTTCTATCAAGGGCATATAGGTAGGTGACCCCATCAGTGTAAATTTTGATGAGGAGAAAATACAAGAACAACCTACTACAAGTTCCATTCAAGTGACTACTACTATGACTTAGGTTTATATTTATACATCTATTGGGATATAAACATAAGAGGTAGTATTATCTACCCAACAAGGCTCCCCCACATAGCTAATGGCCCCTTTAGTTTACACAAGGAATCCTAAGACTCTAATAGATACTCCCATGATGGAATCATCACAAATATTTCCTATTACACCTCCATGAATAGAACCAACATAGGGAGAGGTGATAATTAAGGATATTGAGGATGATTCCAATGAAGAGATAGAGCTATAAAAAATTAAGGCCATGATTCTTCAAGTATATCTTGTAGCACCCAATTCCCTAGGTACTCAACCCTTATTAAGTGTTACTTTATCCTTTTTGCCAATTTTTGGATCTATTTCCATTTATTATGTTTTGAGGAAACCCCAAGAGGAATTTCTTAATTCCACATCCATTTATCCATTCACCACCACTACCATTGAACCATTTTCCAATTCCATCCCACTCACCATGCTAACCTCCTCTGTCCCTTTTAGAAATTCCACTATCATATCCTTAAAGTAGAAGAAGGTGTCCATGAAGGTATAAAATTCATTGGTCACTCCACAACTTCATGTATAGTCCACCTAAATCATCCTTCTAATGCTATCTACCACTTCCATAAAATAAACTATTATGACAAATTTTGGTAGGGGAAGGAAGGCCAAACCCTAATTGATCATAGTCCACCCACTACCTCAATTTGGAGGAGTGGATTTGTCCAATATTATATGGCCTTCCCTACCTAATGTAATTTAAAAAATACAAAAAATATATCTAGAAGTAGAGGGGGTTGAGTAAGAGGTTGTTTTTACAAACTCAAATGCTTAACAATTGGAAATTCCTCCATGTGTTGTAGACTTGAGAAGTAAGGCTTCCCAAATGCCTAGCTTCAATATTATTGAGATTCCCTCTATTTGTCCCCCCATTTGAAAGTATACATAGGGTGAAGAATAATAAACTATAAGATGATAAAGGCACATAAATAATTATTGAATAATGACATGAAGTATTTTCCCTCACTAAGAGGTAGAATAGACAACCCAGGCAATCTCCTTACATTAAAAATATTAAAGACCTTACCCAAGCCCATAAGGATGTTATAGTACCCATATATGAGGGAATAAATATGGATAAATAGGAGCTTGAAGTTAAGGTTTAGGGATCAGTTTTTTAGGTGGATAAATTAAGGGAGTAACCAAAGATTACACATATCCCTATAGGCATAGAAACTGAGGTGTAAGAAGAAGCTTCCTAATGTTACAAATCTTTGGATGTAATTGAATTTATGAAGGCTGGAATGACCTCTCATGTAAATAATGCCAACTAATTAAATAATTCCTTACAATATGATAGTTCTAAGTTGAATATGTTAGTTATATACACATGCAACTCATTATATAGTCAACTAGACTTAATGATAATACTAGATAAATCCAATGCCTTGAACTTAGTTTTCATAAAGTAGGAAGAATCAAAGGAGTGCCTACAATTATTTGAGGCCTAATCCCCAAATCTCAAGCAAATAAGGCCCAAATATTTTATATTTTTCATGATTTGAAGCTGTCAAAGGTGTATTATGCCACAAGAGAATTAATCATTAAGATAAATTTTGATAAAGTCATTGAAGAATTGGTGGATGACTTCAAGTAGAGTTTACAAGGCTTATCAATAGAAGAGATAGAATCCATGTTGAGTGTAATCAGAAAGAAAGTTACATAGGTGGAAATTTTCAATAATAAGTTCTAGATGATCAAAGATAAGCATGCAAGCCTCCTTGGTCAAGTTAAAAGGATACATCGACCACCATTATACGGTAGTAGCATCATGAAATATATAAATTTTATCAAAATAATGAGGCCATGAAAAGGAAAGCATATAATGATGTAACAATATATATATCTTCAACTACTTCCATCCTAACTACTGCACTAACTAAAGTACATGTAGCACTTCACATGACATAGCCTTGATAGGATAAGATTTTATGCATGTAAAATTATTTAATAATGCATAGTTTCCTTATAGTTCAATATTTTTATGTAAAATTGACTTTATATTTTGTACACATGCACACATTACATGGATTTGAAATGGTCAATGTAAGTAACTGATAACTATAATATTTATCTTATATGGTTTAGTTATAAATCATGTTCTAAATACCATATCTAAACACTTTACATGAACTTGAAGAATGAGGTCACCCCTTCCCCAAGCCTATTTAAAAATTTGTAATCCAGCTTGGATTTCTTTTCAAATAATTTTGAATACAAAAATAGCATCAATTTTGATCATCAATGAATGTGTTTGTGTATTTTCTTTCCAATTTTTATGTAATCAATTATTACCTTCTTTGGTTGTATGTTTTAATAATCCTTAGTATATAAGCACTACTAATGGATTCTTGATTATTTTGATTGATGTACTAATATTTAGATGTGAAAAAACTATTCAAAGATTGGTAAAATATATTGATTAAAATAGTTAAGTTTTTTTATTCATATTTATAATTGTGCATGATCATTTTCTTAGATGTAATTTTCTATGTGTGAAAAATATGCCTTAGATACTTCACTATCTTGAGCCATAATATCCTGATTAAGGGTGTGCAATAGCTTCCCTAAAATGAGAAACCTTTGTCTTAGGCTTGTGAATTTCATGCATCATTATCTCCTTAGACTTCTTAGCCACATATAATTGTGTAAAATTACTACTAGGAGTAGGCATAGGTTTTAAGAGCACTCATCCTTTTAGAAACCAACAATGGAAGTGATTCCTAAAAACCATAAAGTTTTGTTTTTTGACTTACCCTTCCCTCATTTTTGAGTTTGTTTTGATACCTACCCACTTTAGATTAGAATCCAAACATCCATCCAACTCAAATAGAGATTTAATACCCTTATTAGGAAGCACACCTCCATCCAAAAACCTTATAAACAACCTACATGCCCTAACTTCTATTCCATCAATAGGTTATAATAGACCATATACCTATAATTTGTGCCATAGAATATAGTTTACCTCTATTAAGATCATAAAATGTTAAAGGATACCTCATTTGACTATGTTGTGAATAAAACCCACATAAAAACTATGCATCTTGCTTCACCCTCAGTTGATCCTAGTTTGGTTCCTACTTTTTTTTTACCTTTAGTTGAGCTTCATCCTACATTTTATTCTACTTTTCCTTTAGATGAGCCTAGCCTAGTGTTTGTACTAGCCCCACCTCCCCTTGTCAATGGCCTTCTTCCTTTACTATAGCTTAATATTATACCTACCCAATGGGTTGATCAACCTTACTATGATATTCATAAAGTTTCAAGTCATTAAACTAAAGACTGCCAGTTATATTAGCCTTTCCTAGATTTTACTTCTACCTCTTTTGTTAGTATACCCTAAAAGTCTAATAACAAGCATATTTTATTCTTTCATGGAACACATAATCATTATTCTACCCATTATCTAAATATTTGACAATATATCAACACATTGTGTCCTACGCTTACCTAACCCAAAGATAAATCTATACCTCTTCCCAAGTTATTACTTAATTATATTCCAAAATATGGATAAATATATTATCTTTGGCACCAGTGTAATGCCCATCAACTGATCATTACTGCATTCTCTAATAACATCTTTTTGGTCACCTTATGATCATTCCCATGCCCACTATTCATCCTCCCATAGGTCACCAATGTAAGAAGGATCCTCCTTATTCACCTATGGTTCCTTCTTCACTTATTCCTTATCCCCCACCTATTCCTTTCCCATTGATAGTGTCACCTTATTATCCCTAAAATACCATTATTATTCTAGCATTTATTCACCTTCTCAAGTATTCTACACATAAGATCCCTCATGAGCATGATCCTTCAACTATAGCTATATTTTATGTTGAAGAGATTTTATGAGATGTCTTTTCACACCTTTCCCTAAGGATTAATGAGACTCTTGTTATAGTTAAGATCCATATTCATATAGATATAAAAAATGTCATGGATAATATATGTGGATAGATTTATCAATATGTTTGAACATGGCATTGTGGTATTTAACTTTATTCTTCATTATGTTTTGGATTGGAATTATTTATTATCCACTTTATCTATATCTTATATCATTTGACTATGTGTCACATCTTGGTTTCACTTATATATTTCACATGTATATTTATATTATGCAGTATGTGTTGTATATGGTTTCATTTCTTTTCATCTCTCTTCTAGCTTCTTTTCATTCTTTCCATGATAACATGATTATATGTTTGAGTTCATTTCTTTTCATGGATGTCTTTGTAGTTTCTCATATTGGTTTGCTACCTTATCTCAACAACAAGTATAATTATTATTTTGACTTAGTTATTCAAAGCTTTATCCTCATAGTAATCCTTCTTTACCCTATGATCAGTTAGAAAACAAGTCTTTTCATTGTAATCCTATCTTGTTGATCCAATTTGGATCTCCCTTTATTCCCCTATCTCCATTTGCATAATAAGCATATACAAGGTTGAAACTTGAGATAACATATTGGTTCATAGGTAAGCCTAAGTGTTTAGTCAGTCATATCTTTGGATACTTAGTTCCTCTTAGACAAAGTCTAAATTTCATTTGTCTATATCATTTTTATCACTCATGTTGGTTATTCCAAATCTGTATGGAAGAGGAATCTTAAAATCCATAAAAATTTAAAATCTAAATCATTTAAACAAAAGGAAAGGATATAAAAAGAAACATATAAGTTTTAAAAGTCATATCACACTAAAAGACATGATTTATAACACATCTCTTTTTATAATAGAATATCAAACTCCACATTTTACCTCATGATAGAGTTGAGGTCCATTTGGGTGTGGTAGGCCGGTAGATTGGGAAAGGAGAACAAAATAATCTTTTATTGCTACTTACTTTCTCACATAATTAAACAATCTTCATAGTAGACTGATGGATCTATAAGAGGTCTTGAAAAATGGGGAACATGTTGTGTGAAAGTAGGTCCATTTTAATTTTCTTGTTCATATAACCAACATGATTCAATCTTAGTATCTCACTTATTTTCCTATACAACTTTATGCTTATTGTGAGTGGGCATCCTTTGTATTTTGATGGTCATTAGCCACATAGTGTCTTTCTTGTGTACTTAGTATGCGTCATTTTCCCTAAGACCTTATCATATATGGTTACATCATGTTTTTTACATTTCCTCTTCCATTTATAAAATTCCTAATATTTCCCCTTGAGAAATATTATTTTGTTAGTTGATCATTCCATCTAAGATTTCCCTTTATGAGTTAAATTATAAGACCTTGTATAGGACTAGGCCTTATTCATAAATTACCACATTACAAATATCCTTTTAAAATAATTTTCATAGTTTTTTCCACCTCATTGGTGTTCCATTTGAGATTTACAGTGTAATACCATGGATAGGACTAGGTCATCCTCACAAAATATTCCAATCCCAAGTCACAATGAAAATACATGTGTCAAATTTGACATAATTAGTGCTTGATTATTATTTTAACATCATCGACATGCTTCCTATCTTAATATAGTATGTTTTATACTTATTTCATTAATATTTCACTTTTATCTTATAATTTTTCAATTGCATGTATGCTTACAACCATTTCTTAAATGTTCCATACTTTCCATCTTGAATTAGTGTGATTAATTTAATTTCATTTTCCAATTTTTCCTTTCTTTTTATATACTTCCCAACATGATTTAGTATTATTGATTGAACTAATTTCCTTTTATATACGATTGATTTTTCATGAGCCTTTTATTGATAAATTTTCATACTTCTCAACATGATATAGCGTTATTTTACTTGTTTAAATTTGGTGAAAATATTTTACATGGTTTTAAAACATTTTGTTTCCCTTTTTTACCATCTTTGGTTTATTATATTTTGTCATATTTAGTTATTACACATTTCCCATCATGATATAGTGTTTAGTACATTTGTTTTTGATTACTTATACTTTTCCATGTCATTTTTGCCTTTTTATTTCTAACCATGCATGTTTATCACATAATGCTAAAAAATAAAGTAGTCAACATATATTTCCCATAGCATATACACCAAAATATAAATACATGTTCTAGAAATAAATATATCCATGCATTAACATCCACATCCAACTAAAACTCATGAAATTAAAAAAACTCTCAACATCAATATATATATATATATATATATATATATATATATATATATATAATGTGTTTTATACAAATTACAATAGCTCCATCTCTAAGGTTGGGCTCCATCATGCTTATCCAGTGTCCTAGCCATGCTACCCATATATTCTTGGGAAAATTCCCTCTATAAAGTACATTATAATGAGGAAAGAAAGGATCTCAATATTATAACCTACCCCTATAGATTGGCCACCTAGGCTTACACCTATCTGAGATGGATAGTGGTCTCCATGTGTGTCACTCTCTCCTATGATAGGGTATGTTAGGCATATGCCTTTCCCTCTCCAACCACTATCAATGGATATATCCCATCCCTATGTGCCTAAAAATACCTTATAACCTCTCCCACTAATTTAAATCATCCCACATAGGATAGGGTAGATAGAACCATAGGATCATCTATAGTGGTGGGGTCATATGGTGCTAACACCCCATACAAAATATCATGATATGCAACCATAATTAGGGCTCCCCATCTAACATCCTACATCATAGGATCTATTGTGCCCCTTAACCTATTAAGTAAAGGCTTTGCACCAACATGACATCCACATAGGTGTGAGGTGATAATTTTGTCAAGTGGTTAGACTTTCAGGCATTTTTGTATCTAACTAGAGGATGTAGCACATACCTTGTGCCAAATGTTAGGTGACTAATTATCTCTTAGATTTCTAGAATATCTTCAAGGATTTGGTGAGATGTGACAGTTGCAGTGTAGAATTTTTGGATTCATGGAGATAGTGGTTATGATTACCAAACTCTAGCTCAACCCTCAACATGTAAATTCCACTCTGGTGAAGATGACCCTAAATTTTATTTAAGGAACTCAAGCCAAAATAAATAATGAGATGAATAATTATAGAAGAACTCTAGTGAAATGAATCCTCTATAGACCTTGTTTTGGAATCCAATAAGCTTAAGAATAGTATGGAATCCATGAAGGCTCTACTTGTAAATGTTGAAGCTCATTTTTTATCATCTTGATCATTAATTATAATGAATAGGAACTATCTTATGAACTTTGATTAATGGTGAAGAATTATTCCTTTAAAACATAATGTGTTTAGTTTGTGTCTTTTTAAATGGTTAATAGAATGTGTAATGGTTGTAATGTCATACTTTTAATATAATTATGATATTAATATTCATTCATGCTATTGGTTCACGTCTCTAATGGAGTCCTTACAAACTTTTATGATGTCATCTTTATTTTCCATAAATTTTGAGTATAGAGCCTGTTCTAAGTATTTCAATCCTTATTAAGATTTCATGTCTAGTATGAGTGGAAGTAGCCTTTGACCTCTTAATAGTGTATGTGACACTAGAATTAGTCCATAAAATTATTTCACCTATGGATCTACCTAAATATTTTATCTAATTACATAAGTCCCTTAATTAAAGCCTTATACCATGGCACAAATATCCCAATGCAAGATTTGGTTCCTTGTCAGTTGCACTTTGAGTCAGTGCATAAGGCATGTGACTTATGTGTATTGATGCTAATAAAACTAAGTTTTAAAATTTTGAGATCGAAGGGAATATACCATGATTTCACTTGGTTGTAATAAACTAAGAGCTAACTAAATAACTATTTTCTACAACATTTTGGTTCCATTACTGGGACCCATGTTGAATTTTGTTGTTGTGATGGTGAGACAAAATGATGTATTTAATTTATCTCAAAAACATCAAATGTTGGATACAATAGGTGGAAGATATATTTTCACTTAAGCATCAAGCCTATAATGGATAAAATACAATAATTTATATTCAAGACAACCTATGTGATGCTCTATATGAGGTATTTTTTTGAGTTACTTGAGCATGTATATCAGTGATTGGATGCATACTCAACCCACAAAAGAAGCTATGTAAAATGATATAATTCAACAAAGGAACACCTAAATTTGCTTGAGACCTTGGATGATACTTGGACTAGACTAGTAGATAAATGGTAGAAAAGAGCCCTAAATATCTACATACTTGAGTTCATAATCTTGACATACTTATTCCCTAAAGAAGTAGAGTAAAAAATTTTATGTGATCCTAGAGTCACGTTTGTGAAGGAATTTGACACAAAGTTCAAAAATATAATGGTGGATTACAATTTGAAGACTTTGGGGAAGGAAGTTTAAAGTCCTTTTGCATATGAGCAATGGAAAAATGGGGAGAAGGGGATGTGTAGGTAAGGTTTAATAGAAGGTGATGAGAAAATTGACACCTAAAATCTTAGAAGATAGACCTATAATAAGATTCAACACTAGTTGATGGAAGATCTAAAACCTAAAAGTGTTGATAGAACTCATAGTGAGAAGGAAGGACATGGGGAAAGATATCTTGAAATATAATAGTGTGAGGATGATAGATATAATAAAGTTATAAATTAGGGTAAAAACTTGATAGGTGTGTAATTCACTAGGTTCTTACAAAATTTGGTTATTATAGATAAGCTTGATGTACCTACCCCATTTGAACCTACAATCCCTGCTCATGTGCTAGATCCCCCACTTGAGAAAATTATATAAATAATAATTTACTCTACTGATGACTTAGATCTTAGAAATTTTTTAGACTTGGATTTCAACTTTGTGATTGAATAAATTATTCCATACAAGGAACTGAGTGCAACTATCTCTAGGCCATTAGGTGATAGTTTAGCATAATAGAACTTGAATGTGAGCATAACAACTTAGCTGATGTCAGAAATATAAGGTAGGTAATATCCTTTAGGAAGTGGCCTACTTCCATAATAAAGTAGCACACCACTAATGACATCAACTGTGCCATTAGTAATGATAGGACTAGTTCCTAACCCCATGGATAGAGGTAATGGAAGACCATCACCAAGATAGGTTTCAAGGGGACAAGTGACTCAAATACTAGCTCCCACCCATATAAAATCTACTACAAAGTGGATATGCACTTTATATATTATGACAACATGGGAAATTACATATAACATGTACTAAAGTGTGAACTATAATGGTGTGTGTAAAGCATAACCCAAATAAAACATAAGGATACCTAGTTTTTAACCACTTTACTTGATCACACCCATACCTGGTATATAAAATTTGATCCCAACTAGGCCATGGTTGACTATGATAGATATGATCTTGAAGGAATATGACATTCTATAATTTGAAAAATAAATAATCATCATGCTAAAAGAGATTACCCAAGGACTCTTAGAGAGTGTGCACCTATACAATGTAAGGTTCAAAACTCTCCCATCAAATCTTCCATATGATATTCACCCTTCCCAGCATATGTAGTGGTTTATTTGGGGGGTCACTTGTGCCATTTCAAACTTTTATAAACCATCGAGAAGTGATTGAAGCCATGTTTATAGTCAGGGTAGTTAGAAGTGCAAATACTAGGATCAACCCATTTATGAAAGCACATATTGCATCTATAGCCTCCCAAATCCAAAATATTACTTCTATCTCTTTTCATGATGCTTGAAGTGGAATATGATACACCTAATTTGAATTATAAGGCCATAATAGGAATAACCTCCCACATAATAATGTGCACACCTTTATTCTAAGCTATGAATTCTATCAAGAGGTGCATTATGTCTATAACTACTCCTTATTACAATATACTAGATAAGTTAACACAACCATTTATTATTAATGATGCAATGCCTATATCCATATAACTATTGATTCCTAAATGATTGATAAAATGCATGAGAATATGAAAATAAGCAAACAATAGGACACCACAATAGTTGGAGGGAAGGATAACCAATGAAATAAGGGATATTAATAATAAAACATAGGATTTGGGATGTAACAAAGTGCCATAAGGTGAGGTGTAGGATGTGGAGGTGGAAGGTTCCCACCATTCTCATGTTATAAGTTTGGATCAACATATTATTATTAGCATGATTTCCCTATACATATTTTGTGTGGGTACTATCAAGGGTCCTATAAGGTTTAATAATGCCTTGACCTATATAAAAATTTTACCCAAGGCAATCTTGGTGTAGATAATGGTATAGAAATGGTCAGGTATGAGCATAAAATAGAAAAATGGAACCCAAAGGCAAAACCTATACACATAGAGGTATTCAAGGTATAGATGACTACATGTAGTGGATTCACCACTCAACTATGAGCTATTCTAGTACCTGAGTTATACCTTGAGTATGGGGATAAAGGTCGTAATGAGCACATAACATGGCCTGAACCCAAAGCTGTACCATACCCAAACTCAATGTACCATAAAGATATGTTATAATAAGCTATGAGTGTCATCCAAAATATTCAATGGGATATTTAATTAGAATTATTCTTAGAAGTATATGATGTCACTTCTCATAAGAATTAGGATAGTTAGGAAGCTAAAGTTCAATAATTGACTAAAATCTTGCACCTCATATAGATAGAAGGAATGTTTCCCCTATCAAATAACTTTCTCTTAGATCATGTATGTAAAAATAAAGTTGAGGTTACCATGCCACACATGGAGAGGGTGTGATAAGTTTAGCACACACAAAATTTTGAATATGACCAAGAAATCTTAGTGGATGCCACTATTGATATATGGTCTATTTGTGAGTTTTGATAGACACATGCTTTGAGTTCAACAGCTTGACCAAGAATGCCTAGGAGAAAATAGGTAGTCTAGCCTTGAAACCTTCCCCTCATGTAATCTTCATGGTCAATAAAACATGGTTATAACCTATTAGAATAATAAAAAGAGTAGTTGTAGATATCATGGGCATTAAATTACATGCTCACTGTATAGTGATTGAGTTAGCAGACTAGTAAAAGTACCTCACACTACTATGAAGGCCATGGTGTCATGCAAAAAATGTATATATGCATTTAAAAAGGAACTACATGACATATGATATTGGAAAGGATAAGGTAGTTATACCCCTCTCAAATAACCAAGGACCCCCATGTCAAGAGCATATACATTGAAGATGAGATAAACCACATCTATAATATCATGACATAAGGCCCCAAGAATATAGACCCAAATTACCAAGGAATACTCTCTTGGGAAGATTAATAATCAACCTTAAACACTATTGCCATTTCTTGTGATCAATGGATCAAGGAAGCATATGAGACCACTGGTCAATGGTGGTGCCTGGAATGTGTAAAGATACCAAAACTAGTAAAGATAGGTTGGGTATAGATTAAACATGCTTCCAAAATATGGGTCCCTTCCATCAAAAAATGGTTAAAAGAGTGTTTCACCTTAGTAAGGGCAAACTTGTAGTGATTTCAAGATATGAAGGGAGTAATCCAATGGAAGACTATGTCTATGACCTCAAGTTATGCATCCCAAAAGAGGTGGATAGACTGGGTTCACTAGTATACACATTGAAGAGCACTACCACTCATTGGTTGGTAGTGCATAAGCCTAGCTTGACAACTTGTAAAGACGTGAAGGTGGTCATTTTCACTAGATTCAAAAATAGCAATGAGGACCTAGACATTTTAGCTTACTATAGTGACTCTAACCCTATTACACATGTATGTATTTGTGAAGAAACATGGACTATTTATGGTGAAAATTTCCCAAGGAATCCATTGATTCACACCTTCTATAGGACCTTGAATACTTGGGCATGGGCATATTACATAGATAATGAGACATAGCACAAGATAACCAATTAGGATTCCCATAAGGAATGGTTTGTTCACACCTCCTTTTCTTCACAAAACATTGAATTAATTAAGCCACTATAGGTAGTTTAAAGGTTAGTATTTGATGGCACTGAAATATTGAAGGAGCACATAAAATACATGTTTTGAAAAAAAGGGTTAGCACTCCCAACCTTATTCAAAGAGAAAAATATCAACAATGACTTTGGTGGTGAAGAAGATGACACATCTAAGGCACATAACTGGAAGAATTTGATAGACAAAAGTAAGTTAGTGCCCTAAGTTGAGGATAAAGCCCTAGAAGAAGAAGACCCTACCTATCCTTAGGTATAAATAATTAAGGGTAGTAGACAAGTCAAGGATTCACACCAGGATAAGAATGAACCCTATTGAGTGTTGTTAAGAACTACAAAAGTAGATATTAGTTTAGAAGGGGAACCAAAAATTGCCACTTTGGGTGCCTTGGTATTACATAGAACTAACATGTATTGTGGATCTCCTAAAATAATTCTAAGGCTTGTCCCCTCAAAACCATATAGATATGAAAGGCACTCACCCATCCCTCAAGAGGATGAACATCAAACTAGTTGATGGTGCAAGACCTATCAATAAGTGACCTAAGCAAATGAAACCAAATCTTTTTACTAAGTTTAAGATGGAGATTGATGACATGCTAACCATATGTTTCATATACCCCATTCAGGAATACAAATAGGTTAACCCCATGGTCATCAACATCAAAAAGGATTGGAACATCTAAATTTGTGTTGACTATATATTTTTGAATGTTGTGTAATTTACCCCTTTCCAATTCCATTCACTAATTAAGTATTAGATAACATTATAGGTTTTGAGATATACACCTTTATTCATGGGTTTTTAGGATACCATTAAGTCTAGATCAAGGAGGCTAAAAATACCAAAACCATCTTTACAAATTAATGGGGTTATTTTGATTATAATATTATTCCCTTAGTGCTAAAGAATGTGCCAACTATGTTCTCCCAAGTAGTGATCACCACTTTCAAAGGCTTCATTCACAAGTTCCTTCAAGTATACTTAGATGATTGGATAGTGTATGGGTTAATTAAGGATCACTATGACAACTTGTAACTTATGTTTTAAAGGTGTAAGTAGTTTAAAATTACATTGAACCTCAATAAGTGTGTGTTCTCTATGTCATTTGGCTCTATGTCATTTGGCACTCTGCTTTAGCACATTATCTGCAAGGATGGTTTGTTCATTGATCTATAAAATATTTAAATCATAGTTAAA
The DNA here is from genome assembly GCA_037957365.1 of Torreya grandis. Taxonomy (NCBI): domain Eukaryota; kingdom Viridiplantae; phylum Streptophyta; class Pinopsida; order Cupressales; family Taxaceae; genus Torreya; species Torreya grandis. The sequence goes on from JARHVA010003718.1 coordinate 474,007, forward strand.
ATTTAAACCCCATCAATATAGAAATATGTTCATGCCTTTATTGGATATTTTGATTACTACATGAATTTCATAAGGAACTATTCCAAGATTATGGCACCACTAAAAGATCTCTTATGAAAGGATGGCTCATTATATTAGGGTAAAGCACATGGAGATGATTTTGAGACCTTGAATCTCAAAATAGAAAAAGCATTGATATTTTAATTTATCATTTTAAACACTCCATTCCATGTCCACATAAATGGCTATAGTATCTCAATCAATACCATTATTACACAACCAAGCAATGGAAAAATGGATCATCTTATTTCCTTCGCAAGTAGAAAACTAACCAAGGCAGAACAAAACTATACCACAACTAAGCGTGAGGCACCTGACATGGTATATGCCCTATAGAAGTTCTAAAAACATTTTTTGGTAAGCCCATTCATCTGATTTACTAATCATGAGGTTCTTAAGTAACTTATAAACAAACCCATGTTGTATGGGTACATTTATCGATGGATTGTTTTATTTTAAGAATTATAGTTCTCTATTGTAGTGAAGCCTAGAAAACAAAACTCAAGCCCATACCATCTATCCCACATTAAATTTGGTGATGTGGTAGTGCCAATTGAAGATGATATGCTTGATGTGTAACTTTATAGGGTCTAATGTATTTTAGAAGACTTGGTAGAGATCATCGCATTTTTGACCTCTAGATCTACACCCAAGACCATGATGACTAAGGAGAAGAACTGGCTTGTAGTTTGTACCACCCCTTTTAAACTCATTAGTGGGGAATTATACAAACTGAGCCACGATGAGGTCATACATCATTGTGTCCTAGATCATGAATATGACTCTGTACTATAAGATCATCATGATGGGATTTATAGAGACCATTGTATTGAAGACACTATGGTACATAAGGAACTATAATCAAACTTATGGTGTCCAAATCTATTTCATAACAAAAAATAATGAACCAAATTTTATGACATTTGCCAATGCATGAGAAAACCAAAACCATGAGATGATATGCCTCTTATCCCTATCCTTGCCCAAGAACCATTTGGAAAATGGACCATTAACTTTTTTGGGCCTTTTACCCCCATGACAAGGTGAATAGATGTGAGATATATTCTATCTACCATAAATTACTTCACCAAATGGGTTGAAGAATCACTGACCAAATATTGGTTAACCACCATCATAACAATATTTATCTATGAGAATATCATCAATCATGATGAATGACCACTTATATTGACTAGTGACTATGGCACACTCTCCATCAACAAAATAATTCAAATCCTATTATCTAAATAGATGGTGGAAAACCATAAAATGACACCCTACCATCCCCATGAAAATGGCACCATAAAGGCATTTAATAAAATATTATGGATTTACCTCATTAAAATATAAAATGATGGTCACAAGGATTGGGATGACCATGTGTCTTTGGTAATATGAGCCTATCACACAATATATAAGCACTTGAACAAGGCTAAACCATTCAAACTAGTGTTTGGTGTAGATATCATTTTACCTATGGAATCCCTACTACCCTCATTGTGCATCATGTATATTAGTCTATGGAATGACCATGAATCCTTAAATGCATGCCTATAAGACTTAGAGTTCCTAAATGAGACACTCACCTAAGTACGATGGAGTTAATAGATAGAAAATGCATGCCAAAAGGTATGACATGATAAGCACATCAAGCATAAGGTATTTATAGAGGGTGAATTAGTCTTTTTGTATGACTCTAAGTACCTCAAAAACCCAAGAAAGCTACATATTATATGGTTGGGATCTTATATCATCAATAATATATCAAAAACTAGAACATGTAGGTTATGCATGTTGATGGGTGAAATGCTCCCTAGGCATTTTAATAATAATAAATTAAAGCTATACAGTTACTAGGCTATTGTTTTTTCCATCATACACTAACTTATTAGTCAAAATTTAGTTTATTTTTACCATAGTAAAATTTGGTGCAAGACAAAGCTTTCCTTATGTTTATTTATTTTTTATTGAATGAATAAGTGTGTCACTTTCAGGCCCATAAAATAACTCTTCTAGCACCTACATGCATAAATCTAGTTGGGTAAGTTGAGCATGGTCGCTTTTTAAGTGTCTAAGTCTAGACATGTATGTTTTTGTGTTTGAATGAAGTTTTATAGGCTTAATATATTGTAAGTATGAGTTGATAAAGGAAGGTGCATAAGATGGTCATTCACAAGAAATCAAGAGGAGACAAAAAAGTGTTGGAGGACCAGTGTAAGGATTTATATTTAGTAGGGAAGGCCAAAATAAGAGACATGAAAGTGTAGATAAATTGACTAATAAAGAGAGGTACACTCAAAAGGAATTTCCATATAGAAAAAATGGAAACTATGATGCTGAATCATGTGCATGTGAAGTGTTGTTCCTAAGTTTCCATAAGAAGGGTAAAGGTCATGCTAAGTTGAACTAAGCATAAGAGAATGACTATCGAGATAGTTGGCACCCACTCAATGGTTGGTGAAAATTAAACATTTGATTTACCTATTACTCCATTGAATGAACCATTAGAAAAATATTGTGATGATGGTGGAAGAAAAAATATCTGTAATAAATGAGCATTTGGTGGTAGATCTAGTGGATTTTATGGGTTTAGTAGATTTCAATAAATCCACATGAAACCAAAAATTAATTAGGTAGGTAAAAAATAATATAAAGGGGAAGATAAAAGACTTCAATAGGTTACTAAAATTTTTAAGAATTCAAAATAGAGCACATAGCTAAAGCCATTAAAACAAAAAAAATGCTATGAAAGAGAACCAGTCATCCATATCCCCCCAATCACAAATTAAAGACCCAAACAAGACTTATTTTAAATCTATGTTGAAAATAAGTTGAGTGGAGAGAAATTGATATAGAAACAGGGAAGTAAAAGATTTTTAGGATGATTAGGCTACCATTAATAAGGTAGGAAACTCGAGATATGGATGTATAGTCACATTTCTTATGATTGTGAAGAAGTGATAAGCATGATCTAGTGATTTTTTAGAATCAACCAACCATAGTTAAACAACAATAGGTTTAGGATTTGCAAGAAGAGGATAAACACATGTTTTCCATAGGAACATAAGGATATAAATAAAATATAGGCAATAAGGGAAGTAACCACTATGAAATTGGAGGTACAGATGGTGGAAGGCATGAGTGTCATAGAACTAGATCCAAAAGTGAGCAAAAAACTCACCTATAGAGAAATGTAGTACCAATGAGAGGTCATGGTGGGGAAGAAGTGGGTGTCATTTATGAACATGTTCAAATTGAATGACTACAACCATTGAATATGATGTAATGCATAATAATTAAACTAATAATGGATGGTATACATGAGGAAGAAGATAAAGGCAAGCACCACACTCTTTGATATATCCATCATAGATAAATTGGCAACCACAGGTGCCATGCAAGTATTTGAATTGACATGATTAATCAAGATAAAACACTTGGTGAAATTCCTCCTCTTGAGAGTACATGACAACTAATTCTACTTCCCAATATGGTGCATGAGGATCTTAGTGAACCTCATTAACAAAATCATGGGACTACCTGGTGTAAGGGTAGACATCCATGAGATGATGGAGGATAAGGTAGAGGTTTAAATGGTTATAAATCTCTTGGGATAATATAAGTCAAGATTTACATTCCTCATCAAGGACATCCAAGACTATAACATAAGGTTAGTGGTGTACCTAGTTAGCTCCAAACTATGCCCTAGTGGTTGATGGTTTTATATTAGCAAAACCTTCTTATGCATTGCCTACCACATGGTATAAGGTGTGAAATTCAACATTTCTAAGTTCATTATTAAGGAGATAGTTAGAACATTCAAGAGTAACATTGAGCATGTGAAACCTTCTAGTGGGGGTATATGTTGACTATGAAAGTAATGAAGGAGATAAGTGTGATGGATGAAAATGATGACCACTTATGGGTGTTCCCACCCAAGAATAAGTCCCCCATGATAAAGGACTAATACTTCATTTTAAATAAGAGGAGATTCAACCTCTACTATTAAATGAAGTTGTGAAAGAAGGGTGGTAATCTTGGAAAGGATTATGATCATCCCCTCCTAGTAAGTAATGAAGGGAAAGTTATGTCAAAGATGTAGGAGAAGACACTCCAAAGAAAATGGGGTGAGAATCTAGAAAAGATCATGGGGTGCATTCAATGAAATATTGCCTTCAAAAAGATAATTACACCCCCACTCCAAAAACATGCATGAACTTCATGAAAGAGAGTTCTTATAGAAATAAGCACAATAAAAAGACCAATGGACCTATTGTATTCCATATTATAACTCTTACAGAGATGGATAAAGAAGCAACCCTTGTGTTGATAATAGAGGAGGAAATTGAAGAAGACCCAGTAGGGACCTATATCTTACAAATAGAAGGATAAGATGAGCCAAGCATAGAGAATGTGTAGGAATACCTACAAAAAACACGTCTACCATGATTGAGGTAACGTAATAGACAACAAGTCTCACATCTAGTGAGGAGGCCTCTACACCACCTTTGTGAATAGTCAAGGACAAAAGAGTGGATTAAAATAAGATGGGATTGAGAGAAGATTATATAAATAAGGAATTAGTGCTTGAAGAGATGCCTAGACTTTATTGGGAAAAGGAATTGGCCAAGTAAGAGAAAAGGGCCCTAAAGGTTCTCACAAGTGTAGGACTAATAGATGAAGAGGTCAGGTAAGTACCAAGTGACCCTATCAGGATAGTGGAAGAAACTCTACAAGAAGTATGTCCAAGTAGTGAAGGGGTGATTGAAGAAAAAGAAGTTAATATTGGTTCCTTACAATGACAAAAAAAGATAGCAGAAGAACCCCAAAAACAACAAGGTAATTCTAGAACTAAAGGAATTTCCCTAGAGGTAAGTATTCTAAAACCCTAAGATGAAGAAGTGGATTAGGGGGATAAGTTTGAGGAAGAAACCCCCAAGGATAAAAAAATGAGTCTTCTAAGGACAACATTAAAGAGAGTGGTGGTGTCAGTGAAGAGGAGGAACTAAAAATAAAATAGGCCATCATTGAAAATGGTGACAAAGATTTGAATATAAGGGAAATGATGTAGAAGGGATGGGTGGATGAAGACTTATACATATATGAAACTATCCCCCCCAGGCCACCATGACCAGGATACACAAAAAAATCTCATTTTCACTAGACCATTATATGGATGAGCTCCAATTTGAGGTGCCTAGAGAAGCTACTTCAATCCTAAAAAATCTAGAAGAGGGGAAGGACTCCCTCTTTATTAACCCTCTTGTCATGAACCTAATCTAATATAAGAATGAAATAATAAGAATTTCCATAGAAGTTTTATGTTGAAACATAATTAATGATGGAAAGGTAAGTGCTAGAAACCTAGATAGAACCTTTATTAAAGACTAATTATTGATTTCTTAGAATCTCCTTCACACCTGGATTAACATTGGAATGATCTGAGGTGTGGGACACCTAAACTTAGAGTATACCTTTAGATTTGATGAGGCTTGCTTCTCTGATGTATCACTTATAATTTTCTTACTAAACTACTATTTTCCTGGGGATGAAAAGGGTTATAAGAAAATTAAAAGGTAAATCCTACTCTACTATTGGTGATACACCTATATTGTTGGTTCATCCATTATATTTGAACACATAAAACACTAAGAAGACAATGTAATGATTGAATATACAATTCTAAATTACTCTTATGCATCGTTATTTTATATAAAGGTTTTATTAAGTGAGCAAATCATGAGGGAAATGATGAAATAGGCCTCATTCAAGACACTAACTAGTCCATTATATCCACCATTATCTTAGTCAAATGACATCAAAAACTGAACATGACCTATATAAGTTAGCATACTATTAACTAGGTGAGATCAAGAGCTAATAAGGGAGAAAATACTACCATATGTGCAAATAAACTAACATAATAACACTATAATAGAATAATGAAATCTAAAAATAGTTATTTTAGTCATCTCTAAAGGTTACAAAGCTCAATCTTGGCAGAGTCTAGTCATGCCCAAGAGAGGGATCTTGAGATGTTTCAGAACACATGGGTGGATTTATTGGTGATGTAGCTTCATGAAACCTATAATAACCTTTCCTAGAGAACATTTTAACATGATGGAGACCCTTAAAACAATATTCCAAGAAAAATTAAAATTCCTTCTCTCCTTTACCTATAAATCTCCTTTACAAGCATGTAGACTATAAAATTCCACTATATACTTGATATTGAGTTCCATATGACCCTCATAACTATGAAAATTAATTGAAGAATGAATGATATATCACTCTCCCAATAAACTCCATAATCTTTAATTCTTATGATATGATGCTTGGGTGAGGAGAAATTATAAAAAATTGATTGCCTTCTTGGATGCAAGACTAAAGATGTATACCATAAATTCAAAGGAATGGTTCATGAATGAGAGGAGAAAAAATTTAGAAACAATTTCTCTAGTAATGATCCATTTGACTCTACTTTCTTTGACCAAAAAATTAGACCTAGATTCTCTTTTTCATGGTCGTACCAAAATTAAACCTGAAGGCCTATCACTTTGTGAAAACTAGCAAAGTTAATATAGGAGACTAGTTTTGAGATTTTATTTCATCTAATTTCCATGAAATTATTAGAGGATACCTATCATGCCTTGATCTTACTGCTTCATACTTCCACCATATGGATGGTCATATGGATTCCATATTTAGCTTGGAAAATGCATGAAAAAGGATCTTTATTTACTTTTTATTTGAAATTAAGCTTATAACCCCACTTATTTTGCATCAAAGGGAAGTATATGAGTAATTTAGAATGATAACATATATTTTTTTTAGCATTTTACATGATTTTGTGGCCAAATTTGGCATGTGGGATATGAAAATAGGCCCTTTTTGGCTTAAATTTGTATCAAATGACCTTTTCAAATTATAAAAAATTATGACTAAGGTTAATTAATATATATTAATAGGCTAAAAGGTATTTGAATAATTTTATGACATTTTTAATAAAATTTTATCATTTTAAAACAAAAAATCGTCCCTTTTAGTTAAAAATACACAGTTTTAGACCACCTTGAATGGGCTCAACAATACCATGACAAGTTTTGGATTGTATAGGTTGGTATTTGGACTTGACAGGATAAATTACCAAAAAAATTGGTGACTTGTAGGGTTTAAATAGCCTGTTAGTCAAAACAACTTAGTGGATTTCACATGATAATGATAATTTGAAGCATGATAAGAAAATTTTATGACTCTCTTGAACATGAAATAGACTCTTTTGGGCTTTGATAAACTTATTTTGACTATGATAATTAAAAGACTTAGAGGAAATAATAACTAATTTAACAAGTAAGGATAACCAACCTAAGTAAATAGGAAAAAATGACAAACACAAAAGAAGGGAAGTAAATTATTGTTTGTGTTATTCATTTATTGAACATGATAAACCTAAAACAATAAACCTAAATTGAAAATATTTCCTCTGGGATCAAATGGGAATATAGATTATCCACCATGGAACCTTAAATCATGTTTTCCATCTCTTGATAGTGTATTCTTTTAGATAAGATGATTTTCATGCTCGTGTCTTCTTGATGATGCAACTAGGCCTTATAATTCCATTCTAAGCTACATGGATTAAAGATGTGGATCCAAGACCCAATCATCCTCCTCCCATATTCTTATTATTTACAAGAATAATGTCAATTCATCTTTATTCATTAGCTTTAAATAATCGAATATATCTTCCATTGTACCTTGATTATGGTCCACATGGGCAAGTGACTTATCAAGATCTTAATGATTGAGATCTTGTACCTCTTTAGGCATACTAAAGGGAAATATTTATTCATGTGATTTGTGTTTAGGATTAATGATTTAAGGTACCAACTCAACCAACACTTATTCATTCTTCCCATCATCATGAAATTGGACTTATTATGGTAAAAATTTGATAGATTCAATAGTTGATTGGTCTTTAACATCCTCAATAAGAAGTGTGAGACCTCGAATAGCATTATATTTATTAAAAGCATTTATAAATTTCTAACAAAGATCATCATCATTACCCTTGTACTTATATTATTTGGTTGGAATGAACCTATCAATGATAACTTTTAAAAGTTATTGAGGAACATCTTGATGAAGAATAGGTGTTATGTGATCAGGAGGCTCTTGACAAGAAAACTCTTGTTGCATATCTAAAACTTCTTCTTATTTCACTTGTTCTTATAATTGTATCTCAACCTCTATTTTAGTTTCGTCTTTGAATTAATATTCTTGTACATCTTATGAGATTGGATCATGCTCTTCCTTAATAAATAGTGTACCAATATTGGTGTTCTCTTCATGTTCATGCAATGTTCTTTCATCTTCATATACCTCAGCTTTAACTTCTTCAATTTCCTCACAAAGAAGAGGCTCCTTTTTAATAATAAGCATGGTAGACCCCTAAAAATACTCAAAAAGATGAGAAAGGTCCAAAAAAGTTACCATAGATGCTTGATTTTACTCTTGGGGCTGATCAACTTGAATCACCTTCACCTCCTTTCTCTATTACACTATTTCTTGAATATCTTTCCATGAACGAAAGGCCTTGGGATTTTGAGGACAAAGGAGTGTAGGCTGAATCACTTCTTGCTTACTCTTAATTTCAACATTTTGACATATGCCTAAACAATATTATTTCTCCCTTGATGGGTACACTTGATTCCAAGTCATGAACTTGGGTTTAGAAACCTCTAATTTTATACTTGTTGCAAACATGGGTGTGAAAGAAGGAAATTAATAATGTGTTGCCTTTGCAACTACCACTAAATATTGAAGATGTTGATTTACAACATCAACTTTCTTGGCTATATGAAGCTCAAAATTATGAACCATCTGATTAGAGATGTCTTCTAGCAAAACTAAAGATGAATGTTTGTGTATGATCTATTGTGAAACGTGAATATTAATCTCCTCAAAACATAATTATATAACCTTTTGAGGTCTCTCTTGGATATATTTCTAATTAGGAAGGCTATGAAAGGCTTGGATTGGATCTTGAGGGATATAATATACATTGGTTGACATTCATGAAGGGAAAATGGTAACTCTATGGGAATATGATGCTGATTATGATGAACTTGGTGTTTCTCATAGACAACCAACCTCTCTTCAATGCCTACAATTAGACCACCTATGTCTAGAATGTCAACACTAAACTTTGAATGGCCTTAACTTATGAAATATACACATACCTCTTTATATTGATGCAAATTATCTCTCATTTTTTGAATTTCATGCTTGGAGATATCCTATCCATAGATATTTTGAGTATTTATCCTTACCATCTATTTTTCATAGCCAAACAAGGTTTCTTTGAATCTTGATATGGTTTGTTTTGGGACTTTATTGGGCTAATTTGGAAGATAAAAAGATTAATTAGGGTTGTGATATGGCTAGTATGATATTTCATAATTTTGATAACGCTCTATATATTATTGGTGAGGCTCATCATAAGGCTAATATGGATTATAGTAGGGCTGATATGGATCATGGAGATCATATTGGAGCTACTGATAATGAGATGAATGATGGAATTATTTTCCATAGGATTCTATGGCCTATAAAATATATGAAAATCAACTAAATTATGAAAAAAATTACATTTTACCTCTAAAATAAGGACCATAGGAGTACTTGAAACTGCTTCTAAAGACTAGTATGCTACAAATTGTGTAATCTAATTATTAGTTATGCATCTCAATGGGTGTGCCATAACTATTATCAACCCAAATAACACCCTAATTGAAGTTTGATTGTTAATTTGTTAGGATCTCCTTCACACCTAGACTAACATTAGAATAATATGAGGTATGGGACACTTAAACTCATACTAGACCTATAGATTTGATGATGTTAGTTCCTCTAATACATAATTTATGATCTTCTTACTAAACTAATAATTTTTTTGGATGAAAAGGGTTAAAAGGAAACTATAAGGTAAATCCTACTCTAATATTGGTGATACACCTATATTTTTGGTTATTCCACTCTATTTTAATTTATAAAACATCAATAAGATAATGCAATGATTGAATCTACAAATCTAAATAACTTGTATGCATCAATATTTCATATAGAGGTTTATTAGCTAAGAAAAAATGAGGGAAATAATGGAATAGGCTTGGTTTAAGGCACTAACTAGTCATCTATATCCATTATTAGCTCAGTCATATGACATTAAATAGTAAACATGACATGTATAAGTTACCATATTAGTAATTAGGTGAGATCAAGCCCTGACAAGGGAGAAAATATTGGCACATGTGCAAATCAACTAACATAATCAAACTATACCATAATAATAGAATATACAAAAAAAATATTCAACTCCAAAGGTTACAAAGTTCAAATTTAGCAGATTCTAGTCATGCCCAAGAGAGGGATCTTGAGATGCTTGAGAACACATGGGAAGATTTATTGGTGATGTAACTGTTATCATTCTAGAGAGCACCTTTTTTGAAAATGTGTAAAACACACCCTCTCTCCAACTGATAAAATTATAAATTATCACAGTGTGTGTGATCCTATATTGAGAAAAACTTCTAGAGAGGGTTGGTTCCATTAAGATTTATCTTTAAAAACTAATATTTTTTTTTTGGGATGAAAAGGGAGAATAAAACTAAAATGGAAAATCCTATCTAATTAAGTGATGCACCTGAATGATTATTATTATTTAAAATATTTATAAAAATGAGTTAGATATACATATAGATCTAAAATAAAACTCTACATTCAATCCTAAACATTAGTGTTTCATAAGAAGGCCTGAAAGAAGTTTGCAAAACAAATTCAAATCCTAGCTCTTCAAACGACCTATAAAGGATGAGATTTTCATAGTAGGTGTGCAAAGGAACTAAAAAAATGGAAATTATATGCCACTTGTATGTTGGCACATATTCAAATTAAGTTCTAGTTTTATCCACAAAACTTATTCAAAAAAATCTTCTTTATTTGATGAATGGTATCAATTACAATTTCTTCTTTGTTTCAAAAATTATTGAAAAATGGCTTTAAAAAGCCAATATATAAGTATAAAAATTTAAATAAAGATAAAGTGGCATGGAAAATAGAAGTATTAGTCTATTTTTAGTTAAAATAAGACTAAAATCCTTTTAAAATATTAAATAAAGTCTTTAAAATCTTCTAAGTCTTCAAAAATTGCTTGTTCTTCGTTTTTGGCATAGAATTGAGAAGTGGTGGACCCATGTTGACTTATCAACCTTAATTTAATGATAATAACTCCATAAATTTTAAAATAAATACATATTAAAAATGGGTTTAATTTCTTTAATTTCCTTATCTTTTATGAAAATCATGGGAGATGCATGACACTAGTCAAACTAGTCAACCAAAGAGATTTTACCCTTAAGGACTAGTTAACTCAACTTGAGCTCAACTTGCATAAACTATAGCTTTTGGATTGAATTTATAATTATATATACATATTAAAAACATATATATAATTTGGTAACTCCAAAATTAATTCATTTGATATATGTTCAATGCCATTCTTTAATTGTTTGATTGACCAATTAAGCTTATTAGGCCAATTAGGCATAGTATCCTATCTTATTGCATTTGTAATCCATTAAACCTGATAAAATATTCCATGAAACCTGAAAAAATATTTAAATATACTTTTAAAATCTTTTCTCATCATAAGATATTTGATTTTGGTGTGAAAACACTTGTCATTCAGTCAACAGGGTTGACTAGGTCTATTTTGCTCCATTTTCCTTAAAATTGGCGATTTTGATTGTGCTAGTCAGGACACTTATAGGATTATTTATAAAAAAATTAAAATTTTAGGATGAATAAAAATTCTTATTATTTTATCTCCACTTATTATATTTCATTGAAGTGTCTTGTATTTCATTTTACACACTTTTTTTCCAAAAAAAACATGATTTATTCCCTCATCCTTATAATTACATGCATGAAATTTATATTTATAGAATCATATATTATTTTAAATTAAATTTTAAAAATTTTTAGGCTGATACAATATGATTATATGGAAATAAAATCAACATTTTACAAAACTAGTTTTTTGAGGGTTTAGGAGGGCTTTGAAGCTAAATCTTCAAATTGATGGTTCATGAAGTACATACCTCCAAATCCAAAAATATTTATATTTATGTGTATAAAACTGACCCCCATAACCTATATAAAAATATTGAGTTCCCATGCAAAATATATGAAAATTTATCATGTAGAGAAATCCACATGTGGGGTTTTGACTGCATTCTGAGCTACCTATGCTCTTAATAATTGTTAATAAGTAAAATACCCTAAAATAGTTTAAAATTTTAATTAAATATATGTCCTAAAAACATAATAATATAATTCATACAAAATTTACATGTGGTTAAATATATAAGCATCTGAATACGAGGTTAAGAAGGGTATATAGAACTGTAAAAAATGAAATTTATTCACCAAAATGAAAATAAATATTCACCTACTTCATAATTATTTAAAAAACCATTGTGAAATTTTTAACATGCTATAAAAATACTCTAAAATCACATTTTACTTGAAAAATTAGAAAAAACCTTTTTTTGGCCTATATGCCTATTTGCTTGCAAAACCCTATATGAGCATGGTTTTCTTACAATTTAGAGTTTTAGAAATATTTAAATGTGATATTATTATTTAAAAACATCATCACATGATTTTAAAACTTTAACCTAGATTTAGAAGCTTCTATAACACTCCAAAATGATGCCTACTCCAATGGTGATCTCTAACAAACATGTTGATGATTGTTATGAAATAAAGAGGATATCAACTCATCTAATGTACATGAAACTTTTTTTAAAAGGTTAAAAAAGTCATTATGACCTTATTTAAATAATTTTAGGTCTTGAAACCACATGTAGATCTCAAAATCCTCAATTTCCTTCAAAATTGACCCCTTGTGCATGGATTATCTGCATATTTGAACTTGACAATGCTCTTTTGAAAAGACAATAACTCATTTACAATCCAATTTTCATACTTTTTACCAAATTTAATTATTTTAGGTTATAATTGACTAGTTTGACCTATAACAAAGGGATATTGGCAAGATTTAAGAAAATTTCAAATGATAGGGGTAGTAATTTAACCTTGATAGGTCATACTAACAATTTTGGTGACTTTTGGGGGTTGACCAGCTTGCTGGTAAAACAAATTAGAAAATTTGGCTATGAATTTTTTTTATATACACTAAATATTGGAAGATCTTTTGTGGGAAAAGACACAAACAAGACAACTGACACAAATAATAACAAACATGTGCATATGTGTACTTAGAGGAATGGACAATAACAACCAAAAATGGAAAAAATAAAAACTAAAATCATGTGTGGATATGCACTTATAATAAATCAATAATAAAAATTATATTATATACAAACTAACCTCTAACTTACTGACCCTCTTAGATCAAATGGAAAGCTATTCTGTGCACCATGGAACTTTGAAACATGATTACTTCCTTTTGATATCCCTGTTTACAAATGGGAGCACTTATATGTTCATGTGTTCTAGATGATTTAGTTAGGCCTCCAAATTTAATTCTTAGGTGCATGGATTAAATATATGGATCTATGATCTAATCATCTTCCTCATATTCTCCTTTGTTACATCAAAAGTATTGTCTCTACCTCATTCATAGGTTGATCATGATTTGACACATTATCATTCAATGATTGTATTGACAATTCAACTAATATACATGGGTTTATGTTTTCATTTGACTCCATATAAAGTGGTACTTTTTCAAAGTCTTTGGATCGTTGATAAATATCCAAACAAAGTTGTAATATGACTTTAATTTCTTCTTAATGAACAACTACAACATTACTCTTTACAAGACATTCATCAATCTCCACTTGGAGTGGAGATGGAACATCAAATTTTCCACAAAAACTCTCCAAATCATCCCAAAAGGCTTCATCATGATCAATGGAAAAACATGAAATTCATCAATATTCTTGCCATTTAAAACATGTTGATCACATATTTCTACCTTTTGGATGAAGTCAAATGAAATTCTTTGATCTGTTGCACTTGTCTCATCTTTATCAAGAATATTCTCCATCTCAGCAATGGCTCTATGTGAGTTGTCTTCATGGCTTCCTTTTGAATAAATATTTGTTTGTACTTCATCTATCTCAGCTACTACAAAATCCTGAGAATCTTCTTGCAAGTCATCTTCTTATTCATCATGGAAAACTAAATCATTTTTGTCTTTGCCAAGTGGTGTCCCAACTATGATTTCTTCTTCTTGATCACTAGAATTATCATCATTATCTATGTCTTTAGTTGAATCCTCTTTACTTACCTCACGAAGAAGAGGTTCTTACTCCAAAAGTGGCATGGTAGATCTTTAGAAGTATTCAATAAGATGTGAAATATCTACAAAAGTAACCATAAATACATAATTTTGCTCATGAGGTTGCTCTTCTTAGATCACCTTCACCTCATCTCTTTGTACTTTTTCAAATGGATATCCTGAAGTAAAGTATTTTATCTTCTAAAGAGGAAGGGATGAAGGCTGAATAATCTCTTTCTTGAATTCAACATCCTGAATGATGCTTGATTGTTATTTTTTCTTACTTAAATCCATGATTTGGTTCTAACATGGGAAAGATAAAGGATCTTTCTTAACCTTTTGATTTTGGTTCTCCTCTTTCCTTATCTTCAGCTCTAACTCTCTGATCTACTTATCAATATTCTCTTGGAATATATTCTCTTTAAAATGGTCAGTGGTCTAAATAACAGGTTGTCCCATAGTAGCCTCTTTATTTCTTTGATAGTTTATTGGGTAGAACTCCAAGAAGGGAAGGTCTAAGAAATATATGAAGAATTTGGCAAAATCAAAGGGGCTCTTAGAATGGTCTCTTAAGAATTAATGGATGGAACAAAATGAGAGTGAGGTTGGCCCTATTGTTCCTTAAGGCCTTTTATTTTGTCCTCAATACTGTGAATATAACCACCTACATCCATCATCTCACCAGTGAGATGGTTTCAACTAGCTCTCTCAATAGGTTTCCATTGCTCTTTTATCTGCTAAAAGGACTCTCTCACATAATGGATCTAGTTAATAGGGGTATTTTGGCCATAATACCTCTGTGAGTATAGCTCTAGTGCATGCTTGTCAAGGATCACTAAAGTTTGTTTAAGGGCTAATATGGACTGGGTAGATGCAAAATGGCCATGATTAGGTTGGATAGATGGGTAGGATGGCTCATGATAAGATTGGTAAGGGGTAGTATTATGATGGAATGGTTTTTCATAGGGAGGATTATGGTAATACTCCTACATATATGCCTAATATAGGTCCTCAAACTCTTGATGAGGATCATAGTGTGATTGGTCATACTGATCATATTGAAGATAATATGGATCCATAATAAAACAAGCCATTTGAGACCATTAGTAAGCCAAATATTGAAAGTAATCAATATTAAAAATATATCTGATGTTAAAAACTATCTTTGAGTTCCTAAAATTTGCATTAATCTTCTAAATTCCTCCAAAGGCTAGTATATAGAATGGTGTCCCACTAGGCATGTCAAAAACCATTATCACTATGGAGAGCACCTTATTTGAAAATGTGTAAAATACACCCTATCTTCAGCTGATACAATTGAAACTTCTTAGAGTGTGGGTGACTCTGTATTGAGAAGAACCTCCAGAAAGCATTGGTTGCCTTAAGATTTATCTTTAAAAACAAAACTATTTTGATTTTTTGGGATGAAAAGGGAGAAGAAAATTGAAATGAAAAATCCTATCTAATTAGGTGTTGCACCTGAATGATTGGTATTATTTTAAATCTTTATAAAATTGAGTAAGACACACATATGAATCTAAAATAAAACCCTACATTCAATCCTGAACATCAATGTTTCAAAAGAAGGCCTGAAAGAAGTTTGTAAAGCAAATTCCAATCTTAGCTCTTCAAACGACCTATAGAGGATGAGATTTTCATAGTAGGTATGGAAAGGGCCTAAAAAAATAGAAATTATATGAAAATTTTATGCTGGTACATAATCAAATTACACTCTATTTTGATCAAAAAAATATATGCAAAAAATCTTCTTTATTTGATAAATGTTGTCAATTACAATTTCTTCTCTGCTTCAAGAATTATTGAAAAATGGCTTCAAAAAGCCAATATATAAGTCTAAAACATTAAATAAAGACAAATTGGTATGTAAAATATAAATATTAGTCTCATTTTAGTTAAAATAATATTAAAATCCTTTTATAATATTAAATAAAGGCTTTAAAATCTTCTAAGTCTTCAAAAATTACATGTTCTTCATGTTTGGCATAGAATTGAGAAGTGGTGGGCCCATGTTGATTTGTAAACCTTAATTGAATGAAAATAAAATCATAAATTAGAATATAAATCCATATTAAAAGTGGGTTTAAGTTCTTTAATTTCCTTATCTTGCATGAAAAGCATGTGAGATGTATGAAACTAGTCAAACTAGTCAACCAAAGAGATTTTACCCTTAAAGACTAGTTAACTCAACTTGAGCACCACTTACATGAATTAGAACATGTGGATTGTATTTATAATGATATATCCAATTAAAAAACATATATTTCATGTGGTAAATCTAAAATTAATTCATTTGATATATTTTCAATGTCATTCTTTACTTGATTGACCAATTAATCCTATTAGGCCAATTAGGCCTAATAACCTATCTTCTTGCATTTAAAATATATTAAACCTGAAAAATGATCCCATGAAACCTAAAAAACTATTTAAATATACCTTTAAAATCTTTTCTCATCACAAGATATTTTATTTTGATGTGAAAACACTCGCCATTCAGTCAACAGGGTTAACTAGGCCTATTTTGCTCCATTTTCCTACACACTAGCCATTTTGATTGAGTTGGTTAGGAAAATTTTGGGATTATTTATGAAAAAATTAAAATTTTAATATGAATAAAAAGTCTTAGGATTTTATCTCCATTGATTATATTTCATTTAAGTGTCGTTTACTTCATTTTACATGTTTTTTCCATAAAAACATGATTTATTCCCTCATCCATACAATTCCATGCATAAAATTAATATTTATGGAATCCTATCTAAGTTTAAATGACATTTTAAAAGGTTTAAGTTTGATAATATATTATTTTATGGAAATAAAATCAACTTTTTTAAAAACTATTTTTCTAAGGGTTTAGGAGGGCTTTGAAGCTGAATCTTCAAAATGATGGTTCATGAAATACAGACCTCCAAATCTCAAAATATTTCAATTTATGTGTATCATAATTACCCTCCTAAAATATCTAAAGATATTGGGTTTCCATAAAAAATATATGAAACTTTATCACATGGATAAATATGCCTATGGGGTTTTGACTTCATTCTGAGCTACCTACGCTCTTAATGATTATTCATAAATAAAATAACCTTATTTGGTCTCAATTTTTCATGAATTATAATTAAATAATTATCCTCAAACCATAATAATATTTTTTATCCAAACTCCACATGTGGTGAAAGATATGAGCATCTGAATAGGAAGCTTGGAAGGGTGTTAGAACTACAAAAAATTAAAAAATTCACCAAAATGAAAATAAATCTTCAACTACTTCCCAATTCATAAAACCCCCTCATTTATTCTTTACCATGCTATCAAAAAACTTTGAAATCACATTTTACTTAAAAAGTCAAAAAATCCCTTTTTGACTTATATGCCTATTTGTTTGCAAAACCCTATATGAGCATGGTTTGATTAAAATTTGGAGTTTTTAAACTCATTAAATATCTTATTATGATGTAAAAAAATCATCCTATTCTTTTTAAACTTTTAATTAGACTTAAAAGCTTTTGTAGCACTCCAAAATAATACCTGCTCCAATGGTGATCTCCAATGAACATGTTAAGGAATGTTACAAAATAGAGAGTATCATCACTCATAAAATAGACATGAAACAATTTAAATTTTTTTATCAAGTCATGATGACCTTGTGTGCAAAATTTGAGGTCCTAAAGCCACCTATAGCTCTCAAAATCCTTAATTTCCTTGAAAATTGACCCCTTATGCATGGATTGTCTATATATTTAAACTTGACAATGCTCTTTTAAAATTAAAATAACCTATTTACAATCCATTTTTGACATATTTTTACCAAAATTAATGATTTTAGTCCATAATTTATCGGTATGACCTGTTGCAAAGGGATATTGGCGAGATTTAGGAAAGTTTTGAATGATAGTGGTAGTAATTTGACCTTGACAAGTCAAATTACTAATAGTAACTTCATGAAACGTCTAAGAATATTTCATAAAGAACATTTAAACATTATGGAGACCCTACAAAAAATATTTGAAGAAAAATTGTGATTTTTTCTCTCTTCTTTATCATATAAATCTCATTTACAAGCATATAGACTACATAATTACACTATAGACCTATTATTGAGATCCATATAACCATCATAAGTGTGAAAATAGCCTAAGGAATTACAAGGATGAATATCCTAATAAAATTTGTAATCTTTAATTTTTTTGATATGATGCCTTGGTGAGGAGAAATTGTAGAAAATTGACTACCTTCCTAGATGTAAGACTGTGGATGTATACCTTAACTTCAAAGGGATGGATCCTAAAGGAAAGGAGAAAAAATTCAAAACCAATTAATCCAATAAGAATACTCTGATTCTAATTTATTTTACCAAAAATTTAGACCCAGATTCTCTCTTTCATAGCCATACCATCATCAAACTTGAAGGCCTATCACTATGTGTAAACTAGCAAAGTGACTTTAAGAGACTGATTTTAAGCCTATATTTCATCCAATGGCCATGAAATTATTTTTAAAAACCTATCATTCCCTAAAATACTACTTAAAATCTCTACAATATGGATGGTCATATGGATTCTGTACTTAGCTTGGAAAATGCATGAAAGGGTCTTTCTTTGTTTTTTATTTCAACTTAAGCTTAGAACCACCACTTAATTTGCATAAAAGGGAAGTCCACGTGTCATTTATCATGTTAACACAAAAAATTTGATCCTTTTACATGCTCTTGAGGCCAAATTTGGCATGTGGGAGCTGAAAATAGTCCCTTTTGGCTTAAGTTTGCATCAAATGACCTTTTCAAGCTATAAAACCTTATGACTAAGGTTAAGTCATATATATGAATATGGTCAAAAGTATTTGAACAATTTTATCACCTTATAAATACCAATTTTATCATTTAAATAATTTTTTTCCCTTTTAGGTGAAAATACATAGTTTTAGACCATCTTGAATGGGCTCAACAGTACCAATTTTTTTTTTGGATTATAGGGGTTGGTATTTGGCCTTGATAGGCCAAATTACCAACATTTATGGTGACTCATAGGGGTTTACCAACTTGATGATCAAATTAACTTAATGGATTTCACATGACAATGTTAATATGAAGTAGATAAGATGATTTAATGACTCTTTTGAATGTGAAATAGACTCTTTTGGGATTTGATAAACCTCTTTTGACTGTGACAACAACAAGACTTAAATGAAACAAAAAATAATCTAACAAGGATAATTAACCTAAGGAAACAAGAAAATATGACAAACATAATAAAAGTGAAGTAGATTACTACTTGTTTTATTCATTTATTGAACATGATAAACCTAAAACATCTAACTTGAAGTGAAAAGCTTTCCTCCAGGATCAAATGAGAAGCTGGATTGTCCACCATGGAACCTTGAATCATGTTTGCCATCTCTTGATAGTGTCTTCTTGTAGATAATATGATTTTCATGCTCATGTCTTCTTAATGATGCAATTGGGCCTTCTAATTACATTTTGAGGTGCATGGATTGCAGATGTGGATCCAAGACCTAATCATCCTCCTACCATATTCTTATTTGAAAAAATAATGACAATTTTTATTCATTAATTGTCTACCAATGATCTGATTTCTTCCATTGGACCTTGATTCTGCTCCACATGGACAAGTGACTTATCAAGATCTTCATGATTGAGCTCTTGTATCTATTTAGTCATGCTAAAGGGTAATATTTATTCATTTTATTTATGTTCAAGAGCAATGATTTGAGGTACCAGCTCAACTAACACTTATTCATTCTTCTCATCATCATGAGCATGCTCTTCTTGTGGGCAAAACTTGATAGATTAAGTAACTAATTAGTCTTTAACATCCTCAATAGGAAGTGTGAGATCTTGGATAGATTGATATTCATGACAAAAATTCATAAATTGATAACAAAGATCATCATCATTACCTTGGTACTTATGTTATTTAGTTGGAATGTGTTATGCTTATTTTTCACACCCCCTCAGTTTTTTTCTAAACTAATACTTTCTGCCATAGAGATGATTCTATCATGAAATTTAAAACTATGTTAGGGACCCAGTCAATTAGTAGCATGTTTGATGGCATTTTTTTATTAAGAATTGATGATGATTTCTTGATGACTTCATGTTTATATTTTGAGTTGTTTTAAAAAACATAGTGGATTAATGAATAAAATGTGCATTTATATATCACTGTGTATATATATGATTAGTCATTTTCCTTCTTAGATTAATTATTCAAATTACAACTCAGCATTTTCAATTTGACATGGTTCCACTTGGTGTGTTTCCGAATATGGTAGCATATATATTTATATTATAGTTTCATATATCTATATTGATTTCAATAAAGTATGGATTGTCATGACAAATTCAGGCATGGATTTTTAGTTTTGACAACTTGAACAATTTATAGTGATTATTGGCATCATTTTCATTAGCAATGTGAAGTTGGGTTTAGAATAGATCAAAATGATTTTTGAATCAGTTATAATTATTTTTTATCTCAACTTATTTTCAAAAAAATATGAGTACTTAAATGGATTGGATATAATTATCACAAGAAGAGGAAATAGTGCACTTTATCATTTGTTTTAGTATGAATTCATTTTAAAAGATTGAACATGGTCATTGTTTTGAATACATTGTTTCATGGATTACATTCATATATAATTTAATTTGAAAGAAAATGGTATGATTTATGTTGGTTTGAATTCTGACCATGAGCTTTGAACATAATTATCAAAGGGAGAACTTATTCATTTTTTAATTAGATTGTGAATATGTCTTTTTGAAGTGGTATAAGTGGTTCATTTCATAAGTAAAAAATGTGCTCGAGAGTTATTCTTTCAAGGTCCTACCCTAAATTCTTTTATCCTAAGTATTTTTTTATAATAATTGAATCTTAGTGATTATGATGGCATGGAAATGATTTAGAGGGTTTATATATTTTTTAAAAAAGACTTTTTTTAAAGGATTAATATTGTTGACTTAGAACTTGTTTCATATAATGGGTTTTGATGGTATAAGGCTTTATTTCAAATTTAAGATATTTAAACCTAAACCTTCATCAAGACATATAGTTTCAAAGGGCCTAGGTTGTTTGTTTTGAGGGTGTTGAAATAAATTCAAATGCATATGAATGGTGTGAATGACTTGTTTCAAAATTGAAACCCGCATGATGTAGGATGTTGAGTTGGCAAATGTTATGTAATTTATAGATGTCTTTGCGCCAAGTTGGCATAACAGTTAATGTGAGGATATATTAGATGATGTTTCAATATATGCCAAGAGATTTTGGTTGTATAAAATTTAATGCAAGAGGTACATGCCTTGAAAGGTGGAAGTTATTAAATATTTAGTGGATGTTTTACTAATCATTAAATTTAGATTTTGGACAAACCTAGATAGAGGAAATGCTAAGTACAATATTAGTTTTGATGAGCCAATGGGAATTGAGCACATTATCAAGTTAGTTATGGCAGAGGATGGTGAAGACAAATAAGGTGTTTTTTCATGTTTTCAATCATTTTGGAAAGCTTATCATGAAAGTGGAGCTTTGGTAGTTCGGGTTTTCAAGTTACAAAAAAGGATTTTGAGAGAAAAGATAACAAGGAAGCATAACTAGGTATGCCATGAATGAATTTAATGAATATTTGAAGGATTGTATGAGTTATTTGGATAGTTATGAAAGGAAAATTGTGATAGTCTACATGTTAATAATTTTTGAGGAGGTTATTGATTTGAAATCTATGCATGAATATTTTTAAAAATGAATGATTTTACAATCTTGAATATCTTTCTTATGCATTAATATTGGCTATGACTAGTTCTAGTTTTTTTATGTTTTTGGTCTTCAATGAAATATAGAGTCATTTGGGTTCAAAAATTGGTGTTTGAAATATAAAACTTTGTGGAAATCTATGGGTTTTCAATAATAGTTTAAAAATTGTTGAAACACTTAGAAATTTATTGTTTCAAGACTCAAAGGTTTTTATTGGAATTTTTAGATGTATAGAGCTAAGCTCAATGAAATATTGAAAGGATATTATGTGTGCTTGATATGATATAATATGGTTTTATGAGTTTCAAAAACATGCAAGTACATTTTGTGGTGAAGAATTCTACAGTGTCATATTTTCCTAGCTTTTGAAGTAAAATCCTTCATAGTTTTTAATACGTTAAAACTTGAGAAAGAATGAAAGTGTGTCAGATTCATGTTTTAGTTTTAAATTTCAAGAGTTTGTTTAGTTTCTAAGGTTTCTTGAAGGTTTTAGATAAAAAAAATCTTGGTACACATATATTAGTTTCAATTTTGAAAGGAAATTTCCATGCATGTTATGAAATGAGACTGTTGATTTTTAAAATATGGGAAGGTTTTCTCAGCTTGTGCTTAAATTCTAAGATTTAGTAGGTTCATTATTTTTGAATTATATGATATTTTAATTTTTTGAATCAATATTTTGTGCATATAGGGTTTTGATGTCTGATTAATATGTATATGCTTGAGATATTCATGTTTAAGTCATTAATTATGTTTTTCATACTTGCTTTGGAAGGGTTTCAAAAGTCTTATGTATTTTTTTTTAAATTCTTGTTACTATTAAAATTGGTGAACCTTAGATTTATATAGAAAAAAATTTGGTTTGTTTGTTTTATGAAGTTCATAAGATGGTTATATAGAAGAAAGTTTTTAACAAACATGTTTGGCCATAATGTAGAAAGATATATCAGGAAATAATCAAACATATGAATAGAATGCCTGTAAGCCATAAGTTTCATCTACAAGTTTTAGTTAAAAATATTGGTTTTAAAGAGAGTTAGATACAATATGAGACTTATGTTGAATTTACATCTTAGTATTGAAATATTGGGTTTTATTTTGAACTTAGATGTTGAAATAAAAGTACCTTGAAATAGTCAATTGTTTCTCAGTGAAAATTTTGATGAAGGTTATATTTTAAATAAGTAGTTTCTACTTTGAAATATTATTTGGTTTTAAATTTTGAGAATTATGTGTTTGGAATCATATGACATGATTATTTTTGGGTTTGATAAAACATTTGAGTAGAGTTTTTTATGAAATTTTACTAGGGTTTCGTTTCAAGTTTGGTTGATTCAATTTGGATTTCAAATAAGTTGATAGTTTGCAGATAGAAACTTCATTAAAATAAATCAAAATATGATTAAGATAAAATTATGATATTATAATTTTATTTATAAATTTTTAGTTGATAATATTATTGGGATATAGTAATACACTTGGTATAATTCAGTTTAGAATTTCTATTGAGATATGACTAAATGTTTATAATATAGTTATATTTAATTTTGAATAAATATATGTTGATTTTAAATCTTCATAATCAATATTTCAGATTGTTAAGCTATATAGATGGGATCAACCTGAGTCAAGTAGGAGTAATTATGATAGAGGATGGAGGTTCAATACTAGTAGAAATGTTAATCATAAAAATATTGATATAAATGTTTAGATAGGTGCTTTTAGGGCTTGGAGATTTGGCCTTGGGTTTCATATAGGTGTTAGGATGTCCATTCATTTTAATGTAACAGACCCTAAATTTTGGAATATCTCAAATAATTTGCCTTTTAATCTAGTCAATAATAGGGAAAATAGAGGATTTTATGGGTGTAGGTTTGGTTTTAGGACCCCTTCACATAACAGTTCCTCACATCATCTACAAAGAAATCCACATCATTTGCCAATCCAATAACTCATTCTTGAAAGTATTGAGCCTATTATTGAACCAAAACATGATTAGGGAACCACCTATCTTGAGATTCAAACAACTTATACTAATAACTTTTTTAATATTTACATTCGTTCATTTTGAAATGAGCCTTCATCTCCTCATAGAGAGCTTATTTTGGGATGTAGGAAGTTAGGTTTGGCATCTTCTCATAGTGAACCCATCACATGATGTAGAAATTTGATTTTAGAGAAACTTGTTTCAGTAGGAAGAAAGTGTATGATTGAGATTCATCCTTCCACTTCAGATAAAATATTAGCCAGTCATAATGATATAGATTCAATAGTTAAGGTCAGAGTGCTCAAGTGAATCAAACTAGAAACTAATGACAATACAAGTAATTATGGAATCAAAATGGTGAAATTTTTAGAAATTGAAATGGAGTATAATGAAGGTGTTAATGAGCATGGGAAACCTATAATTAATGTACTTTGAGATTCTGATGACTACTGGATGTCTAGATGGACTTTTTATATTTTAGTTGGACTATAGTTAGGAGATAGTTTACTTTCAAACATGATATTTTGACTTGAAATTTTGATGTATAAAATTTCAAATCTTTGATAATTTTGAGAATTATAGAAAACTTAATAATATATATATATATATATATATATATATATATATATATATATATATATATATATATATATATATATATATATATATATATATATATATATATAAAGTTAATTTTAGAATATGCATTATGGTTTTATATAAATAGAATTTTATTAAACTTTGACTTCTCTATTTAATAATTGATATAAGTATTGTATTTTATTATTAATTGATGAGGGTCCTCACCCGTTAAGATAAGTACCCACTCTATAAAAAAAATCTATTAAGACTTTTAAGTCTTAATTAAGCATATCCTTAACCTATAATTGTTTATAATTAATTGACTTTTAAATTCAATTATTTAACATAAACTAATAAATAACTAAGGTTAGTTATAATTTATTTTTCAACTAAGTTTGGATCATAAAAGGAGATCAAGGATTCATTTGAAAATAGAAGAATGACACAGGTATTGAAGAATTGTAAGTTTTGTGAAGTCAATCATTCATCTCTCTCTTATCTATACAACTTCTCTGAGATAACATGACTTTTGCAGATAGATCCAATGGATTTTTAACTGATAATTAAGTAATTTCTTAGGAAACACAAGTATATCTAGTTTTTTTTATAATTTATGATAGATTATCTAAAGATTATCAACTTTAACATATTTTGTTGATGCTTATTTGTAATCTTATACGTAGAATCCAAGTTTTCAACCAAATAATGATAAACACTTCATTGTTTTGTGACATCTCATTGATATATTTTCATTTTAAAAGTTGTCTCTCAAAATATTTGTAAAGAAAGATGTTGGTTATCACAATAAAATCTATCTTATTTTGATAAGATGACTCTCCTCTGAGACTCATACACTTTATTATATTTTATATTTAGTCTAATTTTAAAAATAGTTTTCATTTATCTTATATTTGTGATCAAGGACCTTAACTAGGATGATATGGCTTATGAGGACTTGGATGCTTTGGCTTATGCAAGCAATCAAGCTCCATGATGCCCTACCATTTCTATTTTAGGACCTCATCCTTTGGCTTGTGCAAAGAAATAAAGATCCATAATGTCCATCCATTATCTAACCATTAGCCATTCCTCATCTAGTGTCTATCATTTCATACTTAAAAAACCCCAACCAATTCAAATCAAATATCAACCAATCCAATTATGATCCCAACCAATCAGTTAGCCTAAATCTCATCTAATCATTCATCCTTAGCCAATCATTCAACCTAATCCTTAGCCCATCATCTAACCAAAACCCTAACCAATCCAACCAAAACCTTAACCAGTCTAATCAGTACCTACCCAACTAAGCTAATCATTCAAGGACTAAGTTGTGATCAAAATTGGTACTTTCCAACTCATTAGAAATCAAGGCCAAGATAACTAACCAATATAAGATGTTTTTATTAAACCAATCATTTGTGACAAGCCAACCTATGATGAATCACCTTTCAATCCTATACCTGTTATCAAGGAGTCTCACTTTGATGAGCCAATCTTTATTGAGCCACTTATTAATGATTATAATTGACTTTAGGAAAATAATTAACATGACCATATGCCTATTTTTCAAGAGGATCTTATTGATAATATATTCTCTAAGGAGTTATCTCTTGACCTTTTTCCCATCCTAGAGGAGTCTCACTATGAAAAACAAGTCTTTATAGAGCATGTTATGCTATCACAGGTCATTACTTATAAAATACCAAACATTCAACAAGACATCATTGTAATAGAGTATCCATCAAATGAAGAATCATAATTAGAGTTAGGTTCTACTCTTGAACTGACATCAAATTTAGCATTTAAAGTAGAATCAACATCAATCTTGACCTCAGATTTAGATTCCCTTGAGTTTGAATCAAATTTAGATATAAAATATGTTCATGACTATTATAACATTGGCTATACATGCCTAGAAAATCAATACAAATACATTTATGATCAAGTACTTTGATAAGAGAGGAGGTTAGATCAAGTGTTAGTCCATAAAAACATGAAATCAACATGCTAACATACTAACATCTCTAAGACTAGATCTTATGAGGAGCTTAATGAACAAACAACAATTGAAAACCCAACAAAAATACAAAGAACAAAAATCTTTACCTTCCTTGAGAGATCTAAATGATTTTTTCATTTGGCTTTCTTAGATTATGCATAACAAGTCTTCATCAATGACATATGGCTAACATCATCTCCTCTATGCACCATTGTTGAATGGTTGGCTTGATTATTGGCTTGGCTCATTTTCAACATTATAACACTAGGATTTTAGCTTCATGAATCTATTCTTGCATTATAACTCTACTTTGATTGAGCTCCCAAATAAAGAGCTCTAGGTTTGCTTTTATAGGCTTTCAAATCTCTTAAAATGGGTTAAATCTGACCATGGTTAAGTTTATTAATTTTGGTTTAGTTTGACATATTCCTAGGATATTCATTTAGATATTTTCCAAAAGTGACAACTCACAACCATGGTTGAGTTTATTAACTTTGGTTGAGTTTGGCGTATTCTTAGGATATTCTTTTAGATATTTTATAAAATTGAAAACTCACAAAGGTAAGATGCTCTCGAATTTCCTTTTTATTAATTGATTTGTTAGCTCATGGGTGAACTCAGTTAGGATTTGAAATTGATTTAACTTGCTAAATGATTCTAATTATGGTGTAGAAGTTAATTAATTATTTTTAGGCATTTGGTCATTTATTTTATTTTTATTAATTCAGTGTGTATTTACCTTGTTTAATTGATTTAATAGGCTAAATTGATTTAATTCAAGGTTATGAAGCCAAATTTGAGACTAATAGAAACTCTTGGGCTAGGTATTCAATGATTGGCAAGAATTGGTCTAAAGTTAGATATGAAGCCATTGGTGGCCAAATTTAGGTTTCAAAATATTGCCCCTATTTGAGAAGATGTTGCAAGATGTAAGCATATTAACATATTTTCAAAGAATAAAATGGTTCTTTATACTTAATATTGTAATGGTAATGATTCAATTGTAGCTACCACCTTAAGGGAGTGGTTGGCAAGTGGGTTAGTAAATGGTCCCTTGAAAGAAAGAAGAAAAATGAGGAGACCAAATAAATGAAGATGATGGAGTGACAACATAATGATTTACCCAAAGTTAGACAAAATAACTAATAAATGTAAGTGAGATGATGTACAATGATCTACCCAAAGTTAGTTATAAGCATTGTACCTCAATTATGGTAATGTTGTATGATAACACAATGATTTTCCCCAGAAAATGATATAATCATTGAGAAGATAGAGCTACCCTAGTTAGGAAACAGAAACAAGAAAGGAAAATTGGTGATAACATAATGATTTACCCCAATAGGTGATATAATCATTGATAATGCATGTGGTACAGTGTATAGTGCTGATGTAGTATACCCCAATTATGAAAACATGATTGATGGTTGATGATTGATAAGTCAATATAGAGGATAAAAATGAATTAGAGAAACCTGCTAGTAGGTAGATGCTCATCCAAACTAACAAAGGTTTAAATCATTTTGTTACTTTATTACTCTATTTAGGATACGATTGGGTATTGGATTAGAATTGTTGTTGATGTTGGTATTCAGGAGATGGTGATACTGCATTGACATTGTAGACCTCTCAAATCTTATTTTTTTTATAGAATTTGATGGTAGGCCTCATGATAGAACACCATGGGGGCTTGGACAAAATATGCATAAGGACCGACTCTCAATATCTAATACTTAATGGAAAACAATTATATTGATGATAAAAACCATGATGATAATGTAGACATTTGAATATGGATATATTTATTAATAATGTGCAAGGAATCACCCAATGAAAAAACATAGATTGAATCATGACCACATTGTTGAAAATAAATAAACAGGCACACAAACAAACAAAGAAACAAAATAGAAAAACAAAGAAACAAACAAAAAAATAAATAAATAAACAAAAAAACAAAAATCACATAAATAGAAAAATAAATTGAAATAAAAAAACAAATATAAATATCAAAAATAAAAAAGCAAAATAAAGCATCTTAACAATGAATTTTCCCCAGTAGGGCAGATCGAGGATAGCTAACTAAGCTTAGACAAGACAAATGTTTTTGGATTTTGAAATATTTGAAATGTTTTTGGCATTTTGAGGTATTCTTAACTCATTAGAGAATGACAAGATACCTGCTTGAAAAATGGTGAGAGAGTTTGACTTAGGTTACTCATAAAATGGTGAGAGAATTTTACTTGAAATGATGCTTGCAAAATGGTGAGAGCATGGCTGAAGGGGGACTAAACTAACCTCAACATGAATCAAACATGACCCAAATAGTTCCAAAATGGTTTTAATTTACATTAGTTTACCACAAAATAGAGGAATGTGACTAGTGTAGCAACCAATTCAAAAAAAATAGGCACAATTGGTATGATGGCATAGGAATGGCTAGGTGATATGTCAAGGCACAATAAATAAATTTTTCCCATGGTTTGCCCATAAGCAATTATAACTAGGATACAACTAATAGATCAATGATACCAATTTGCCCTAGTATGTGATATAATTAGGTTCACATGAATAAACTTGATAATAAGGGAATAACAAACAAAGGATATAACTACCAAAACTTCTATCATACTACAAAATATTGCCTTTATCAAAAATGCTTTAAATTTTTTCTAAAACCAATTTTATTCTATATGATAAAAATGTGAAACCAATAGATAAACCAAGTTCAAATGAGCTAGGTTGATAGGATTTAAAACATGTTTGGTCGAGTAGGAATGTAATGGTAAAATAGTATGA
The DNA here is from genome assembly GCA_037957365.1 of Torreya grandis. Lineage (NCBI taxonomy): Eukaryota > Viridiplantae > Streptophyta > Pinopsida > Cupressales > Taxaceae > Torreya > Torreya grandis. Next base: position 503,601 of record JARHVA010003718.1, read on the forward strand.
TAGGATGGTCTTACTTAGGATATTGATGGTTTGATTGATTGGATAAAATAGTAAGAGGGTTGCCCCCAACTGATAAGTTGAATGGTTAGGTTATATGATAATGGTAAAAGGATCGATAACTTGATATGATATGATACATGTTTGGTACTAGCCTAGGTATGATAAATGATTATATTATTCTTGATTAAGTGGATATGCACATCGTCATCAAAAAACAATATAAATAGAATAATCAATCATGTGAATTACTAACCCACACATCATCTAAATAGTTCCTCTATCAAGAATTGGCTATATATTTAGATGCTAAGAATGTTGTGATCTTCATTGGTCATTGATTTTTATTCTTTCAAGTACCAATATAAGATATCCCTATAGCCTCTATAAAGGAAATTATGACCATGGATGGTAAATATGGATAAATTTTGGTTGTTAGGTTTTTTTGTGAAATGGAATGGTGGAGGATAATGGAATGTATAATGGAAGGAAAATAAATGAAGATTGATATTTTTAGTCACACACAATGTTGTTGATTCTAAATTTGACATAAAATTGGATGTGGAAAGGCCAAATATTTTTGAATATTCTCTCAATAATACCACAAAATTCATTTCTTGTTTAGGTCTTAGAGTAACTACCATCTGATTAGGCTATAGAGTGGAATCTATTTTGAATTTATCTTTGATAATGTCTTCATTAAGAAGTAAAGAATTTTTGTGCTCAACCATTAGAACCTTGAAGAGGTTTTTACCAATAAATTTATATTGACTCTCCCATATCACCTTTGAGAAGGTTTCACTAAGTAATATGGAGTTTTGAATTTGATTTTCCCCTAGCACCTTGGAAAAGGTTTCACTAAGAGGGTGTTCTTCTACTATATGATTGTGATCTTGGCCTCCTTGCTTTTCTTCATATGATATGTCACCATGGATGTAGTTCAATAAGGTATGAATTTTCTGTTCCCAATCAACACTTATGGGAGATGGAATGTTAATGACATGGCTATGATAGCTTGTGGTAATTGTATGTGGAATGATAATGGAATGGGAAGAGGTTTCATAATCCTGATACCAGGAAAACTTTTGTTAATGTTAAATTAATAATCATCAAAAACCATGAAAGGATCATAAATGTATTCATATTGATCTACTACGCATGCATAACCAATGTTGTAACAATCATAAACATATTTTGTACTGAAGTCTAATTCAAACTCAAGGGACTTTAAATCCAAGGTCAAGATTGAGGTTGATTATGCTTTTAATGCTAAATTTGATGTCAGTTCAAGAGTGTAACTTGACTCTAATTTTGATTCTTCATCTAATGGCTACTCTATTACAATGACATCTTTTTAAATGTTTGGTATTAGATAAGTAACAACTTGTGATGGCATAACATGCTCTGCAAAGATTAGTTTGCCACAATGAGACTCTTATAAGATTGGAAAAAGGTTAAGAGATAACTCCTTAGAGACTAGCTTGTCAATAATAGGCTCTTAAAAAATAGGCATATAGTTAAGGTAATGATTTTCCCAAAGGCAATTATAATCATTAAGAAGTGACTCAATAAAGACTGGCTCATCAAAGTGAGACTCCTCGACAACAAGGATAGGATTGAAAGGTGATTCACCATAGGTTGACTTGTCATAAATGATTGGTTTAATAAAAACATAATGGATCAGTTGGTTCTCTTGGTTTTAATTTATAATGAGTTAGAAAATACTAGTTTTGATCACAACTTGGTCCTCAAATTATTGACTCAGTTGAGTAGGTATTGATTGGACTGGTTGAGGTTTTAGTTGGATTGGTTGGGGTTTTAGTTGGATGATGGGATGAGGTTTAGGTTAAATTATGGGTTGAGGCTAATTGATTAGATGAGTTTTAGGTTTAATTATTGGTTTGGATCATAATTCTAGTGGTTAATATTTGGGTTGAATTGGCTAGGGTTTTCTAAAGTAGGGAATGATAGTCACTAGACAAGGAATGGTTGATGGTTGGATAATTGGTGGGCACTATGGATCTTGATTTATCACACAAGCTAAATGATGAGGTCATATAGTAGAAATTGTATGGCATCATGGAGCTTGATTTCTTTCATAAGCCAAAGCATCCAAGTCCTTTTCATAAACTACATCATCCTAATCAGGGTCTTGAGTTATATTGTAAGCCAATCCTTGCCCTTGTTCTCTATATTGATTATTGTAAGGAGGGTATGGATCCATCTCCCTAACAATATTTTCATTGTAGAGATCTATACCCAATTTCTCCTCACCAACCATGTCATTCTAGTTGAGGCCTTAACTTTGGTCTCTGATTTGATTTTTTCAAGGTGGATAAAATTTCATCTCATAGACCATGTTATCATCAAATGGGTCTTGAATAAATCCATAAAATTCAAAGCCATTTTGTGTGACCATTCTATCATAATTTGGATTTTATGTGACTCCACCATAAGTTTAGCTATACATATCTACACAAATAATGAAAGATTTGAAACAAAAGGCTAAGAGTCCTACAAAATTTGAAAGATAGTGTCCAAAGGAAAAAAGGTTCCAACTTGGTCTAACTTGGTTAAAAGTGGAGTTGTATCTCCAAATAATGATTTGATCATGGAGATGTATCTCCAAAATGGTTTATGCTAAGAATTGATATTAAAAAATCTAACATCACATGTCTAACATCAAATGTCATACACATAAAAGGTCAAGCATCTGAATAAAAATTAGTATGTCAAAAGTTTAGGTCAAAGTGTTCCAAACAAGGTCTAAACTAGGAAAGGGAGAAGTTGAGTTACTAGGGATTTCATCCAAACATGGAGTCAAAATTTAGTCTCAAACATACATGATTTACTAGGACTTTTGTCTAAATGGCATAAAAAAAGATAGAATTTGAAACAAAGGCTGATGTGATTTGATTTAATCTAACAATGTTGGAACAAATTTGACATAGACCTAATAGAGACAATCAAACATAAACATGATCAGTTGGTATAAGCCATAAGGAAAAAGACACCTAGAGAAAAGACTATGTTTTTCTATATAAAATCACAAAAAATGATGAGGATAGACTAAATTAATAAACAAATGATATTTTTCAAATTTGGGTTATTGATTAACCTAAGTTATGCAACCTAAAAGAGAAAGATCTATGTATCATCCCTAGTGAAGTAAGGCCTAAAAAAATTCAATTAATGTTTGAATTAAAACTTGTAAAGCTTAATTAAAAACTAAATGGTCAAAAAATATTATTGGAATAAATAATCTAGATAAGATTGGACATCATGATAGTGTATGAACAAGGTCCAAATGGCATATATGACATGGTTTGGTTGGTTTAAAAAAATGGTTTTTGATACAAGGTCAAACAAGTCTTTAAAAAAATGAGCAACCTAATGGTGTAAGCATGCTCTAATGATGTGATCAATGTTATGTTTCAAAGACTCAAAGGCTCATACTTGATAATGATGTGGGCAACATAACAATACCCATCTCAAATAAGTAACACACACAAACATATTTATAAAAAATTACAAGGCACAAGTACGGTGTAAAATAACTATCATAACAACTATTTGATCAAGGAGTGATGTATAAAAAAATTGGATTTTGACATGGTTATAAACAAACAAACATAATTTTTAGTCTCAAAACATACCTAGCAAAAATGACCAAAATACACTAAGTATAATCATCCAAATCCTAACAAAGGTAAGGAAATGTGGAGTTGACTAAACTAATTGTTGTACAAACATTCTAAATGGATCAATTACAAAATGACTTTCATGATAAATTATGAAAGAGAAATACAATTTAATTGGATGTCTATGGTACTTGGCTTGGTGTATAAAGGTCTTTCCCTTTTTTCAGCCACTACATCCATTGTTTGCTCAGTATAGTGTGATGTCCAAAGTATAGATACATCCCATATGTAACTCTAACACTAGAAGGTGGTTTAAACCCTTAAACCTCTAATTCTAGTGGGAGTGGATGAAGTCAGTGCTGGGAGATGAAACCATGGGTCAAATATTCCCTATACAACTTGTGGGAGGTAATGAAGTCCCCTTCGCAAGCCAAGATGCATGAAATAAATGATATAATAGAAAGACTTTATTGTCACTTGAAGATCACCCAATATATTATGAGTTTTTAGGGAAGGATTTAAACAACATTATTTCCATACCTTAGACTAGGCTCAAAGTTTGATGAGATGGTGTTTTTTATCCCAAATTTTTCCTAAAGGGGATGGATGGGAGAGCATACACGCACGTCTCTTTTCACAAAAACACACAATCAACAAGCAAGTTTATAGATAATTTAAGTAAAGTTCATTTCATTGTACCAAATTAAAAAATTTTGATTAAGTTTTTTACTAGATCTTTGGCTTTAAGAAGTGAAAATGGAAATAATTGCAAACCACCAAAAAAAATTGGCATTTTTGATCCCAAAAGTTTCCTAAAGGGGATGGATGGGAGAGCATACGTGCATAACTCCCTATTTACTCAAACAAGATTAGAATAAATAAATAATGAAAAAAATTGAAAAAAAATTTAAAGTGTATTAAATTTTATAACACTAAATAAAATGTGTGGTGGTGTTCTTTTAGCCCCTTAGGTTTAAGTTGTGAACTTTCAAAGAAACAATAAAAACTTAACTAATAAAACATCCTAAATAGTCTCTATAAACACCAAAATGAAGGATTCCTAGATTTTTTAGACATCCAAATGAAGTGTGAAAAGACTAATATAGATTGAAATTATTTTCTCCAAATAGGTCCTACAAATAAATGGTCAGAACCTCATTTATCCTTGAAGCTTATTTATCGAATGAGACAAGCAATTTTGAAGGGTTAAACCTATCGACCCGAAGCTAAATCCTCAAAAAAGAAAACATGTTAGGTTAGGTAAATGTTATAAATAATCTAAATAAAAAAATTAAAAAAAAAATCAAATAAATTATAATAAAACTATGAAACATGTAAACAAGTTAGAAGGTAAAAAATAAGAAAATCAAACATAAAAATCATAAAAACATGTAATCAATAATTTACTCATAACTTTAAAACTATATATCCATTTATAACAAATTTTTTTGAGGTTATTATTAGGTATATATCACACTTTTATACAAAAATTCAAATCAAATTAGTTAATAACAAAAAATTTACTAGCTCTGTACTAACCATTTTTATCAAAAAATTGAAAAATAGAAAGTGACAGTCACTAAAAAAGTTATAACTTCTAAAATATAAAGAGATTTTTTTTGAAATTTTTAGAGAATATAAATAACATATTCAGATATACTCCTACAAAAATTTATAAAAAATATTACGTAAATAAAAATTTATTAATTATTTATGGACCTTTTTACTCTAGCAAAGCAAAAACAACAAAAAAAAGAATTAAAACTATGAATACAAAGAAATTTTAGGTTGCACAATTGTGTATATAGTCCCATTAGACGTGCCATTTGTGATCAAGAAATTTTACAAAGATATGAGTTTATATCAAGTTTTATTTCATAAAAACATGAAATTAACACACTAACATACTAGCATCTCTAAGCCTAGATCTTAGGAGGAGCTTAATGAACAAACAACAATTGAAAACCCAACTAAATTTCAAAGAACAACAATCTTTACCTTCCTTTAGAGCTCCAAATGATATTTTAATTTGGCCTGTTAAAAATATGCATAAGTATTTATCAATTACATATGACTAACATCATCTCCTGTATGTACCATTGTTGAATGTTTGGTTTGATTGATGGCTTGGCTCAATTTCAACATTATAACACTAGGATTTTAGCTTCGTAAATCTATTCTTGTATTATAAATCTAATTTGATTGAGCTCTTGAATGAAGAGATATAGGCTTTATTTTATAGGCTTTCAAATACATTAGAATGGGTTAAATCTATCTATGATTGAATTTATTAACTTTGGTTGAGTTTGACATATTCTTAGGATATTTTTTTGGATATTTTCCAAAAATAACAACTCATAACCATGGTTGAGTTTATTAAATTTGGTTGAGTTTGACATATTCTTAGGATATTTTCCAAAAGTGATAGCTCACAAAGGTAAGATGCTCTTGAGTTTACTTTTTAGTAATTGATTTATTAGCTCATGGGTGAACTCAATTAGGATTTGAAATTGATTTCACTTGCTAATTGATTTTGATTAGGGTGTGCAAGTTAATTAATTATTTTTATGTATTTCATCATTTGTTTGATTTTGATTAATTCAATGTGTGTATTTAGCTTATTGAAGTAGTTTAATAGGCCAAATTGATTTAATGAAAGTTTATGAAGTGAAATTTGAGACTAATAAAAATTATTGGGCTAGAAATTCAATGATTAGCAAGAATTGATCTAAAGCCAGATATGAAGCTAGTGGTGGCCATATTTAAGTGTGATCAATATTAATTTTGTTTTAGTTTTGGTTTCTTAGTTTTTATCTTTATCTTTCTCTCTATTTAGTTTACTATTTTATTTATATTTTCTTTAAGTGATGTATTTTATACATCTTTCTCTGCATGTTTTAATATAGTTTGTTCTTTGATTACTTCCTTTCATATAGTTTAGGTTTAGTTTTAAACTTCTTTATTAGATTTGTTTTTAGTTGTTTTATAGGTTAGTCATAGTTTAGTTTAGATTTTAGATTATAGTTTTAGTTCCATTTTAGTTTAGATTGTTGATTAGACTCTTTTACCTTTTTCTTTAAAGTTTATTAGATTTGTTAATTATTCATCAACTTGTTAATTCTTAGATAGTTAGATTAATTTATTTTTATATTTTAATTTAGTTATTTTATATTTGATTTTGTTTTTATTAGTTTGTTAGTTTTTATTTGTTGTGTCTCTTATGTGTTTGCTTTACTCGATTGAATATCTATTTACCTTTATCTTATCTCAAATATGTTTATTGGTTTATCTTTTGAAGTTACTTGGAAATATTATTGTGGAAGCATGATATTATTTGAAATATATTATTTTATCAAATTAAAATTCTTTCCTTCAATAGATTATCTAATTCATAGGTTTTCTCTATTGAATAGGATAGATTATAGATTCATATCTAAATTGATTCATGATTTGATAAAGTGGATTTATAATTTTATAATAGAATATGATACATTTAATGACTTATTTATTATTTTCAAAAACCTCTCGCATATTTAGGATTATAGTTAAACCTTAATAATCCCATGATTATACTATTACACTTCCAAATTAATTTCATGATAGGCAAAAGGTTTTATTCATTGATGGTATAATTTTCATCATCAATAGAATTCACCTATCAATGATAACCTCTAAAAGTTCTTGAGGAACATCTTGATAAAGAACAAGTGTTCTATGATCAGAAGGCTCTTGAAAATGAACCTCTTGTTGCATATTTGAAACTTCTTCTTCTTACACTTGTTCTTGTACATATATCATAGTCTCTATCTTAGCTTCCTCTTTGAATTCATCTTCTTATACATATTTTGAGATTGGATTATGCTCTTCCTTGACAAAAAGTGTACCAATAATGTTTTTATCTTCATGTTCATGCAATGATATTTTATATTCATATACATCAGCTAATCCTTATTCAATTTCTTCACAAAAAAGAGGCTAATTTTCAATAATAGGCATGTTAGACCCCTAAAATTACTCAAGAGGATGAGAAAGGTCCATATAAGTTACCATAAATGCCTAATTTTGCTCGTGGGGGAGATCAACTTGAATCACCTTCACCTCCTTACTCTACTAAACTATTTCTTGAATAGCTTTCCATGAAGGAAAGGCCTTGGGATTTTTAAGAGAAAGGAGTGTAGGCTAAATCACTTCTTGCTTACTCTTAATTTTGACATATTAACATATGCCAAAATGATGTTCTTTATCCCTTGACTATTACACCTAATTCCATGTCATGAACTTGGGTTTAGAAACCTTTACTTTTGTATTTGTTGTAGACATAGGTGTGAAAGAAGGAACTTATTATTGTGTTACCTTTTTAGCTACCATTGAATATTGAAGATGTTGATTTGCAAGTTCAACTTACTTGGCTAGATTAGCCTCAAAATTATGAACCATATGATTAGAGATGTATCCTTGAGAAACTAAAGATGAAGGTTATTTTATGATCTACTATGAAGCATGAAGATTAGTCTCCTCAAAACATACTTATTTAACCTTATGAGGTCTATCTTAGATAGATTTCCAAGTAAGAAAGATAAGCAAGGATTGGATTGAGCCTTGAGGGATATAATATCCGTTGGTTGACATTCATGAAGGGAAAATGGAAGCTCTACGAGAACATAATACTGATTGTGATGACCCTGGTGTTTCTTATAGACCACCAATCTATCTTCAATGCCTACAATTAGACCACCAACCTCTCTTCAATGCCTACAATTAGACCACCTATGTCTATAATATCAGAACTAAAATTTGAGTGGTCTTACCTTATGAAATATACACATACCACTTTAGCTTGCTATAAATTATCTCTCATATTCAAAATTTTATTCTTGGATATCTCTTATCCATAGCTATTTTGAGTATTTATTCTTACCGTTTATTTCTCATATCCAAATAGGGTTTCTTTAAAGCTTGAGATTTTTTTTGGGACTTGATTGGGTTGATTAGGAAGATAAAAATATTTATGAAGGTTGTTATAGGACTAGTATGAACTTTCATACTACTGATAAGACTCTGTATATGATTGGTGAGGCTCATTATAAGGCTGATATGTATCATGGTAGGGATGATATGGATCATGAGGATCATAATAGAACTATTGATAACAAGATGAATGATATAATTCTTCTCCATAGGTTGACATAGCCTAGAAAATATATGAAAATAAACTAAATTATGAATAAAATATACCTTTTACCTTTGAGATAAGGACCTAGAAGTAATTGAAATTACTTCTAAAGAGCAATATGCTACAAAATGTGTAATCCAATGGTTGGATCTATGTCCCACTAGGCATGCCAAAACTATTAACAACTTACATAGTATCCTACTTAAAGGTTGATTTCTAATTGCCCAGGATCTCCTTCACACCTAGACTAACAATGGAATTATCTGAAGTGTGTGACACTTGAACTTAGACTAGACCTCTAGATTTGATGAGAGGTTAGCTCCTCTGATGTATCACTTATGTTATTCTTAATAAATTAATATTTTTCTGAGATGAAAAGGGTTAGAAGGAAACTCAAAGCTAAATCATACTCTACTATTGGTGATAAACCTATATTTATGGTTATCCACTCTATTTGAACTCATAAAACATTGATAAGATAATATAATGATTAAATATACAACTCCAAATGACTTCTATGAATCAATATTTAAAATAAATTTTTTATCAGTTGAGTAAAGCATGAGGGAAATGATGGAATAAGAATGATTCAAGGCACTAACCAGCTAAATATATCCTCTATTATCTAATTCAAATAACATCAAACACTGAACTTGACTTGCATAAGTTAGCATAGTAGTAACTAGGTACTATCATGACCTGACAAGGGAGAAAATACTACCACATGTGTAAATTAAATAAAATAAACAAACTATACTATAATTATGGAATTTGAAAATATTCATTTTATTCATATCTAAAGGTTACAAAACTTAATCTTGGCAGAGTCTAGTCATGCCCAAGAGTGGGATTTTAGGATGCTTGAGATCACAAGGGTAGATTTCTTGGTGATGTAACTTCATGAAATCTCTTTGAATCTTTCTTATAGAACATGTGAACATGATGGAGACCCTATAAATAATATTCCAAGAAAAATTAAATATTTTCTCCCTCCTTTAGCATAAAAATCACCTTTACAAGCATGTAGACTATAGAATTCCATTATAGACCTATTCTTGAGATCCATATGACCCTCATAAGTGTTCAAAGGACCTAAAGAATGCCATTAAATGATCAATCATGTTGATTTAACAATTTTGGGAATATTAGTGTATTATTCTTAATTAAGTTAAGGGTCTAGAGTAATAAAATTATTAAATAAATATGCAATTGTTAAGATAATAATTTGTATAAATTTGATTGTGATTTTAACCTTTCTAATAATAGTAATAAAGGATAGAAATTAAGACTTAGTTAGAAACTATCTAAGATGACTGAGATAGAGTGTAGAATTCACTATGCAGGATTAAGACACTAGCACAAATTAGGATTTAGACTTCATTTTATGATTGGATACAAGCACCAAAATAGAACACTAGTGGCATTGGCATTTTAGTCCACTTTTATTGCTATTGTCTAGGAGACCTAATCTTTATACATTTTATTCATTGTATTTATGTGACCTTGCCTATGAAGTTTTGACTACTGAATGTTCATGGAAATCCCTATAGAGTAGATTTTGTCTTCAAACCCTAGACTCCTTTGTATTTTGACCAAATTTGAGAAAGGAGGGTTAATATGTGTAAGATTCATTGAACATGTATCCATACCCCTTATGTGGGCATGCTGCCTACATACCAATACTCTAAAGAGGGATCAAGACATATGTAGTTCTGCCACATGATTTTCTTTGTGAAATAGCATAGATGAATGTGAAAAATGCTAAATTAGATGTACTTGAGGTGGATAGGGACTGGTGTAAGGATTTGGATAAACTTGTAAGTGTATTGGTTGGCTATATGCAGATAGTAGGTAAGATTAATTTAGTATTCTTACTTGTATTCTTGCGTGCTTTTTGATATTTACCAACCCCTTCCAAAAGATATTTGAATGAGATTTTATAGGGATATATTGGTCATTGGTTGAATGTGCTCACATTAGGCCAATAGGGAGGATGAGAAAATGGGAGAAACTAACTGTTAAAGGCAAAAATGTACTTGACGAGAGTGACAAAATTGAACATTAGAGGGCCTAGTGATATAGTCCAAGTTGGGATCTATAGTCCTAACCTAATAGGACTTGGAGGATAGATTTTTCATAGAAAAAATAGTTTAGCTCAACTAAGATCAAGTCTGGAAGGTTATAAGTGACTAAGAATTAGTGAAAAGATGATTATGAGGGTCATGAAATAAATTAAGAAGGACCTATAAGTTAGGTGTCATTATTCACACTCAAGTTACCAATTTTCACATTTTATATGATTACATTTTACCCCCTTATTATAGTGATGTAACAAAGTGAAATACTAGGATAAAGGAAAAATAGAAAGCATACCTAAATTTACCTGCAAGGGTGAAGCCCATGAAGTTATGTGATTTTAGGTGTGTGTAGAGAGAGAGAGTACACTATGAAGTGTAAATTTACAAGAAAAAAATAAGAGTAGATCAATTCTTACTATATAAGCTATATCTAAAATAAGAATGTACAAAGATAGGTAAGAGAAAAAGGAAGAGAAAGGAGTGAATACACCTCACTGGGTATGCAAACCAATATAGAACCTATTATGATGCCAAGTGATGATATATGATGTTGATTAATGGTAGGTATGTGTTGTACCAAGAGTAATATCATGAACAAAACTAAGTGCTCAATTCCCTGAGAGTGGCTCAAAAATGCAAAGGATGGACCTTTAGCTCCATCATTGCCTACTAAGTGAATCTAGGTGGTCATATGCATGTTGATAGATGTTTAGACTATGTGTGAAATCCTTTTGAGTAGGTGACTCAAGAATACAAAGGCTAGCTAGTCCTTTGGCTCCATGATTTCCCCATGAAGTGAAGTTATGAACTAGTACCTATATGAAATGTTTGTCGTATAAGATGGATCTTAAAGATCATGAATGTTCTATAATTTGATAATATTGGAATGGATAGCCAAATATATTCTAGAAACTAGGCCACTCTTGGCCACTTCAAAAGATGGATATTAGGTTTGTATGAAAACAACTTTGAAACTAGTGCATGAGGCTTATATGGAAGCCAATCCAAAATATGGAAGATAGGCTTGTATGAAAGCCACTCCAAAATGATGCCAACCACCTAAAAATAGAATAAGGCATGAAAATACTAGTAATGCCTAGGTAATGTACTAAAATTAGAAAGAAAAGAAAGCACATGTGCCACACACATTGCCTCTAATCACTGGTGTTTGAAACATGGATTCTAATCTAGAAGTTATACTAATTACCATATCTAAAACTAGAAGTGAGATCCATCATGTTGTGCATGATTCCCCCTATATCTAGATTCTATGAAAAAAAGTGTATTGAAAACTAATGGTTCTAAACTAGTTTGACTATGCAAAATTGTAGTTGAACCTACTGTTCTACCTACTTTTAAAAAGTCTAGTTTTTTAATGTTTGGATAGGAGTGTAAAAAATGAACACTAGGGGGCCTGACACTTTAGTCCAATCTTGGCACTATTATCCTAGGCTAAATATGGTATTTGTTCTAAAATTTTTACTGTCTACCTAGTCTGGTCAGCTTTGCTTAAAGTCTGGTTGCTATTATGGGTGTTCTGGATGATACTTTTTTTATTATTAGGAGCTCTGATCTCTATGACAAAACCCTTATTTATTTCCCCCTCTTCTAAAGGTAGGAAAGAAAATCTTATAATGAAAACCATAATAAAAAAGATCCCTTCAAGTGTGCTATGCTACAAATATATATGATATAGTAATGATAATCAACAAGATATCTTAAGAAATAACATGATTTTTAATAAGAGTTTATTAGATCAATAGGGATATTCCTAGATAGATATAACCATGTAATAACATGTGCAATGTAATGAATTGGAATTAGAAGTCTAGCTGGTTTTTAGTTGCTATTTGGAGAGGAGGGATGGAGCATGATTCCCATCATGGAATCCAAGAAATCAAGATAATGCTTGATGTGGATCATGGCATTGTAAACAATGGGAAGAAAATAAAGTAACAAGCACACAAGGCAAGAATCAAGAACCATACAAGAATGGCCAAGGGACCAAGCAAATAAAGGACATGGGCACATGTCACTCAAATTAGAAAGTAAACATACCAGGCATGTTCAAATGCCACATACAAATATAATTGAAAATAAGCAAGGTTGGAATGAAAGCCACAATCACATAGAAGAGTATAGGCAAAATACATTGGAAAATGTCCTAAAGCACAAATATGAATAGAAGCATAGGACATTGGTAAATGTACTAAGGCACATATAGGAGATAAATAGGAACTAAAAATTGTAATCACATTTAGCTATGCAAAGTAAGGAAGGAAAGAATTTAAAAACTAGAAATATAATTGCATCTAACTAATCAAAGAAAGAAATGAAAATATGCAAGACATAAACTAAAATACTAAGTATATACTAATAAATACACACATTTTATATACTAATGGAATGCTGATAGAGTAATCTATGTAATCTAGTAAATAATGTACATCAACATGATAACTAGAGTGTGTGATGTAGGAATGATATAACCTAGATGGTGTACTCATGTAGAAGATGCCCCTAGTGGGCAAGTATATCAATGTGTGTCATAAATGTAGAAGCAGGATGCCCCCTTAATGGGTAGAGTGAAGTAAATAAGGATCCAGATGTCACTGCACACACTCAAAGAAGATCAAGTGAAGCATGATAGTGTACATAAATCAGCAAAAAATAGCATAGAACACCAAATGTAAGTCTAGCATGATAGTAGATATGTAAAGCATGGATGATGCATACAATCAAAATATTTTTGGTGTTTTTTAATTATTTGCATGTTTTTATATTTTGAAATATTTTAATGTTTTTGTATTTTTGATATATAAGCTATTTATAATCAAGCATAAAGGAGACTCTGTACAAGTAATCTAAGAAATTATGTACAAGTAATTTGAAAGGAATCTGTATACAAGCAAATTTGAAAAATTAAGTACAATATAAAGCATTAAATGAAATGATAGACATGGAATCTGTGTAGATGCATAATATTCATTGGTTTTTTAAGTTTCTTTCTTTCAAGTGAGGATAGATGATAAAATTTAGAGATAAGATTTTCAGTAATAATGTATGGACCTAATCAATTTGGTTTGAATTTTCCTTTGATTTCTTCTTTGGCATTAACATTGTGAAGATTTTATTTGAGAATGAGATCATTAACTTCAAATTCTCTGGTGTAAACTCATTTGTTATAGGATTTTTATCTATGTTGTCGGTAGATTATGAGATTTTCTATTTCTTGAATGCATGTGTGGTCTAACTACTCAAGATGGTGTAGATGATTTTCATGATACTAGTCATCAGTGAAAATACCTTTAAGAGAGACATGAAGAGATTGGACTTCTAATTCTAATGGTAAAACTACTTCTATGTTATAAACAACTGCATAAGGAGTAACTCCTCTAGGCATGAAAATACTTATGTGATAGGCCCATAATGTAAATACTAGTTGACTATGCCAATCATCTCTAAATTTGGTCACTATTTTGTTCAAAATGTTGTTGATGGTTTTATTGGTAGCCTCTATTTCACCATTTCCTTATGGGTAATATGGAGTGGAGAATGTTATTTAATCTTATATTTTATGAAAAATTTCTTGCTCATTTTGTTCTTGAATGATGTTCTATTATTAGAAATGATGGTTGCGGGCAAGACAAAGTGTGAAATAATGTGAGTCATGAGAAAGCTACAAATGTCCTCATCTATAGTAGATTGAAGTATAATAACTTTTACCCATTTGGTAAAGTATTTTTTGGCTATGATTATGAAATTATACCCATCAATATATTTAGGGTTAATTTTTATAATAAGATCAAAATCCCATAACATGAACGGCCATAGAGAGACAATAGGTTACAATTATTATGATGGTGCATGTTGTAAGTTACTATGTCATTGATATTTATTGCATAGTTTTTTATATTGTAAACATTCATCTTCCATGGTGGGCTAGTAGTACCCTTGTCAAAGCAATTTGTGTGACATGGCTTTTCCACTAAAGTGACCACCATACTCACTATCATGTATTTGTGTAAGAGTAATTTTGGCTTCTGTTCAAGTCAAACATCAAAGTAATTGTCCATTGAAGGATTGTTTAAAAATATCTCTACCAATGATTACATAATAGAGTGCTTTTTTTTGTAACTTGTGTTTGTTTTTTCATGAAAAATTTTCTAGTTTAATATATTTGTTTAGCAAGTTATAGATATCAGAGAACTATTCTAGAGTTGTATAATGATGTGTAGTGGCTAAAATGGATAGTGCAATCAAATCAACATAGGATATTGATGGTTATTGTAATCATTTATATGTGAAAATATCCTTATCATCATTGATGTCAATAAGAATCAAAGATGCAACACTTACCATTGCATTTGTGTGTCAGTTGTCTTTTCTTGGTATACTTTATATAGAAAAGTATTTGAATTTTGGTATGGGATAAGATGTTCTTATTTTGTCTGATAAACATCATTGAATTGAATGACCATAAGTTTTGAATCAATGAAGACTTAAATAGATCTAATTTGGAGGGACTTGGTGCAAAATAGACCTAAGATAAGTGATTCATATTCTATAGTGTTATTGGTGTAAGAGAAAATCAATATATAATAGGGACTATGTGACCAGAAGGGTTGATGAAGTTTATGCTTTCCCTTGCACTGAATGCACATTGAGAACCATCAAAGAACATGGTCCAAGTATCAAAATGAGTAGAATAAATAGTGAAATCATCATTATATGTGTCACTAATAGGATTGGTGTCTAGGAGTGGTGCAGCTACCAAATAGTTTGTAATGATTTGGCCCTTTATTGATTTTTGGAGAACTATTTTTAAATCAACCTCTATTAATAACATGACCTATTGTTAATAAAACCTATTTTCATGCTTAGTGATATTGGATGATGCTAAGTAATCATAAGGGATCTAATTTTTTGATAACCTAAGTCTTATTATTTACCATGTACTATCGAAGTTTTTGTGTGGAAAAAACTAATGCTAGACATAGTTTTTCTATTACAAAATAATTTTTTTCATAATCAACTAATGTGAAACTCATGTAATAAACTACTCACTTGGTATTTTGATCATTAATTTGTGCTAAGAGTGATCTTAACTCATGATCTATTACTAAGATATGTATAAAAAAAAGGCCTATTAGGTATGGGAGGTACTAAAATAGATAGATTAAGAAGATATTGTTTGATTATATTGAAGATTTTTTAACAGGCTTAGTCTCAGATAAAATTTGTATATTTATTTAATATTCATGTGAATGACTAATTTTTATCATCAAGTTGAGCGACAAAATTATGGATTGATTAGATCTTAGCTTGTAAAGATTGAAGTTGTTTTAAGTTTGTGGGAGGTGGCATGTTGATAGTTTATTTGAATTTCTTAGGGTCAACCTCTATGCCACACTAAGAAATAATGAAACCTAAGAGTTTGTCTAATGTAACTCTAAATACACATTTATTTGGGTTTAATTAGACATTATATTGCCTAAGTCTTTGAAATATCTTTCATAAATCAATAGTGTGATGTTGTCATTGTTTGGATTTAGCTAATATATCATTAACATAATCTTTGATAGTGTGGTGAATCAAGTCATGAAAAATATACATCATGGTATGTTGATATGTGGATCCAAAAAATTTTAATCTAGAAGGCATGATAATGTAACAAAATGTACCCCAAGGTGTCGTAAAAAATGTGTTCTCTTAATCTTCTTTAGCAATTTCTATTTGGTTGTATCTTATGAAGCCATCCATAAATGACAACGTTTTATATCCTACTATGGAATATATGATCATGTCAATGTTAGGTAAAGGAAAATCATCTTTTGGGCATTCTTTATTTAAATCTCAAGAATTGAAACAACACTAAATTTGTCTGTTAGTTTTGACCATGGGGACTATACTAGAAACCCATTCAGGGTGTGTTATTGGTCAAATGAATTTGGCATCTAAGATGTGTTTGATCTCATATTTGACTAAGAGATACACCTTAGGATGCATTTTATGAATTTTTTGTTTAATTGGTTTAGCATTTAGGTGTAAAGGAATATGATGAACTACTATAGATGTATCAATTCTTGGCATATCTAAGTAAGACCAAGCAAATACTTTAGGAAAATCTATTAAATTTTGAAAAATATCTGTATCCTCTTCCTTTCATAGGAAAATAGATAACAAGACAATGAAGGGATCTTGATCAGTTCTAAAATTGAAATGAACTATTTCCTCATTAAGTGATGTGGAATGATATAGTATGTATAGGGTTGTAGGAATAGTATCATTAGAATAAATTGGTATGCCTTGGGGGGAATATATATTTTATCTAAAGTATGCATGGTAATTTGTGTGATGAGACAATCTATTTTTATGATAACAGGATGGGAGGTCCTCATATTCTCTAACAAATTGTAAGAGGGATTCATCGTTAGAGAATTCATCTAATGTGTACATATCTGGTGAAACCATATCATCAATGAGATCAAGATAGATCAATGATAATGTTGGAGTATGATTAATGGTGTGGTTTACTGATGTAATGGGTGGACAAAACTTTATATGCTTTGAAGTTACGAAATAAGGTTTATCATGAAAAAGGGTAAGTTGATATCCTAGTATTTACCTTCCATGTTGTGTTGATGCCTCAATAGGATTGACAATTCCTTGTTCATTATTTCCAAGACCTTTTCCCTGATATCCCATCTTATTAATACATTTAAGTGCAAAATGGGAAGTAAACTAGTGATTTGATGTTGGTTCTATTACAAAAGTTAGAATTGTTTGATGTGTTGCATGGTCCATGGGTGCACTGTAAGTAGTGGTTTGTGTAGGTATACTATCAAGATTAAAGTGAAAAATATAATTCTATGGAGATTCAATAACATGGTTATATTTAAAAGGTTCATTATCTATTGGGCATGTGTATATGTAGCCTTTATGACTAAATTTTAGACAAGCATGAAGTGTAGAAGGAATTGCATGTATATCATGAATCAAAGACCGACCAAGTAATAAATAATAATTGAGGTCATTTGGCATGACTTGGAAAGTAGTTGGTAATGTCTTAGGCCCTAAGGTAAGATTGAGTGTTATTTAAACCATGAATTTCTATGGGATGTTGTCAAATCCTCTTATGTTCATTTTAGAATGGTCTATATCTTGAGGTTGTATATTAAGACATTTAAGAAAAGAAATGTTGCAAATGTTGAGTCCTAAACTGTTATCAACTAACATTATTTTTACCCCACATCATTAATTATTAGTTAAATAAATAGATGATATGTTGTTTAATGATGTGTCATGGGGGTAAATCCTCTTTTTCAAGGGAAATATGCTCTTCATTCCACTACATTGTGTTGAGGATAGAGGCAACATAAGTTGGTTAAGTGGAAATAGGAATTCTAGTATTGTGAAGGGTTATATATATTATATATTCATAGACATCTGATCTATCAAGTAGCTCAAGAATTAAAACCATATTATAAGGGGTGTTAATCTAAGTTATAAATATATAGTCATGGTTGTAATCAACTTTCCTATATTCATAAAATTGGGTGATATCATGTATCACATTATCTACTATAGGCATAGAGATGGTAGTAGGTGCGGCATAAAAACTAGATGTACCAAGTTTGAAGGGAGGAGGGATAGATATAACCTCTAGTGTTCATTTAGTAATGATAGAGAAATACTCAAAAGTAGCCAATGACTTATATGCATCTAGGTATAACTCATGAATGTGAAATGAAATGCATAAAATTAGAGTTATAAGTTAAATAGGAATATATTTATAGAGAACATTCCAAATGAGAGATAACAACTAGGGGATAAAGAGCATGGAATGGTGCACTAATGTGTATAAAGATTTTACATGTGATATGATATGTATTATGTGTTTAACATGATGAACTTGAAATTTTTTCCATATAAGAAATATAAAGCAAGAGATGAAACCTTGTATTAAAGACAAGTAAACTTTGCTCTGAAGGAGGTATCTTACTATGTTTAATAATGGCTTTCTTCATATCATCCCATATTATGAAAATTAGGCATGAAAAGTAAAGAATGAAGCTTTGTATTAGCATATGGTAAACTTCATCATTCATGTACATGATAGGATAGAGTATGGTCTCCTTATTATTTGCTAAAAATGCAATAAATATTTTAAAATAAGTGAGATCTATTTTTGAAATCTGATTTTAGATTTAAGGTGATACCTCAAGAAGGAAATAGGAATTAGTACATGCAACTAAGGTTTGTAGGAAAATAATTTTTTTTGTAATTACTATGGAATTTTATAATTTAATGTGAATTTATGATTTAAATATGTAAGTAAAAATTTAGAAAAAAATAGGAAATATATTAGGTAAAATATCGAGACCTAGTACCGGAAACAATGGTTTGCAATAAAATTATTTTAAAATTACTAAGAAATTTTAAAATTTAATGCTAATTTATGATTTTATTATGAAGGTAAAAAATCAAAAAAATATAGGAAAAATTAGTAGGAAATTTACCCTAGGGTTTCTAAGGATTTTATGCACAAACAAAGTAAGTCAGATTCACCAAATGATTTAAAATTTTTGGAAATATTGATGTATTATTCCTAATTTATTTAAGGATTTAGAGTAATAAAATTAGTAAATAAATATGCAATAATTAAGATACTAATTTGTATAAATTTTATTATGATTTTAACCTTTATAAGAATAGTAATAAGGGATAGAAATTAAGATTTAGCCATAAACTATCTGAGATGGCTGAGAAAGAGTATGGAATTCATTGTTTGAGACTAGAACACTATCAAAAATTAGGTTATGGACTTCATATTATGATTGGATAAGAGCACAAAAATAGGACAATAGTGGCACTAGTGATGTTTTCCACTTCTTTTGGTCTTATTTAGGAGACCTAAACTTTTTGGGTTTTGTTCACTATGTCTGTGTGACCCTACCTATGAAATTTTAACTACCGAATGTCTATATAACTCCCTATAGAGCATATTTTGTCTTTAAACCCTACACTCCTTTGTATATTGACCAAATTTGAGAAAGAAGGGGGGGTTAGTGTGTGTAATATTCATTGAAGGTGTATCCACACCCCTTGTGTGGGAATAGTACCAACATACCAATATTCCAAAGAGGGATTGATCTATATGTAGTTCTCCCACTTGATGTGCTTTGTGAAATAGTGTATATGAATATGTAAAATGTTAAATTGAATGTGCTTACGGTCTCTAGGGATTGGTGTAAGGATTTGGATAAGATTTTAAGTATATTGGTTCGCTATATATAGAGAATAGGGAAGAGTGTCTCAGTAGTCTTGCTTGTATTCTTGATTAATTTCTGATATTTTCCAACCCCTTATAAATGATATTTAAATGTACTTTTATAGGAATCTATTGGTCATGGGTTAAATGTTCTCATTTTAGATTGATAAGGAGAAGGATGAGAAACTAAATAGAACTAACCATTGGAAGAAACAATGCATTTACATAGGATCACTAAAGTCAGACACTAGAGGGCCCAACATTATAGTCCAAGTTGGGAACTAGAGTCCTAAGCTAACAAGACTTGAGGGGATAGATTTTTCATGGAAAGAGTAGTGTGGCTAAGTTGGGATCACGTCTAGAAGGCTATAGGTGACTGGGAATTAATGAAAAGATGCCTATAAGGGTCATTAAAGAAAGCAAGAGGAACCTATGGGTTGGGTGTCAATATCCACACTCAAATTACCAATTTTCAAATTTTATATGACTACAAATGTTACTAAAAAACTCCATAATCTTGAATTTTCTGATATGATACCCCAACAAGTATAAATTATATAAAACTAACTACCTTCTTAGATGTAATACTATAGATGTATACCATAAATTCAAAGGGATGGTTAATGAAGGAGAAGAGACTAAATTTAGAAACACTTACTCTAAAATGAATCCCTCTGAGTCTAATTTATTGACCAAAAATTTAGACCTAGTTTCTCTCTTTCATGGTCATACCATCATCATACTTGAAGGCCTATCACTATGTGAAAACTAGAAAAGTGATTATAAGAGACTAGTTTTAAGCCTATATTTCATAAAATTGCCATAAAATTATTCTATGAGACCTATCATGTCTTTATATTAATTATTTGACCTCCATTGCATGGATGGTCATGGGTATTCCATACTTTACCTGGAAAATGCATGAAAAAGGGTTTTTCTTTTCTTTATATTTCAACATAAGCTTATAACTGTCACTTAATTTGCATGAAAGGGAAATTCATGAGTAATTTAGCATGATAACACAAATTTTTGATCCTTTTACATGATTTTGAGAACAAATTTGGCACATGGGTGTTAAAAATAGGCCCTTTTGGCTTAAATTTGCATCAAATGACCTTTCTAAGTTATAAAACTTTATGACTAAGGTTAAGTCACATATATAAATATGGTAAAATGTATTTGACTAATTTTATGACATTTTTAATACCAATTTTATCATTTAAAGACTAAAAATCTTTCATTTTAAGCAAAAATACATAGTTTTAGACCACCTTGAACTGACTCAATAGTACCAGGAAAAGTTTTGGATTATATAGCTTGGTATTTGGCCTTGATAGGATAGATTACCAATAGTAAGGAAATAGAAAAGGATCCTCAAGGAAGTGAAGGATAAGGTTCAAGCCAAAAAATTCAATTTTTAACAACTCTATGAGTTCATGGAGGTTGTCAAACCCTTTCTTTTGGTTAGTGTTAATACTATAAACCTTTCAAAGGTTGAAAATATTTATGTGTTAGTAGAGCAGATGATCCCAAGGTTAAACCCCAACATTGTTTTATAGAAAGAACTAGTTGATAATCTCTAAGAGGTAGAAGACCTCTTTGTAACATTATATGAGGGTGTGGAGATAGCAGATGCCATTTTATAAATATTATCTAACTAAACCTCAATTATAAATGCATGCCTAAAGTAGGAAAAGTAAGATAAGGAGAGCATAATGGTATAAGTATACTTGAAAAGTAGGTTAGAGTGAGCGTAAATCATGGGTAGCATGAATGTGCTTATTAACTAGATCAAGGATTAGGAGCAAAAATTAGAAACACTCTTTTTCACTCTATTAACTAAGGCCTATGAGTAAGGAATGATCTTATATGGGAGTGTGGAAAAATTGAAACCTAATGTTGAGGATTTCTATAAGGAGATAGAGAAAATGGATGTCCTTACCCTCACTATTACATCTATCAAGATAAATAATGCCATAGAATAAATCAAGATCACCATTAAGGGATTTGAACAATTCAACACTAAACTCAAGGAGAATGCACCTGAGTTCTTGCTCGCAAAATTTTCATAGCTTAGTCTGAGGGTGGACTTAAGTTTTTATATAGTGTAATATTGGGCCCCTTAACCCATTAGGTAAAGGATTCATGCCAAAATGGAATATAACTATGTGTGAGGTGATCATTTTGTTAAGTGGTTAGCCTTTGAGACATTTTGTAGGCAGCTAGAGGTTCCAACACATTATTTACACTAGTTGGTAGGTGGATAATCATCTCTGAAATTTATAGGGGATTTTCAAGGATTTGGAAAGATGTGTCAACTATAGTGTAGACTTTATGGACTTATGGATTCAATGGTTATGATGACCAAGTGCCATCTCAAAACTCATCATGAAAATTCCACCCTATCAAAAATGATCCTAAAATCTATTTAAGGAGCTCGAGAGAGAAGAGACAAGGAGACAAAAAATTATGGTGCAGATATTTTTGAATTAATCCTCTATAGACCTTGCTTTGATATCTAGTAGGCTTAATAATAATATAGAAGCCATGAAGGATCCACTTATGAATTACCAAGCTCATCTATGAGCCTCTAGGTCATTAAGTATAATGAATAGGAACTTTATTATGAAATCTGATTAATGGTGAAGAAATATTGCTTTAAAACATAATTTGTTTTATTTATGCACCATTTTATATAGCTAATAGAAAGTGTAATAGTTGTAATATCTTATTTTTAATATAATTATCATAAGTAATTTAATGCATAATACTAGTTCCCATCTCTAATGGAGTCCCTAAAAACTATCATGACTTTGTCTTTATTTTTCATAATGTTTGAGTATAGAGTATGTGCCAAGTATTCTAATGCTTAGTAAGATTGCATGTCTAGTGTGATTAGTTTGAGTGTAAGTAGCCTTGTTACCTCTTAATCAGCTATGTGACACTAAAATTAGTCCATGAAAATCTTACACCTATGGATCTACCTAAAGCTTTTATCTAATTGCATAAGTATCCTAATTATATCCTTGTGCCATGGCACAACTAGCCCAATAAAGGCCTAAATTCCTTCTTATTTGCACTTAAAGTGAGTTCATAAGGCCTATGCCTTATGTAGATTAATTCTAGCATAGGTGAGTGTTAAAATGTTAAGTGTAAAAGTAATATCCTGTTATTGTGCTTGGTTGTAATAAATTATGAGCTAACTAAACAAATATTTTCTACAATAGGATATATAAAACCAAAACCTATATAGTCAGTAGACCACATATATATCTCAAACCAATCTATATAACATAATCAAAAATGTAGATAGTGTCCTATTACAAAAATTAAATCACTTATCACTAGTGTTGGTGTCACCAATCATGGTCTCTATATTCACTCATCCATCACACAACTCCTCTGTAGGCTTTATTTACACCAATGAAAACTTATTAACTACCATTTGATCATGCCATGATCCTCTCCTCAGAGATGGCTCTATGGACTAGATATATCTTAGAGTAGTTTCTAGGTCCCCTTACATTATGAATTGCATCTACATCTCCTTGTGTTAGTGGTGCCTCCATCTTTGATGTGGATGTGGTGGTCACTAATATCTCTATTATGGTGCATGTAATTAACCTTAATCCATGTCCATATAATATCCCCCTATTAGCTCTACTACCATTTTTTTCCATGCTCAATAAGTTTATGGTCTCTCACACCAAGGCCTAATCACTAATATATCTATCGATACCCGTCTACCTCATATTTGTCTCATCTCTTTGGCATGATGTGCCCTTTAATTAGATAGTACCAAATGGGTTTATAAATAGGAGAGTTTAAATTAAAGTATATATCATACCATTGAATATGGATCTACCCATTATGTATAGTGGCATGCTATCTTCACTTGTTTCAACCCTATCACAATGGTTGCCTAAGTAGAACATCTATTATAAATATATGTATAAGGCTACCACATGATATCCCATCATGTGATCCTCTATAGAGATAGCACATGGGGAATGACCCATGCTACATGGTCCTATATCCACCTCAAGACTCAAGGAAACCTATCATCAACCACATGGGTAAATATAGCTAGACAATACATGGGAAACCTCTTATATATGCATTCACTCATTAAAACCATAGGCCCCATGCTCTTCTACCCTCTAGACATCATCCCATACATATAATTCATGAAGTGAACCCAAATGACATCTCCAAAATCATGTTTTTTACCCTAATATATTATATACTAACATAAGGATATTGCATATAGTGGTACCTTATCATCTGATTAATAACACAACACTCATACTATCACAAGTTATATAACTATCTTATGGATGTTTAAAATAGCCAAAATGTAAATGTCAAATAATCTCACCTTCATTCTAATGTAAATCCTATCTTATCATGTTGCCTACTTTGATATTGCTCATCTCTCATCCAAATCCTCTAGAGTGTCTGTAATCACTAGTGTCCCACCTATAAGAAGTCCAAGAAATACATGGGCATCTTCCAAAGTGATAGCCACCATAATGGTTTCCTCATACACCTCCCATAAGAAAGTTTTGGTAAACCATTCCCATGTTCCTAGGAACATGAAAATGAGATCAACACTTAATGGGATCTATCTCATCTCCATAATGCATCTAAAACCTAGAGTGACCAGTTAGGATCTATCCACACCACTCAAATGATCTAGAAAATTTGCTATTCATGATTCATCTATTAGGTGACAATATCTCTAGTATCTTTGAAAAATATTAAACAAAAAAGGATGTATCAAATATCCATGTCATAAATAATCAACATACATTATAAGAAAACTATAAATTAACCACTTAATTAGCTAGTTTAATTTAGCTTCTCATGGTTTCTAATTTTACTACATTATTATCCCCTTTAATACTAAATTAGCCTGATAACAAGTCGATGCTAAATTGGTCCCTGACATTTCTAAACTAAATCAACATATTTTATACTAAATTGGCCCTTCTTTAAATCTAGAATACTATATCAGACCTATGGTACATATTCATCACTCTTTTACATATTATATCAGCCCTCTTATACCAACTAAAGCAGCCTTCTAGTATGCAATCAACCATATGTTCCTTCTAAACTATGTCATCACACTACTATGCAGTCAACCACCCTTAGAGCACTATGTTGACCCACTGCTACATAGTTTTCTCCTATCTTTTACTTTCCTTGCAAATTAAGTCAACTAGGTCAACTTTGTTTTTTCACATCAATGACTTTTTGACAATTTAAAATAAATTCCTTAGGCATTTATTGGTCTAACTTCTTCCTGACTAGTATTCCATTCTACCCCTAGTTCATCTAAAAAAATGTAGTGTCAATTTTAGTGTCTTGATTTTGCCTACCAACAAATTATATATATAGAGCTCATTTTCAAATAAAATTACTCAAAAATTTTTAAATTCTATATATATATATATATACATATATATATATACATATATATATATATATATATATATATATAGATATATTTCATATTCAAATAAAATTACTCAAAAAAATGTTAAATTCACAATTGTTTACCTGTGTTGCACTCGTTATATGCACCAAGTGTCCTATTTGTCTAAGTTGTAATCTCCTCACTATGATGGCTCTCTAATATCACATTGGGTTTCTTAGATCTTCTATTTTCTTAGGATATTAAAAATAAAAAATGATTTATTTATCACCCTATTTATACTTATTATTCAAAATTATTTACTTTTCAACTATTTACCACTAGATTCTATATTTTTATCATATCTTTATTTATACAACCTTTTTTTTTTAACCATAAGATGTTATCAAATCCTGACATTATAGAGAATATTTTCACATATTACATGTATATTTTTCAATAATTTTGATTTTCCACTCTTTTTTGATAATTTCTATAGGTTCACTTGATGTTCCCTACATTGGACACCTTCACATCTCTTGTATCATATTATTTAACTATAATACTAAGCTAAGTAAAGGTATGTATTTTTCAATTATATCCTTTCATTTTTATTACTTGATTCTTAATACAATTTATTAATCTTTAGCCTTATATGTTATTATGTTATTTTACTAAAACACCATCCCCTATTAAAAATATGTCACACATGATGAAATTTGAGTAGGGCATATATAAACATAATATTATCAAACTTTATCAATTACTAGTGATTTCTCTCTTATAAGAACCCATGAAGTCTTAATCTCTCTAAGTGCATGCCCTAAGGGCTACACTGAGAAAGGGGTGGGTAAACCATTGGTGCTTCATAGGATTATTTTCCCTATACCATCACTTGATATCAATCCAACCATATCCTAAAACACTTACCTAAGATTTGTCTTCTCTCTTTCAACCTCATCCAACCATTTTATAGCTTAATTATCCATTACCTAAGCCTAAAAACCTTTCTTATGGTTTTCATTACATTATCATCCCCATTGACCATGTACTCTAATTGATAAAACTTATTTAGGGTTTAGGTCAGCCCCTGACAGACCTAGAACAAGACCTAATTTGTTTTTATTAATAACAATATAGATCTGATTGGGTTGACCATATCAGCTAAACTTTCAAAAAGGTTTAGGTTTAGATTTAACTATATATCCACATTAAATTTTCCATTTATAAAGAGAAGATAAGAAGAAGAATATAACATGCATATACTTATCCACCATTTTACTTGAGGAACATAGTTTAGGGTTTCAATACTTTCATTGGAGATATATATCTTATCTTATAGATAAGTCTTTTGGATGCATTGATAAGTTGTGTAGGGTAGAGATGACTTGTCCTTGTTATCCTTATATACCACAATAACCTCTTGAAAAGCACCTTGGCCAAGCGAGAGATTGAGGCTCAAAAGGATTGTCTTCAAATGTAAGTATTCCTAACTTTGTTCCTCCTTTATAAGAGTAGATATATTTGCATTTATAATTTTTTCCCATGCATTAAGCTTTACTAGACATTGACATGAGTATAGATCTTGTATGTATGTTTAATTTTTATGTTTATTAACCTCACTTTATTCCACAAGATTTGGTGAGAACTATATCAAATTTTTATTTACTTTTCATTTACTTTGTGAATATGAAAACATATGACCTAGCTATGGTTTTTTCATGTTGTTTCTTGACTAGAGGCTTTAGAACCCACTCTAGTTATGTTATTGTAGTAAGAGATCCATTGGTTAGGTCTCACAGATCCATCTTGCTCATGACCCTATATATATAATGTATCAACAATCAAAAGTGTAAGTGGAATTTACCTTCTCCAATCTAGGATTGATTAGTAGATCAATTACATTTCCTTTTGTATACAGGTCCTATATATCTTGGTGATAATTTCACTAAATTTCTAAATATAATATCACTCTTTTGGGATTTGAATCATATAAAAATATTATCTCAAATTGAGAATTACCTTATTGTTCTTTTCATATCAACATAAATTTTATTCCTATCATTAACTTCAATGAATCTTGGCCTTAATAATTTATTTGAATCATATAAAAATGTTATCTCAAATTGAAAATTACCTTATTGTTCTTTTTATATCAACATAAATTTTATTCCTATCATTAACTTCAGTGAATCATGGCCTTAATAATTTATTTAAATCATATAAAAATGTTATCTCAAATTGAGAATTACCTTATTGTTCTTTTCATATCAACATAAATTTTATTCGTATCATTAACTTCAGTGAATCTTGGACTTAATAATTTATTTGTTCTTCCATTTCCAGTAGCACATTAGTTCTAAAAACCACTCTATCTTATAATTTATCCTAGATGTTTGGTGATCTACACCTCCTACCATACAATGAATCTAAAGGATCCATTTTTAATACTAATTGGAATGAGTTATAATAAAACTCAACCAATGATATGTATTCTCCCATTTGTATTATTCATACATGCAATACATCCTCAAAAGATCCTCCAAAACTTGAATCATTATCTCTATTTTCCATCTATTTTTGGATGGTAAGCTATATTGATATTTAGTTGTGTACCCAATGCTAAATTTAGAGTTCACCAAAACCTTGAGGTCATACTAGGGTCTCTGTCTAAAATGATATGTTTTGGAAAACCATGCAATCTATATACTTATTTTACAAACTATTTGTTTTTGATTAATTAAGGTGGCAAACCAAGGGCTAAACCCTATATAGTCAAAAAAGATAGGAAGGCTGGCAAACAAAAGATGCCAGCACCAAACTAATGACACAGCCAAGAAATAAAGTCAAAAGCAAAACAAAACACTGGAAAGACTAGAGTCAAAAAGGATGAAACTACATAACTATAGAATTAACAAGATCCTTAAAATTCTCGTTATTTGCATTGTCAGCATTCCCTGGATTACCCACCACTTCCAACATAATCATATTCAGTAGAATGTTATTTTGAAGGCCTTTAGCGAAGACCTTTTCTAGCTTTTGAATGCAGACCTTCAAGGCCCCAATATCTATTTTCCAAACATTCTCATTATTTGAACCCTCACCAGCTTCTTCTACATGCATCTTCTCCTTATTATCAATAGTTCCCCTAGAATTAGCACCCTACTCTTCAATGACCTCAAAAACCTGAGAAGCCTGTTTCCCACCAGTGTCTTCTAAAATTTCTTGAATTTTTGGCTCTTCATACCCCAATTACCACCTTGAGCTTTGAACAAGTAACAAGCCCTCAGTTTCATTTGTATTAAATGCAGATGTGAAGGATCATTTTATAAAATGGCCCACCGTGATGACGTCTACTTTCATGCTTGAAAATAATTCCCCCTTGGTTTTCATGATGTGACTCTCACACCTCTACATCATGATACAAGGAATTAATCATGACAATCAAGGAAGTACTAAGGTTATCATTTTCCATGATCCACAATGGCCTTCTCCATGTGGACTGCCTTCGAAAGCTATCTTCATCATCAATGTGCATCATTCATGCTCCGTCATCTCCTTCTAAATGATCTCTCTAATGTTTGGGGGTATATAAGCCCCTTGTCAACATACCCTCCATCTTGAGAATTGCTGACCAAGGTTGACACAAGCATTAGCGACCCTGTTACCTTCTCCGTAGGTGTGGGTAATCTCAACTTCAAAAAACTTTTGTAAAAGAAACTGGATGTCTATAATGATGTATTTTAGATGGATACCAATGTTAGATGCTTTATTAACGAAATCTATGACCAACATAAAATCTCCCTGAATATTTAAATTTCTAATTCCTAGGCATATAACTAACTTTAATCCCCAAAGTAAGGCCATAGCTTCAGCATAGTTATTGCTCTGGCAACCCATGCCACCAGCATAGATAGCAGACATCCCTCCTTTTTCATTTCTTATTATTCCTCCTCCACTTGCTTTACCACTCAACTTGGATGCCCCATAAAAATTAAGTTTCATCCAATTGGGTTTAGGTGGTATCCATTTAGTATGAAGTCTCTAAATAATTTTGGAATTATCATGCCCAGGGATAAGGTTTAAAACCTTCTATTTGGCAGCAATTTGAATTTCAAATTTAGATAGGGGTTTCTCCACAATAGTAATATGAGCTATTATAACACTTTCCAAGATGGTCCTAGCAAATGATTTAAACACTTGAGCATCATTTCTAGCAGTGTCCCTAAAAATTTTGTGATTTTTCTCTTTCCATAAAATCTAGCTCAAGCATGGCAGAGCTTGCTTCCATAATTCCTTAATCCAGGGATGTGTGAAGGTTGAGTTACAACTAAGAATTACTTATTTAAGGTCAAAATTTCAAACCCATTCAATTCCAAAGTTGTTAAGTATTGTGCCCCATAAATCTTGGGTAAACTCATAGTGTATGAATAGGTGTGAAACTGATTCCTCTCTAGAACCACATAGAAAACATCTGTTGACCAAAGTAAACCCCCTCTTTTGAAGGTTGTCTTGAGTAAGGATTTTGTTATGGGAATCAGCCCACCAAAACAAGTTAATCTTTGGAATGAGTATATGATTCCAAACCTTTTTCCTTACCTCCTTATTCTAAGATTCAGGTGTAAGCAGATGATAGGTAGATTTGATAGAGAATGATCCATTCTTATCTGGCCACCAGTATTGTTCATCCTCTCAAGGGAAGAGTGGGATTCTAATCTCCTGAACACATTAGTGGAACTCCTGAATTCTTTAGATAAGCTTAGGCCTATGCACATAAAAATCCAAAAGGTTTTTCTAGCTCCTTATCCCATTGTTATTTTCCATATAATCACTAACCCTATCACCAAAGAACTGAGTAGTCAGGTCTATAATTTCTCCATAGTTTCCTTGGGAGATGAGAGGCTTGTCCCTTAACCAATTATCCTCCCAAAATTTAATCTGCCAGCCATTTCCAAGCTTCCACCTAATTTCCTGTTTGAGAAGACTTCTACTTTTTAGCATTTTATTCCATATCACAGACCCCTAGGGTAATCCCGTCTGTTGAAGAAAGTTGGAATCATCAATGCTATGCATGTATTTGGCATAAATTATTTCCCCCCACTCACTATTGTTTTGAATTAGATTCCAACTACCTTTTGAGAGGAGGGATTTATTCATTTTCTTGATGGATCTTATATTAAGTCCACCATGAGATTTTGGGAGACACACTTTTTCCCATTTGACTAAAGACATTCTCTATTTTTCTTCCACCCCCATCCATAAAAATTTCTTTTGGATCTATTCTAGCTCTTTATCAAAATATGTAAGAATTTTAAAAAGAGACATGAAGTAAGTAGGAATACCTTGCAAGGATGCCCGAAGAAGTTGCAGCTTACTCGCACTACTGAGTAGTTTCCCCTTCCACCCAATAAGTTTCCTCTATGTACATTCCACAATACCATTCCAAAAACTTAAATATACCTCTTTGACTAAGAGTGGGAGACCTAGGTAGGTAGCTGGTAGGCCAGCCTCAACAAAATCTAAGATATCAATGATTATATGTCTAAGTTCATTGGGAGTGTTGAAGAAGTACACATTGCTTGTCTAGAAATTTATTCTTTCTCTTGAGTCTCTAGCATAATCATTAAGTATATTCTTCCATCGTCTAGCTTTTATCACTGATGATATGCCAAATAATATGGTATCATCCACAAACTATTGTATAACCATAGGATGAAGGGAAGAGGCAAGTTTGATGCCTACTAGCTTTTTTGAAACTATATCAGCTTGTATGTATCTTCCCAATGCCTCAGCCATAATGATGAATATGTATGGGAAGAGAGGGTCTCCCTGATGAATTCCTCTCAAGGAGGAGAAAAAACCTCTAGGAACACCATTAAATAGCACTGAGAATTTAGCAAAAGAGACTGCATTCCATAATAAGCAAGACAATTTATCTTTAAACCCAAGTTTTCTAATCTAGAATGGAAAAGTCCATGAGACTCTATCATAAGCTTTGGATATATCAAACTTGAGGGCCATCCTAGGGATTCTACTCTTATCCATGGAGTGGATAGTCTCATGTGTGGTGATCACAGCATCAAGAATCTATCTGCACGAGATGAAACCTTTTTGAGCAAGAGAAAAAAATTTGTCAAGCAAGGGTTGAATTCTCAAAACCAACAGTTTAGTACATATCTTATACATAGTGTTGCATAAGCTAATGGGTCTAAAATTAGCAAGGTGTAAAGGTTGAGATTTTTTAGGAACAAGTACAATGAAGGTATTATTGACTTGTTTCAAAAGTTTTCCAGATCTGAAATAATCATGAACTACAGCTGTGAGGTCCGCTCCAACAATCTCCCAATATTCTTGAAAGAATATAGGAGGAAAGCCATCAAGACCCAAGTCTTTAAAATTGCCCATGGAGAATAAAACAACCTATACTTATTCATCGTATACAGGCTTTAACATCTCTAGACTGTCTTCTTTTGTTATCAAATAGGGGATTTTATCAATGAATTGACTCATAGATCTATCAATTCTATCATTATTATTTTCTTTCGTAAGTAGATTCTGAAAGAACACCCTAGCTTTCTCCCCTATTTAATTATCCTTAGTAATAATGTCTCCATTATCTAAGACAAGATTAGTTATTGAGTTGGCTTTTCTATGTTTCATAGCTAAGAGATGAAAAAAATAGTGTTCCTATCACCCTCTTTAAGCCATTGAGCACGAGATTTTTGTTTCCAGAAAACCTCTTCCCTTTCCATTAGATTCTTCTATTCTAAAGATAGACTATTCTATTATTCTAAGGTGCCCTCAGAGTCATCCCCTTGATTAATTAGTTGTTGAATAGCCTTGAGTTTTACCATTATATTTTTCTTCTACTAGAAAACCTAACCAAAACTGTATCTATTCTTGCCATAAACTTCTTGTTTAATGTGTTGGAGTTTCTTGACTATTCTAAACATGGGAGTAACTTGAATGAAAATATTCCACCATTGATCCACCATTTGTCTAAAACCTTTTTTTTTAATCCACATAGCTTCAAAATGGAATGGAGGAGGTCTGTGATATCCCTAATCTCTCCAATTAAGGATAATCAGGTAGTGGTCGGACATGGTTCTAGGTAGAGTCTGCACCTGCATATTTTGATAATCATTCTAGTTGCTTGATATAAGAAATCTATCTAATTTAACCTGAATCATTTGATCTCCTCTTCTTCTATTGGTCTAAGTAAAATTTTGGTTCTACAGCTCTATGTCCAATAATCCCCAATCATTGATGAATTCAACAAAGTCAAACATGCTGTCCGAGTAATCAATAATTCCACCATATTTTTTAGAAGGGTATAAAGGTGTGTTAAAATCTCTGGCCAACATCCATTTAGAATTCTAAGGATTATTCCTATAGCTACTCAGATCTATCCATAATTTTTATCTCAAAGCTCTATTATTCAGTGCATAAACATTTACCAACGTCCACTTCAAGGAATTCATGGAAAAATTGGTAATCAAAAAGTGCTTATTATGGGCCATAAGAGATCCTTGGATTTTAGCACTATTCCACATACTGAAAATTCCTCCTAAAGCCCCTTCAGTAGGACTAATACAAAAAGTTGCCTTAGGCCATATATAGTCAGTAATTTTTGCAAAATTCTCCTCTTTCATCTTAACTTCTTGGAGTAATAGAATATCTAGTTTATTATCTAAAATGTAGCTTTTAACCTCAAAATACTTTGAGGGACTATTAAGCCCCTCAAATTCCATGATAATATTCTCATTTAGAGAGTTTTGAGGGTTGGGACTCCAGTGTTTTCTATTTTCCACTGGCAATCTCCCTAGCAATCTCTCTTTGTCTTGTTTTGCTTACGGTTGGCCTCCCTTGTTTGGGATTAGTACCAACATATACATATTTTTTACCTTTCTAGATCTATTTCTTTGGGGTAACCCATTCTTCTTGTTCAATTTTGCCATCTTGTCCTACTACCCCTATTGCCAAGGAATTTCCTACCTGGCCTCCATCTTCTAGATCACAGAAAAAGTCTATATTTGACTATGGATCTAGTACTCATTGAGTGTGACTTTCAAGTGTTACTTATTCCTATCCAATCCTTGAAACTATGTCATCTTCATTAACATCCTTTAGAAAAAGGTCCACTTCTACCCCTTCCTTAA
The DNA here is from genome assembly GCA_037957365.1 of Torreya grandis. Lineage (NCBI taxonomy): Eukaryota > Viridiplantae > Streptophyta > Pinopsida > Cupressales > Taxaceae > Torreya > Torreya grandis. The sequence goes on from JARHVA010003718.1 coordinate 537,342, forward strand.
ACATATTAGTCTATTTTTCTAAAGTGTAGACTATGTTAAATGTGGCCTTGTGACTGTCGTCGGATACTATATTCTCCTTTGGGACCTCTTTTCCCTCACTATTGATGATATCCTCCTTTTTATTCTCCTCCTCTCCTTCTTCTGTATCCTTCTAACTATCATCTAATCCTATATTTTCCTTTAGGACAACTTCACCTTCACTGCTAGAGGTAGCCTCCTTTCCCTTCCCCTCCTCTCCTTTTCCTGTATTGTCAATAATTTCCACATTATTCTTTTTTTCTTGCTTGCTATTCACTTTCTCCTCCTCTACATTCTAGGAATCCTCTTTCATCCCCCTTTGCTTCACTTTTCATTGTGTCATTCGATGTTCCTTCCTCTTACATATTTGATAGAAATTGGTAGCATTCTCATAAGTAATTAGTTGAGTCTAGGTTCCATATTTAGAGTTTAGCTCAATGGACATAGGGAGAGTCTTATTTATTTCAACATTAACATAGATTCTAGCATATACACAGCTGGACTTCATTCTGGTTATATGATCTGAGGTGACATATTAACCAATAGAATTGCTAATGGCTATGAAGATTTTTTCACCCCAGAATTCCAAAGGTAATCTTGGTAATCTTACCCAAGCAGGTGTTTTCTTATTGAGGTCTGAGTTAGGATCAAATCCTAGTTTCCATGATCATAAGGCTAGAGAATGTGGTCCAAATAGCTAGGGACCTCTAGTAAGGGTAGTAATCATGTCCTCCCTATTCGTAAATCTAAAAAGGAATAGACCTCTAGCCATGGTTGTGATTGAAACACTACCTTTGACTTTCCACCTAGACATAATCCATCTTCTAAGCATTTCAGTATTAGGATGGAAAGAAAAAAAACTTACCAACTAGCATAAGGTCCATGTATGCCACTATTTCCTCCACTAGATCATCTAGGATACTCAATGCCTTACCCTTTGAGAGAATAGGGAGGCTCGACATGCCTTTCGATGGACACGTCTTTTCACCTATGAGTGCCTTCATCCATCCATTAGATGGAATATCCTCTAATAGATTCTTGGATAAATCCCTAGAGATACTACTACTTACAGTGACCTCCATTAGATCTGTGGTCCTGCCTGTCGCACTTAGGGGGCCCAACCAGGTGGGAAAAAACCAGTTTCAAATATTGTCCACACGCTTCGCTCCTCCGCTCCCAGTTGTTGTTCCCAAAAAAATTTAAGCATTGATGCACCATCTATTATATTACATAGAATTAAGTGAGATAATTTGGTAAGTTTATCCACAACTACCAATATCATGTCATTGATAATTCTATACATAGGCAATACTAAGATAAAGTTCATGCTAATAAATTGACAATTCCATTCTAGTTTGGAAAGTAGGTACAACAACATAGAAAAATGCACCTATATATCCTTAACTCACTGGCATTATAAGTATCTAGAGGAAAAGTATTTCACATACTTTTTGATTCCCTTCCATGAATATAATTATCTTATAATAATAACTTTGTCACTCTAGTATGTCTTGAATATGGAGCAATCTACAAATTCCTTTAGCACAATATTCCTCAAGGTTTACTTGTTAGGTACATATAATCTATCATTATATCTCAAAATTACATATTTATCAAATTGAGATCCTTGGTATCTATGATCTTATGAATTCTCATCTAATGTTTTCTTTACCTATTCATAGAATTCATCTCTGAGTGATAACTTTACTACCCAATCTTGTAAAGTATTTCTTATATTGGATAATGTTGCAATATACCTTATATGACTAAGGGCATATGAAACTCTATTTTATTTTACCTTAATTTAATTAATCTAAAAATCATTGTCTCATAAAATTTTTAACCATCACCTTTGATGAACATTAATGTTGGGTTGGGTAAATATATACTTGTGTCATAGAATATCAATTTTAAGATCAAAAGTTTTCCCAATAAATAATGCCTCCAAAATTATAGAGCATGAATTTTTAGGTAACTATAGGTCATGTGGAGCATAATTTTCCTCATAAGGCTTCAATTTCCCTGATTCATAGGTTACAATTGAATCATCTAACATAATAACTCCTCCTACACCATATTGAAGTATTTATTATAACTATAAAATAGCCATTTAGATCTAGAATCCACAACACTTATGATGAAGTAAAAATCATTTTCATAACTTAAAAGTCTTATTCACATTTATCAAACCAAAAAAAAATGAAATTCACTCCACTAAAGAAAGGTGATCAAATTAACTATCTTAGAAATATTTGAAACAAACTTTCTATAGTACCCTACTAAACCAATGAAACTATGCACCTCATGCATATATTTAGGTGTTGGCCACTCTATAATGGATCTAGTCATGGTTGGATATATATAAATTTCCTTATGTAAAGATAATATGTCTTAATTATTGTATTATTCTTTGAAATAATGCACACTTAGAAAATTTTCCATAGAGCTTATGCTTAAACAACTATTGAGATACCCAATGTAAATGCACAATGTGATATTTTTCAATTTTATAATAGATGATAATATCATCAAGGAAGACTAACACAAATTGATTAAGGTAATGGTTGAACACACTAATCATGAGGTTCATTAATGTGGTAGGTGTATTAGTTAGTCCAAAAGGAAGCACCATAAAATCATAAGGCCCATATCATGTCTTGAAAGTAAATTTTGGAATATATTCAACTCTAATTATCAATTTATGGTACCCTACACAAATATCAATCTTTAAAAATACTATTGTGCCATGTTTTTGATAAAAAATAACATAAATGCATGGTAAAGGATACATGTTATTTATTTTTGCCTTGTTTAGAATTTAGTAGTCAATGCATATAAAAAGGGTTTCATCCTTCTTTTTTATAGACTATAGGTGTAACCCATGGTGAAACACATGGTTGAATCAACCTTCTAGCAACATATCTTGAAGTTGGGATTTTAACTAGAATAGCTTAGTTGTTGTCATTCTATAGGGAGCATGGATTGTGGTTCCAATCTTGGAATGATATCAATGGTGAAGTCAATTTACCTTTTGGGAGGTACTCCGAGTAATTCCTTTGGAAAAAAATTCTTAAAAACCTTTATAAAAAGATAACCTTGTATTGAGGGTTCCTTAACTTCACCAATTTTATCCATATTTACTAGGAACACGTGACATCCCTTTCATTGATCCTTTTTTAACCAAATGGCCAAAATTTTCCTCAATTTCAACTCTCTCTGATCTACTTGAATTAGAATTTTATTTCCATAATCATCTAAAAACTCAATCTTCTTAATAAGATGTAGTCATATAAAATGTCACTTGAGTGCAATGAGTGTCATTTGAGACCACCCATCGTTAGCTTAGCCCTAAACCTATCTTATGGCATCTTTCTACCTTTATCTACCTTTCATATGGGTATTACACATATGTAGACATCTAAAAATTAGTCATAGACCTTACCCTAAGGATATAGGCCCCTGATACCCTAAGTTATACTACCTAAACACTATTTCACCCCTTTGGACATTGGTACAATATACCAATGACCAAAGCAACATACTAGTGTCCCTTGGCTAATTTTAACCCCAATACGTATTTTTTAAATTCTTAGGACATCTAAGGTTAAACTAAACATATTTCACACTCCCTAAAATCATCTAATCAGTATAAATACATGAATCTTATCCTTTTACCCACTATATGGAAATAAGATGCAAATATACACAAACAAGCTCAAAACATGTGTTGTAACTAAAGTTCATTGATCCCTATTCTACCCTACTTTTATATAAAATCATATACAACCATCCTAAGATCAAAATACATAGATTTATAGTCTCAATCCTCATTTAAATCACTAAAAAACACTCATAATAGCATTCACTCACACCTACACCATCACTTAGATTGGGAGAACTACATTTATCTTGAACCCCTCTTTAGAAATTGGTATGTAGGTAACTATCAATACATTGAGGTGTTGAGGACATCTAGCCTTCCCAAATAACACCAAACTTTTGATACTTATGACACTAAAATACTCTAACAACATGGAGGTCTAGGGTTTACTCCTAAATCAATCAATAATAGGTCATATACAGTGAATTAGGTTTCACCTGTATAGGAATATGCCTACCATATTCAACCACATCTACTCTAATAAGTTCACATTAGTCCCTACATAAGTGTTATCACTTTGGAGTGCACCCTAATTGAAGATTTTTAAAAAACACCCTCTCTATAGTTGATATAATTGGATATTCCTAGAGTGTGGGTGAATCTGTATTGAGAAGAACATCTAGAGAAGGTTGGTTCTTTCAAGATTTATCTATTAAAACTAAACTATTTTTATTTTTTTTAGATGAAAAGGGAGAAATAAATTGAAATGGGAAATCCTATCTAAATGGGGTGATGCACTTTAATTATTTATATTATATAAAATCTATTTGAAACTAAGTAACACACACATATGAATTTGAAATAAAACTCTACATTCAATCTTGAACATCAGTGTTTCAAAACCAGGCCTGAAAGAAGTTTGCAAAGTAAATTCAAATCCTAGCTCTTCAAATGACCTGTAGAGGATGAGATTTTCATATTAGGTGTGGAAAGGACATAAAAAAATGGAAATTAGATGACACATTTATGATAGTATATAATCAAATTACACTTTATTTTGATCCAAAAAACATATGCAAAAAAATCTTCTTTATTTGATAAATGGTGTCAATTACAATTTGTTCTTTGCTTCAGGAATTATGAAAAAATGGATTAAAAAGCTAATAAATATATGTAAAATCTTTAAAATGATCCTTATATTTGATTTAAAATAATACTAGTCCTTCTCTTTGAGTTAAAATAATACTAAAATCCTTTTAAAATATTAAATAAATGATTTAAAATCTTCTGAGTCTTCAAAAATTGCATGTTCTTTTTTTTGGCATAGAATTGAGAAGTGATGGGACCATATTGATTTGAAAACCTTCCTTACATGAGAATAATTACATAAATTGGAAGATAAATCCATATTAAAACTATTTTTAATTTCTTTAATTTTCTTATCTTACATGAAAAGCATGGGAGATGTATGAAACTAGTCAAACTAGTCAACCGAAGAGATTTGACCCTTAAAGACTAGTTAACTTAACTTGAGCTCAATTTACATGAATTGAAAATTATGGATTGAATTTATAATGATATATACATTTATAAAACATATATTTAATGTGTAAACTCCAAAATTAATTCATTTGATATATTTTTAATGCCATTCTTTGCTTGCTTGATTGACTAATTAAGCCTTTTAGGCCAATTAGGCCTAATAACTTATATTATTATATTTGGACTCCATTAAACCTGAAAAAATATGACATGAAACATGAAAAAATAATTAAATATACCTATAAAAACTTTTCTCATCAAAATATATTTTATTTTGATGAGAAAACACTCACCATTCAGTCAACAGGGTTGACTAGGCCTATTTTGCACCATTTTCTTGCAGAATGGCCATTTTGATTGAGCTAGTTCAGAAACATAAGAGATTATTTATGACCAAATTAAATTTTTATTATGAATAAAACATCTTATTATTTTATCTCCATTTATTATATTTCATTGAAGTGTCATGTAATTCATTTTACATGCTTTTTTACGCAAAAAACATGATTTATTCCTTCATCTGTACAATTCCATACATAAAATTGACATTTTTGGAATCATATATAAGTTTAATTTACATTTTAAAAGTTTTTAGGTTTATCCAAGATGATTTTATGTAAATAAAATCAATTTTTTTTAAACTAATTTTTTTAGGGTTTAGGAAGGCTTTGAAGTTAAATCTTTAAAATGATGGTTTATGAAATATAGACCTCCAAATTCTAAAATATTTACATTTATGTGTATCAAACTGAAATTAATAAAATAAATAAAAATATTGGGTTCCCATGTAAAAGATATAAAAATATATCATGTAGAGAAATCTGCTTGTGGGGTTTTGATTACATTCTAAGCTACCTACACTCTTAATGATTGTTCATAAATAAAATAATTTCAAATAGTATCAATTTTTAATGAATTATAATTAAATAGGGGTTATAAAATAATAATAATATCATTTACCCAAAATCCACATGTGGTGAAAGATATGAGCATCTAAATAGGAGGCTTGGAAGGGTATCTAGAACTACAAAAAATAAAAAAATCATGAAAATGAAAATAACTCTTCACCTAAATCTAAATTTCCTAAAAAAATATCATGTGGTATATAAAATCTTATAAAAACACTTTCAAATCACATTTTTCTTGAAAAAAAAAAAACCCCTTTTTGGCCTATATGCTTGTTTGCTTACAAAACCCTATATGAGCATGTTTTGCTTAAATTTTAGAGTTTTGACACTATTTAAAGGTATAAATGAAATTTTAAAAAATCATCCCATGATTTTCAAACTTTTAATTGGACTTATAAGCTTTTTTAGCACTCCATAATGATGCCTACTCCAATGGTGATCTCCAACGAACATGCTAAGGACTGTTACAAAATAGTGAGTATCTCCACTCATCCAATGGACATGAATTTTTTTCAAAAGGTTCCATAATTAATGATGACCTTTTTTACAAAATTTTATGTCTTGAATTCACTTGAAGCTCTCAAAATCCTTAATTTCCTTTAAAATTGACCCCCTATGCATGGACTATTTCAATATTTGAACTTGACAATGATTTTTTGAAATGAAAATGACCTATTTGTAATTAATATTTTACATTTTTACTATAATTGGTGATTTTAGGCCATAATTGATTGGTTTGACCTACTATAAGGGGATATTGGTGAGATTTAAGAAAGTCTCAAATGATAGGGGTAGTAATTTGACCTTGACAGGTCAAATTACTAACAATAAAGACACTATAATATATTATTAGGAAACTAGTGTAGTGAATTAATATCTAAGGAACCATGCTACTATATATTATAAATTCTAACACTTGGATCCTATTAACAACACCCTGATTAGCTTCTACACTAGTTTTCAACCCCCAAATAATATATCTTAATTAGTTTCTAGCTATGTACATACTTATGTGACTTATTTATATAAAATCCCAATATTACCCTATTAATTATAAATATTTATTCCATTGATTATTATGGTTATTATCTAATTATTATTGCCTTAATTTGAGTATTTTGACATACATTGGTATGGAATAGTGATATTATTCATTAGTATAAATGATGTGTTAGTTATATTTTGTTATTTTGAACATTGAATATGTATAATTGTTAGTTTTTACATCATTTGTGATGAATTATAATAAATACCTACATGTTGCAAAGTGGATGTAGGATATGTCCTACCTTCAGAGTTTGATGAGGGATAGCATCATCAGAGAGGATTGACTAGATGGAATGATTGGGGAAAATACCAGTGAAAATTACTAGTGACCCTACACGAATGCAAAATAGGTTTTATATGTTATTTGTATAAAAATGTTAATGCATATTTGTTGTGATTATTTATGTGTGTGTGGAATTAATTTTTACTATGCATTAGATTCTTTATTTTAATTGACTTGATTTGTGAATTTAAATCCAAAAAATAAATATTAATGTTAATAGTTATTATTATTGTGGGAATAATTATCATACAAATAAAAATAAATTATGACTTATTTATCTTTTAGTTAAATAATTATTTATCAATGTTTTAAAACGTTCATGGAAGTTGAATTAATGCAATTTAAAGTCAAAATTTGAATTATGCATGAATTTACTTAAAAATTAGGAAAATAGATTATTAAGCAAACTAAAGTGAATTTTGAGAGAATAGGAAGATTAGATAGACATGCAGGGGAAAAATTAAAATAGAGAGTATACATGCATAAGAAGAGTGAATAAATTAGAATAGAAAGAAGTCTTATAAATAAATAAGAATTTTTGGAAGTAAAACACATAGACAAAAAAAAGAAGAAAAAAGAAAAGAAGCTAAGGATTAAAGGGAGAGAAAGGGAAAACAAGGAAAGGTGAAATTAATAGATAGGATTTGTAATGGGTTTCTTATTATAGGCTAGAATTTCACCCTTTTGGGAGAATTTTTAGTCTCTCTCACCCCTAAATATAATATTGGAACAACCTCAAGCTATGGGTATCCTGTAGTGAGGTTGAACCTCTACTCTTTTTAATGAGGCTAGCTCCTCAGATGCTTCACTTTAGCTTATTCCCACACTAAAATATAATACTAAATAAGGAAAAGGGAGAGAAATATAACATGAAATGGAAACCTAAGCTAAGTATGGTGATGTACCAAAATATGAAATGATCCACTTTCATCTTGGAAACCTTAATAACTACTAATGAACCTAAGGAAGAGACATACTAATATGATCCTATCTCAAGGCCACAAGCATAAGTATTGTATGTTGAGGTTGAAGGAAAAGCCTGCAATTTGAAGGACAAAAATAAATAGGTCTATATAAGACACTATAAAATTTTGACACTTTAAAAAAAAGGACCAATGTTTAACACTTCACACAACCTACAAGGAACCAAAAATGATTTAAAGCAAGATACGTAGAAAATCTATAGATGATGAAAAGGGACATACATCTACAAGTTAAACTCCAATAATGTATACTTGACTTCAAACCATAATAAAAAAAATTATTTTATTGCTTCAAGAGAGTGTTTACAAGGTGATTTTGATAGAGTAACTCTATCATCGATCGAGAGATCTCTTTCTATGCTTAGAAGCATGCATATATAGTAGATCATAGATGAGAAAAGAGGGGGCTTACATGAGAAAATGGAGAGAGAGGTCATAAATGGTTATAACCACCACTATGTCATTGAACTCTTTTGCATTCAGAGTGTCCAACTACCTTGACTATGAAATGAACCATCCAAGATCACAAATTTATTCAAGCCCCTCATTGATTAGCGAACATGCTAGAAGACATGAACTTCTCTAAGAACATCTTTAATGCTCAAGCTACCTTTTCTAATCACTTGATCTTCACCTTTCATTACCATGCCATATTTCACTTGTCTTTCACATATAAGGACAAAATCCCCATAACTCTAAATCTAGACTAAGCCATGTTGCTTCTACATTGAATAATTATTTTTTATAGATGATGGCCATGTCAAAAGATGAGTACCTTTCCATTAATTTCACCTACTAGCTCCTGCCTTGAAACTTGGACTAATATTTCTTATATATGGAAAACCAATATAAGGACATTGGTTTTCTTGTATCCATTTATGTCGATGTAAGTCCATACAAATCTAAATTTCTACTTGTAAGGGTTCAAATTTTGACATTTACAGGCCCGCTATGGGATATTTGAATCCTGACAGCTATTTTATGACCTTGAGCTTGACACTTGCACGAATGTCATGTTTCCTTTGGACACTTTCCTATGGGCCTTTTTTTTGGGCCTTCTTTTTTTAGACAATTTGTTTGCATAATTTTTGTGGACTTTCTTCACAAAGGAATTATACTTCAAACTTTTGAGAATGACCATTCAGATTTTGAAAGGTCATTTGGAGAAGTTCCCTTTTTGAAGGAAAAGTGTCTTTTGGCCACTTCAAAAATTCCCCTTTCCAAAGATAAATTACCTTTGGGATTTTTTGTAAATTTCCTTTAGTTATTTGAAATGAACCATCAGGGTTTTTTGGAAAAGACCCTTCAGACAAATTTGCTTTGGTGACTTTCCCGAAAGAAAAAGTCTTCGGGACTTTTTCAAAGGTCCACTTCCTCAAAATATACCCTTCAAAATTACTACATAAGACACTTTGGAATGGAAATGACTCTTTAAAAAAAGTGTTTTGTCCCTTCTTCATGAAGGAATTCCTTTGAAAGGAATTTCTTTGGAGATTTTTCCATCAGCTTTTTTGAAAAGGTCTTTTTCTTCAGGATAAAAGTTATGAAAGAAATTGCCTTCAAAAAAATTGTCTCAGGAAATTTTCTCAAAGGAAAAGTGTCTTTTAGAACATTCCTTTTGGATATTAATTTTGAAAAAAAGGTCCAAAGGAATTTTTCCTTAAGAAAAATTGTCTCAAACAATTTTCCTAAAATAAAAGTGCCCTTTGGAAAAATCCTTCAGGCTTTTGAAAATAAACCTTTCCAAAAGGAACATACCCTTTATATTTTTGAAATGGACCATTTTTTTGAAGATTTACCCTTTACTAAAAATTTTCCCCAAAAGAAAAGGTCTTTGTCTTTTGATTCAGACATTTTGTCTGAAATAATTATCCCTTCTAAAACTTTGTCTCAAACAACTTGTCCAAAAGAATTAAACACTTAACCAAAAAGGGTCACAAATGAAAAGAAACACTTAGTCTCCATAAATTCTGAAATAATGAACAAGTAAAGACTTAGCTAAATAGAATATTTTGCACTTAGCTTCAAACTTATAGGTCTATCCTTGAATATTGTTGTTAGATACCTAGAAAACCTTGCTTGGATCCTCTCTATTTGCATATAGTGGGTCCATTTATAAGATTTTGATCCACTGCTTCATCAAACCATGCAAGAGATTTATATGTGGGATAAAATTGGTCAACATATTTAGTGGCTCATAGGGATTGCATGCTTGTCAATGTAAGAGAACTTAGACCTTGTTACCTCATCAAATCCATCTATTCAACATAGAGTCAAGTCAAATTTTACTAAACTAAAACCTCCCTTTGAAGTAATAAGGACAACCAAAAAAAATAAACACTATGCCCAAGGCACTTAGGGAAGGGAAACACACAATCGAAAAGGATGTGCACAAGATACTTAGAGAAAAACATGAAAATCTATAAAAAAAAATGTATAATATATATATATATATATATATATATATATAATGGATGAAAAATCTTCTACTAATAAGGATTTAGATGAATCCCATTGATTAGGATGGGTAGTGCCTCTCTATCTAGTTGGGACAGCTAAAAATTATTATGTTGTTTGTATTCATGGATCAAATAAAGACCACTCCATAAGCTTTCAAATTTGCTATGGTTACCTAGCTTGACCTTGTTTGAATCCCACTTAAGGATTAGATCCCTGTCCTTAAATTCCCTTGCTATGTCTCTCTTGTTAAAGGCTTTTTTGACTTGAGCTTGATTTGATTCTAGTGTTTTCATTGTAAGGTCTCTCATTTCTTCAAGCTCTATGAGTTATGCCAATCTCACATACATGGTCTCAACTTCCATCAACTCCAGTTGGTGGGCTAGTTCTAGTGTAAGTAGCTTAAGAGAAATGGGTGAATTGGCCTCTCTCCCATTTACTAAGACATATGGAGAATTACCAATGGCAGATTTAGGAGTCACCCTATTAGCCCACAAGGATATCTTTAGTTTGGTGTACCATGTCATCTGATTCTCTTTCATAGTTCTCTTGATGATTCTTAGCAAATTTTTATTTGTTGACCTAGGCAATATATTTTCTTAAGGATAATAGTTGAAAGAGGTGTTAAGGTAGATGCCCATCTTGAGATCCCATTCACTCATTTTTAGATTAAGGAATGCTAATTCATTATTAGAAATGATAGTGGATGGAACACCAAACCTAGTCATAATGTTGTCATAGAAGTCTAAGACTACACCTTCATTAGCTTCTTTCAACACAATGGCTTCCACCCACCTGGTGAAGTAGTCAATTTTAGTAAGCACCCATCTATGTCATGCACTTGATGGAGGATTGATCATTCTTATGAAATCTATCCCTTATTGCATGAAGGGTTTCTCTAATTAAATTGGGTTGAGAGGAAGGGTTGCTAATATTTGATTACCCACAAAGAAAACACACTTTTGATAATTTATTACCCATGCATACACATCCTTGAAGAGGTTGGTCTATTAATAACAAACACTCATTATATTTATTATTGTGGTTCTAGGTGAAAAATGACCTCCTACAAGTCCATCATGGTATTGCTCCAAAAACTTGGTCACCTAGTCACCTGCTCATTATCTATGCACCTAAGGAGTAGCCAATTTAGGTCTCTTCTAAAAATAATACCACCTACTAATGCATAAGGTATGGGATAAAGTATGAAATACCTTCTTTTTGCCTTACCTAGACCCTAAGGGCATTCTACTATTAGCATAAAATGTACCATATCATGGATCTAGATCTTATGAAGTAGAGGTGCCTCCACCTATGAGTTGTCTTGCATCACCATGGAAACTTATTTTTGCTCATGAAGGTCGTCAACCATATGATCACATAAACCTTTACCTCTCACTAGATTAGTGAGCTTTATTTCCACATCATACTCCATGACCTTGGTAATCCAACTGGCTCTCTTTTCATTCAAGTCCTTATTAAGAAGGAAGTCTCTCACTCTAGAATGACACACCATAAGAGATATTTTGATATTAGAGATCATTGGCCTAAATTTTGTAAGGCTTCTTACCATTAAAAGTACTTTTTTTCTACAAAATTATACCTCACCTCATACCCCTCAAGCCCTTGACTAAAAAATGATATTGGCTACTCGAGTCCTTCACCATTCTTTTACATCAACATAGATGATATATTATCAATATTGGCAAAGGCATACAATATGAAATATCTTGAGAAAATAGGATTCATGAGTGTGGTTTATTGAGTAATGGCTTACTTGATAAACTCAAATGCTAATTTACCTTCATTTGACCAAGTGAACACTTGGTTCTTATTAAGCATGGCAGTGATGGGCTTGACTAATTTTCAAAACTAGGTATAAACCTTCTTACGAAGTTTATTATCCCAAGGAAACTATGGACTCATTTCTTATTCTTGTGAAAGGATAAGGCAAAGATGGTACTTATTCTATTTAGATCAATAGCTAATCCTTGTTTTGAGATAATGTGACCTAAAAACATACCTTCATGTAGGGAAAACACACACTTCTTAGGATTCAAAGAGATCCTATACTTTCTACGTCTCTCAAAAATCAACCTCAGGTGGTCCACATGTTCATTGGCATCCTTGGATAAAATTGTGATGTCATCTAAGTAAACTAGCACCATTTGATTGAATAGCCCTTAGAAATCCATGTTCGTGTCTCTTTGGAAAGTTTCCCCAATATCTGACATGCCAAAAGACATCTTTTGGTATGCATATGTGCCCCATTTGGTGGTGAAAGTAGTCTTGTACTAATATTATTTATTTACTAATACTTGGTTGTAACCTGAATATCCATCCAAAAGAGAAAAATTCTCTAAACCTACAACTATTTAAAGAAGCTACTCAGTGGATGGTAGAGGGTAATGGCCCTTGAAGGATAGCCTATTCCGATCTCTAAAATCAACACACAAACTAATCTCCCCATTATTTTTCCTTATATGCACCAAATTGGCTACCCATGATGAGTACTTGATGGGAAAGATGATCTTGGATTCAATTAACTTGGTTGGCTCTCTCCTCATAAGCTCTTCTATTTAGGGGTTAATGGGCCTTTGTTTTTGCATCACAGGCTTAACATTGGCCTCTAGTTCTATAGTATGTTGGGATAAATTTTGATCAAAACCTTTCATCTCACTATATTCCCAAGTGAAGATGTCTAAATATTCTTTACAAAGTTCACTAAAAACATGCCATTCTACCTCATTATTTACCTTCCCAAGCTTGAAGAGCTTGTACTTGAAAATAAATAATATTTCATATTTATCCTCATTAGTTGACATCACTACCTTGTATTTCCTCATATGGTCTCCCTCATGGAAAATACTTTCAAGGGTGACCAACCCTTTAGGAAGTTTGTTAGACATTAGTTGAAAAATTTGATCCTCATACTGATGTTTAAATTTAACTTGGTTTATTAAGGAAAACTTTGCTTCCTACTACAATATATAAGCAATTTATTTATCATTTTTGAAGACCTATCAGTGGGCTTCATTATTTGGTATTGATGGCCTCACCACCACCTTGACATGTGGCTAAACCTTGGCTTCTTTTATCTTACTTGGAATATCAAATTGGGCTCCCATAGCTACCAACCTATCAGCATGTTGATTATGGTTCCTTGGCATAGCTTGAAACTTAAAGGCTTTAAAGTCTTCAATTAGTTCCCATAGTCTATTTTTGTAGGACCTCATTAAAGGATTCTTCATATTAGGCCCCTAACTTGTTTCACTATAATCTCATTATCTCCATATGCTTGCAACTGCTTGCTTCCCCTCTTGCTGGACCATTGGAGGTCATGGATTAGGCTTTCATATTCTATTATGTTAGAAGAACAACTAAAATGGAACCTATAAGAAGAGAAATACTTATCATCTGAAGGGGAAACTAGCGTTACCCCTGCACCTACTCCATTTTTCTCCTCGAACCATCAAAGAACAACTTCCACATACCATTGAGGTCTTATTTTAGTAAAATAAGGGAAGGCATGAGTTGATTTTCTTCATGTATCAAATAGACACCCATGTATCTCTATTCAACACCTTTGAAAGGGTTGAGAAATTGATTATCCCCCCATAGCTCATCCAAGAACAAGTCTAGAATCTCCTTAAGATAAGTATTTAGTTTTTGACCAATTGTAAATTCATCCTCATCAAGGATAGTAAAATTGAGGTTTATGATATCTAGCTGATGGGGTTTAATGTGAAATTATGCTATGGGCTTAGCCTTGATTAATACCTTATTCCCATACCTTTTTCTAAAAGGCATGCAAGAATAATCTACTACTGGATAACCCCCTATTTTGGTTGTAAATTCTCTAGAGAGGAATAACACAAAGTGATGAGTTACATTGAGGATCAACACATATTGAACCACCAAAACATTAGGACAAGCATGAAGGGTCAAGCTCAATTCCTTGATGATACCAGATGGCTTTGTGAAAGAACCACCAAGCTATAGAACTCCCTTAGTGTATGGCTCATATTTGAGGTTTAGTAGATTAGCTATAAAATTTGGTATTACTAAAGTGCTAGCTCCACTATCTACCAAGAAATTATACACCAAGGAATCACCAGTGATTATTGAAATGTATAATGGAGGGGGTTTAACCACCTTACTTAATCCTTCTCCCATAAGACCTTGGGTTGTATTAGTGATGACCTTAGTTTCTTTGCCTAGTTGTCTACCTATAGTTATTGTAACACCTATCTGGGTCAAATCTTCTTGAAAGATATCCATCTAATCGAACATGCAAAACATGTCCCAAATTAGCACACTCACATTAGAATTTTTAATTTGTTTAACAATGTTAATTGGTGGACCACCAACCATCACCTAAGCTTTAGGAGCCATTATTATTGTTTGTTAAACTTGTGAGTTTAGTGAATCAAAATGGGTCACTTTATTCTAATTTTTAGGAGGTGTCAATACCTTTGGAGTTATAGCAGGATCATTAGGCTTAGACAATGAAGGAGCAATGATAGGAGGTTATTTAAACACCTATTGATTACCATCCATATTCCTTCTTTTAAACCTTGTAATAACTACCACTGGAATGTATGCTTGGATAAAACTAGCTTGTTAATTAAGTGCATATTACTCTTCTTACTCATTGATGACCATTGTGGTATCCATATGGTTTGGTACCTGATCAGATCCTTAGTCTTGTAGAGACTATCCTAGTTTTTTCATCTTATGAATATTTGTGTTTTGAGCCATAAGAGATTGATTGTATCCATAAGTAATAACTTGCTACCATTAGTCATTGAATGGTTGGTTAAAACCATTAGTTCAAATAATGGATTTCCCAAAAGATTGATCCCAAGGTATGGTCCCTTCAACCTCTTGAGCCATATTGTTTTGAATAGGAACCAAGGAGTTAGAAGATCCTACAAAATTTGGATTACATTTATTTTGTCTAGCATAGTTAGGTTGTCCTTGCCCTTGCTCATGGTTCTAGTTTTGGAAACTTCCCTTGAAGGGTGGTCTATTCCCTTGATAAGATTGTTGTTGAGGCTGATATGGAGCTTGATAAGTTTTATTGAACTAAGATTTATAACTTTTAACATTTACTACATCATTTCCAAAGGATTGGAGCATGATCTTAAGTTTTAGATAATTTTTTTGCTCTTATAAATCACTTGATCTACTAGTGGAGGCCTTTCCTTGCTTAGGTGAAGGTATAACAATATTTTTTGGAGTTGGAAGAATAACATCAAGTGGGGTAATAACTATAGGGGGTGGTCTAATGTTAGGGAAAAGAGGCATTGGGGGTCTAGGATCGAACTTGCTAGCCTAAACTAGGATTTTTTGTACTTTAATAGCCACTTCATAAGCATATGGCAATATGTCTCCTCCCATGGATTAGATCATTATTGCTATATCACTATTTAGAGCCTTCAAGTAGTATAGGAATGAAAAGTTAGGGGACAATCTCATAGAGGTTGGAATTCTATCCCAAGCTTTTTGAAATCTTATGTTGAAGTCTTGCATGACTTCATGGGGGGCTCTCTTGATTGTGGTAAGTTAATCTACTAGTGAGAAGTGGTCACTCTTTTTTACAAATCTATTACACAAGGCCACTCCTCATTGATTCCATGATTGAATAGAATTAGGAGATAAGACTCTATACCAATCTAAAGCTTTTCACTGAAGGGATATAGCTAATAGTCTAATAGCTATATTTTTTATAATGATATTATGGATATTGCAAAAATTTGTTGTCATTGATATGTTCAACAAGGGTTATGGCTTGGTCTCCTATGAAATATGGGATGATTTTGAGAGTTTCTACTGGCATAGGATCATATTGTGGTAAATTCAAAGGACTTTTTCCACTAAAGTCTATAGAATCTCTTTGGGGAATCATGGTAATAGGGAGAACTATCAAGAGGTTGTTTGCAAGGGTAGGCCTTGAGACTGGGTTAGGAAAAGGTTTCCTCACATATGGTAGAGTATTATAAAACCTTAGCCTTTGGAATAAATTTAAGGGGAGTTCAATAAAATCAAAAGGAATACCTCTAGAAGCTGATATTGTAGGCATCTTTGGTATGAAAGATAGTTACTATTCTACCACCAGATTGTTGAGTGTTCTTTGGAGTCACTAGATACTAAAATATGAAAACTATAACCACTGCAAATTGATCAAACCAACATCAAACTTGACCAATTTTCCTCAAAATTGGCACCAACTGACATGCCATAAACTATTATAGGTTATAATTTCACCCCTATGGGAGATATTTTTAGGCTCTCTCACTCCTAGCTATAATATTAAAACAACCTCAGGATACGGTTATCCTATAATGAGGTTGAACCTCTAGGATTTTTACTAAGGATATCTCTTTAGATGCTTTACTTTAGCTTATTCCCACACTAAAATATATTACTAAGGAAAAGGAAGATAAAGATAAAATGAAAGGGAAACCTAAGCTAAGGATGGTGATGCATCAAAATATGAAATGATCCACTTTTAGCCTAGAAACCTAAACAACTACTAATGAACCTAACCAAGACATAGACTAATCTGATTTTATCTCAAGGCCAAAAAAATAAGTATTTTGTGTTGAGGTTAAAGGGAAACCCTAATATTTGAAAGACATAAATAAATAGGTCTATATAAAACACTATAAACTTGTGACACTTCAAAAAAAAAACCAATGTCTAACACTTCACATAACCTGCAAGGAACTAAAAAAGAATTAAAGCAAGATATGTAGAGAATCTACAAATGATGAAAAGGGACATACATTTGCAAGTTAAAATCTAATAATGTGTACTTGTCTTCAAAATAGAATTAAAAAAGTTTATTTTATTGCTTCAAGAGAGTGTTTATAAGGCTGTTTTGATAGAGTAACTCTATCACCAGTTGATGGATCTCTTTTTAGGCTTAGAAGCCTATATATATATAGGCTTCTAAGCCTAAAAAGAGATCCCTCAATTGGTGAAAGAGTTACTCTATCAAAATAGCCTTATAAACACTCTCTCGATATATATATATATATATATATATATATATATATATATCAAATAAAAGATGAGATAAGAGGGGGCTTGCATGATAAAATAGAGAGAGGGGTCATAAATGGCTAAAACCACCACTATGTCCTTGAACTCTTTTGCATTCAGAGTGTGTAACTACCTTAACCATGAAATGAACCATCCAAGATCACCACAAATCTCCTCGAGCCCCTCATTGATTAGCAAACATGCTAGAAGATAATAAATTCTCTAAGAATGTCTTTAATGCTCGAGCTAACTTTTATAATCACCTGATCTTCAAATTTCATTCCCATACCATATTTCACTTATAAGGATAAAATCCCCATAAATATGAATATATAACGAGCCATGTTACTTCTACATTGAACACTTGATTATTTGAGATGATGACCATGTCGAAGGATGATGACCTCTCCATTAATTTCACCTACCAGATCCTACCTTGAAACCTAGACCATATCTTTCCTATAGATGGAAAACCAATATAAGGACATTAGATTTCTTATATCCATTTATGTGGATGTAAGTCCATACAAATCTAAATGGCTACTTGCAGGGGTTCATATTTTGACATTTATGAGCCCATCATAGGATATTTGAATCCCAACAGCTATTTTGTGAGCTTAAACTTTGACACTGGAATGAACGTCATGTTTCCTTCAGACACTTTCCTATGTGAATTTTTTTGGGCCTTCTTCTTTTAGATAATTTACTTGAACAATTTATATGGACCATTTTCCTAAAGGAATTATACTTTAGACTTTTGAGAATAACCATTCAGATTTTGAAAAGTCCTTTGGAGAAGTGACCTTTCTAAAGGAAAAGTGTCTTTCAGCCACATCAAAAATGCCCCTTTCCAAAGAGAAAGTACCTTTTGTATTGTTTTAAAATGTCCTTTGGTTATTTGAAATGAACCATCATCTTTTTTTGGAAAAGACCCTTTAGACAAATTTGCTTCAGCCACTTTCCCAAAAGAAAAAGTCTTTGGGACTTTTGCAAAGGTCAACTTCCTCAAAAGATACCCTTTGAAATTACTACATAAGACACTTTGGCATGGAAATGACTCTTCTTAAAAAGTTGTTTGGCTCTTCTTCCTGAACGAATTCCTTTGAAAGGAATTTCTTCAGAGTTTTTTCCTTTGGCTTTTTTGAAAAGCTCTTTTTAATAAGGACAAAAGTTTTGAAAGAAACTTGCCTTTAGAAAAATTGTCTTGGGTAATTTTCTTAAAGGAAAAGTGTCTTTTAGAACATTCTTTCAGGATCTTCATTTTAGACAAAAAGTTTGAAATAATTTTGCTTTAGGAAAAATTGTCTCAAATAATTTTCCTAAAAGAAAAGTAGCCTTTGGAAAATTCCTTCAAGCTTTTGAAAATAAACTTTTCCAAAAGGAACATACCCTTTAGATTTTTGAAATGGACCATTTTATTAAAGAGTTAACCTTCAAGAAAATATATTTTACTTTAAACATTTTGTTGGAAAGAATTATCCCTTTCAAAACTTTGTCTTGGACAACTTGTCTAAAATAATTCAATACTTAGCCAAAAAGGGTCCCGAAAGAAAAGACACACTGAGTCCCCATAAAGTCCAAAAGAATGAATAAGTAAAGACTTAGTTGAATAAAAGATTTTACACTTAGCTTCTAGCTTGCAGGCTTATCCTTGAACACTACTGCTAGATCCTTGGAAAACCTTGCTTGGATCCTCTATATTTGCACATTTTGGATCCATTTATAGGCCTTTGATCCACCGCATCATCAAACCATGCAAGAGCTTTATATGTGGGCCAATAATAGCCAAGAATTCCTTTATTCCTTATGTATTAAATGTTTAGATCTACATTTTTTTAACTTGTAATGATGATTGTAAGCATTATATTCATTAGCTGAGTTTTCTTCAAGCCTACATCATTCTATTAGAGCATACATTTTTAACTGTTAAGCCTTACATAGTTTCCTTTGGCCATCATATCCATATAAGTTGAGTTTATTGTATTATTTGGTAATTTTATACCTTTATATAGACCTCCATTGTATTTTATTTTCTATGGTGAATTGTTTGACCCTACATTAAATTCTCTCTATAACCTTACATGTTGATTTTATAGGGCAATGATGTAGTTGTCATTATATATATATATATATATAGAGGCTACATTTTAAATCAAATTAGTAGCATATATTTATACCTATAGGCTATGTTTCATATCCAATTGGTAGTCATATCATTTAGATAACATCCTTTTAATATGAGGTAGCATTTAGTGGAAGTCCAGTGATCCAATCTAAAAGTAGCGTCTTAATTTTAGAAAGAGGTAGACTTTTATTCTTTCTTTTTGGAAACTCTATGTTGTTTTCATTATATTTAACCCTTCTAGTATGGAATTTGGTTTTTAAACCTGAATTTAAATAACCTTATTTATTTTGCATTTTATTTCAAAGGTTACTGTCACAATATAATAGCTAACATCTTAACTTAGAGGGGTCTATGTTATATACTTTAACCTTGCATTCCATATGTGAAGCTCTATATTAAGTTTCCTTTAAAAAGGATTTGCTTTAGTATTTAAACCTACATTTTAAGTTGAAATTACATGTAAATATAGTTTATAATGGAGTTGCTAATTTAAAATTATGAGTTCATTTATTTTAAATTGTCATATCAATTTGATGAAAAGTTGAGTAAATGATATTAAAACACCACGCTCTATATTGAAATGCCTGGCTGAGTATTAATATGCTAAGACTATGTAATCATTATATAATTCATAAGAGTCATTATGTTTTTTAATTCTAAATCAATTCACAAAAGTCTAAATTGCAATAGTTGAGTTGAATTATTAGTGGAATTGAGATGCAATGATAAGTCATAGTCTATATCTCAAATAAGTTGGGGTTATATTAAAAGTTGACGGATATGTATCAGGTGTATTCTAAATAATATTAAGGTATTAAAAATAAAATCACCAAGTTTAATTTTAATGCTTAGTATAATTAATAAACTTGTTGAGTATAAAAGTGAAGTTGTTGTATTGATAACGTAATGAGTATATTTTAATAGAGTGCTGAATGTATATTTATATATATGCAAATTGAGCCATGAGTCAATTAGCTAGGCATTAAGTCTTAAATAAATCTAGAGCATTAGTTTAAATGTTTGAGTCATTTTAATTTAAAATGTGAACCTTTTAAAAGAATTATGATTTCTCTTTAATGCAAGATCAAATGTTAGGTGGAACTTTATTTTGTGTTGGATTTTTATATTGCATAGAGTTGCACTACCAGCTCAAGTTTATTTTTAATTAAACAACATGATTATCATAGGATCCACATAAGGATAGAAAAATGAATAAAATTTTAAGGTTATTGTTTATTATCTCTTACTGTGATTGGAAATAAATGTTGGAAAACTTATGTACTTAGTTAAAAGGAAATAATAAATGTACAAAGGAAACTATAGTAAAAGATAAAAATTATAGAGATATGTATCAGTTATAAATTAGAAAATACATAAATGAACTAGGATTATTTGTGAACATAACCTTTAATATTTCCAATTTAGTTTGGACATGAGGGAGATACCTTGTAAATTAAGATAATTCCATCCTTCTGATAAAATCTAAATGAGACTAATTGATAAAGCCTTAGTCAATCAATGATAATAGATGTGACTTCTTATATTTATAAGCCATTATTATACGATAACCATACTTGAAATGGATGAACATGATTTATATAAATAATATTAGATTTTTATATAATTCTTTGGAATATTTCTTTATTTATAGTAAACAATAGCAAAGATAAATATTATATGAAATATCTATATAATTATGTTTGACTTATGCTTAATCCATTATCAATATAGTTATATGATCTAAATCTATATGTTGTAGTGAAGTGTCACTTGAGTAGGCATGGTGCTCGATCATGCACATAAATCTGGTTATCAAGTATTTATAGGGTTAAAAGAGCTAAGCACAATGGGAGTGAGGTTTGGCATACAACATTTAAACACACCAATGTGCTGGCATCAATTCCACATAAGGTATGAACCTTATGTACTCACCTAAAGCATGGAAGTGAAGGAACTAGGTCCGTGTTGCATTAGTTACATCATGTTGGAATAAAGGGGTATGTAGGGCTTAAGGGGTTCATAGGGATGTCTGACACAATATCGAGTAGAGGGGGGTTAAAGCCTTATCAACACATGCATTCCAGAAAGTCCACATGGGGTTGTCCATTCATCTTATGGTTGTATTTGGTGTTGTGTTTAGAATGAGGGCTCTTCATGGTGGTTAAGAGAGATAAGTGGCATGAAGGTGACACTTACTACTAGGGTAGAGTCCCAATTCATCAATAAAATATATAGAGAAAGAAAAACACAACCATTATACAATAATTTATCATAAAGTAACAACAATTTATATTCATTCATTTCTATCTTTTTTTATTACAATAATTATTAATAGCTTTAGCTAATCGATTCTAATTCTACTTATGCCAGAGGCTCATAAATGAGTATGGCCTACATTTTATATTTTGCATTCAAAAGGATTATTCCTAATTTTCTCTTCACTTCAGTATAGATTCACTGTAAAAATCCATCATCCCCTTCTACTCTTGGATGTCACCTTTAAATAGGCACTAGCCACTCCTCTTGCTAACTGGATATGCATGTGTTGAAATATGAGTAGGTTGAGAGATTGTTCGCTCCATTATACCATATAAGATAACTAGGTGCATATTGGGTTGTTGGTCATGGTAGTTTACCTATTTAATACACTACTTAAACCTCCATTCTCCTCAATCCCCATGCCACCATGTGTAGGACTAGGTATGTATTCATCAAGGCTTATGATGCTCTTCAACCATTGGTTAGCTGGTATGGGGACCTTAGGAGTTGATATAGTTAGTGCTAAGGTGTAACAAAAGGGGTCCTTTACTTCTTCCAAGTGTATCCATGCTCTGGGATGTGTCTTAGCTAGTATGGGACCAAGTCTTACCAAAAAGGGGACCCAACATCAGCCCATAAATTATTTCTATCTCACCTTGGACTAGCCCTAAAGCACCTTAGGTGCATAAAATTTGAGTTCCCCCTACTATAAATCCTCTTTAAATTTTTCAAATCCTTAGATGGAACCATCTAATGTTATAGATGTTACTTCTAGAGCTAGTACATCCATACTTTCCAATTCCCTTCTAAAGGCTTCTAGCCTTTCCTTTACCCTTCTCACCCCTCCATCTAGGAGTTCACCCTACTCATTAGCCTTCATCTAGAAGGAAAAAAATATTCCCTCCATGTCTTGCTCTTTTGTTTTCAACTGGGCAATAAGGGAGTTGACTTGCACCATCACCTACATGCACTTGGTCCTTTAAACCATCAAGGAGAGATGGAGCAAGGCATCCTTCTCCCCTTTTATTTTCTTGAGGCATGTATTAATGATATCTGCCTATCACCTAAAGTTGTATAAAATGGTATCTACTTCTTTGACACCTCCTTCAAGACTAGTGAAGAGGTTTTCAACCTCTTCCATTTTCTTTACTAGTTCACCCCTTATAGCCTCATAGGGGTCTTCCTTCTCCTCTAGTGCTAGTTTTAGCATAGGGATCCTCTGCCCAATGAGCACACATGCATAGTAAACCTCTTTCATGCTAGAGTACTTGATGTTGTCTTGAAAGGAGGGTTGCACTTCCTTGATGCACTTGAATAGTTGTCAGAGCTTGAGTTTTGTTTCCTCAAGCTCTTTCTTCATGTTTCAAAAAAAAACCTCTATTTGTTGGTGTGAACATTGTTAATGATGTTATTACATGCCATAGAGGTTTCCATCTTGATCAAAGCATTGGTAGAGCACATGGGGTTCATGTCATGGGAGTTTAGCAGATGGTAGTCATGGCCCTCTTTAAGCTTCTTGGAACATCTAATAGCCTTTATAGGAAGCTTGAACTCTAGCTCATTCATGTAGCAATCCATGGGCCATGAAACTTGGTGGCACATAATGTTTGTAGTGGTTCTTGGAGGTATACACTTTATCATGTAGAATTCATCATCCTCCTTGAACCCCATCTATGCTTTCTCATGGTTTTTGGGCTCAACCTCTACTTTTTCCCTAAGATCTTCTTCATTGGCATTGGTGCCAATCCCTATTTATTAAACTCTCTCTTCTTATTCTTTGTTGGTGTTAGTGACAATCCCTGTTTCTTCCATTTTCTCTTATTCTTCTCTTTCCTCTCTAATGCTAGGATCATCATCTCATTATTCTTATGGGGGTTATTCAACACACTTTTCCCCTTTTTGGTGTGGCACCTCTTCCTTTTCTTATTTTTTTAAGGTGCTAGCATCACCCTTATTCTCCTCAAGTGCCCCCTCAAGGCTTGGACATGCCTTCTATGTGCCCTCTTTTACTATTTGGGTTTCAATGTTGAGTGTTACCTTGGCTTCTTCTCCCCTGGGCTCCACACTAGTAGAACCCTTCTTTCTTTCCAACTCCTTTAGCATGCACATCTTTTCCTCTTGGGCCACTTTTGCTTCCCATTCCTTCTTTTGGGCACATTCTTCTTATTCCTTCTCCATCTTTTCTTCTTTATTAGCCTTTCCTTCCTCAACCTTTATTTACATTATTTGCAAAACATACTTTTATTCCCTCTTTTTAGCTTCTTCAGCCTTGATTCATTTAGTATCGACCTAGGTTAGGCATAAGGACCTCAAATCCATGCACCTTTGGTATAAGGAAAATGCTACATTGATGTGGCCTTGGTCCAAGCCCATTTATCTCCATTTATTTAATATCCCTTCTTCTTCATTTCCTATATTGGAGGGAGTTCCTTCTTCAAGTGTTTTTCCTGATCTACTCGTTTATTTCCTCTATGCCTTACATGTTACTTCACTTTTTTTCTTCTTTTCCTCTACCATTTGGATAACCTTGACAGGCACCCCTACCTTGGCTATCTCATCTTTCTACTCCCTTAACTCCCACACCGTTTTGGTCTTAGTTTCATAGGATCCAATTCTCCTTAACTTGTGCCTTGGTTTATCTAGCTGTGCATGTGGTGGAGGTGAAGGGGATTGTTCACTCGGGGATGATTCTACATCCTCGAGCATAATGTAAGTGCCTTGTCCCCATTGTTCCTCTTTTGATCCCTCTTCTTATGTGTCTTCTTCTAATGTATGAGAAGGGAAATTCTCCTTATTTTTCCCCTTTGGGCTTATAGGGCCTCAATATGAAAAGCACATGCACTTCTAGTGTGATTCCATCACTAAGGCTTCCCCTTATAAAGATATATTTAGATTTATCCTCTCTTTTATCTCTTCTATTATCTCACCCCTCTTCTTTATAGGTAGATTCTGATTTTCCTAAGGCATGGGGGTTTCTTCCTTCCCAACTAGGACTAGATGGTCTCTTCATTTATCTATACTAGACCTCATGCCATCATCCTTTCTTTTAGGCTTCATGACATAGTATAGTTTATGGATAAATATAAGGATCATTACCTAATACATAGGATCAATATCCATCTAATCTAAGGTGTCTTCTTCATCTTCTATCACACCTCCATTTGTGTGAGGAAATTTGTGCACCATTCATTGGCTTTCTACATCCATCTCTTGGACTGGGATGTTAAGGATTTATACATTGGGGATTCTACTAAGCGCATATTTGAAGAACTCAACTGAGAAGGTGAAGGGGATCCTCAACCATGCCAACTTATTATTTTATTTGAGTGCTACTTGATGATGGGGAAAGTGTATCCCCCCTTTATGTAATTGAGGAGATTTATGACTCACTTCACCTCCTTATCATAACCAATCATCTAATGGATATCTTTTCTATAGTCTAATAGGCTAGTTATCTTATTGATCAGGTGCATACATATCTTCATGCACTACCTTATGAAGTACACATGATCTTTGTGTACATGTGATAGGAAGAACTAAATAAGCTCCTTTGGCTTTCTAAAATAGGGTAATTCATAGAGTTTAGCTGCACTTGAAGCCTTCAATCTATCTCTATTTGAGACATAAAAAATTATACATCCCTTTGGGGTCTTGCACCCAACATCTACCATCCAATCTTGCATCAGGTCTTGAAAGTGACTTAATGTCTAGTGGTTGTAATTCTATAGCTAACATATATGCATGAATGAGCACTAGGGTTTACCCATGAATACTTTGAGTAGGAATTTCATGTATTCGTAGGATATCTTGGTTAGTGATTCAAATTCTACCATCATAACATTGGTCACTTTTACTACATGTGCCCTTGTCTTGGAAACATCTACTTCCTCTACTATTCAAACCCAATTGCGTTCGAGTCACATCTCTTTGTATCTTGATTCCTTCCACTTCTTTGTCATTTTAAATATATTGGTGTTGAAATTTAGGAGGTGTAACTTACTAAAACCCCTAATTTTGGCTTGACATGAGTTTCTTATCTAAGCTTATTTGGCCATTAATGGTAGCTTGACATCTATTTTGATTTGCCTTCTCTGATCTAGTTTTCTTACACCTCTTCACTAATGATTCACTTTACATTCTATTTTGTTGCACCAATTCCTTATTTGATGCACTATCTTCTCTATGATAATTCACTCTTTTGGGGTCATTTAGCTTTGGTTCTTAGTTAATTTAACATGTATTTTTAACCCTATTCATTCACCATTCAACCTATTTATAGCTAGGTATGTCACTCACCATTATTAATGCCATTTACCAAAATTGATTGAAGTGTTTATCGAGGGATTGTGAGATCTTTGAGAATTTCATGTCCCATCTACATTAACTATGTATCTTTGTTCCACCATCACATTAATTATTTATATCAATTTTTTAGTGATGTGACATCCTTTTTCAAATGGTCACTTCTCACTTTTCTTGGGTAGATGCCAACTATCCTTGCTAATCTCTTTTTGCACATCTCTTTGGCATGACCTTCACCTCTCTTGTGGCAATCTAGGTGCAACACTTCACATGCATACAACTCAACCTCCTCAATTTCACTTCTTCTAGATAAAGTCCTATTTTAGTGTTCTCATTTGTCTTGGTTTATTTCTCACATGTCTTCTTACCTTGGCCTATCCCCACCCCATACAAATTCCTTGTACTGGCCCTCTAGTACTTGGTATCTTCATCTACTTTGCACATGTTATAGGGAGTACATCTTCTCACCTATCTTGCACTCAATGGATTTGAGCATATTTTGCTATCATATTACATCTAGCCTTATTTAACATCATCTTATCTAGGTTTGCATCCAACTTAATTAAGCATCTTCTCTTTCACTAGTCCTATGGGATTTCAACATATTCAAGGGTTCCTCTTTCCATCTCTCTATGTGCCTATTGTGTAGATGTTTTTTTTCTATGGGTACTTTATTTATAGGCTTCACACACCCACAACTTGGGTGTCTAGCCTCATGAACTTGTGGCATAAGAGCTTGACTCACCTAATTAGATTTATGTGTGGAGTGGTAAAACATAGGTATCTTTGTGGCCATATCATACCACCTATTGCCTATCTACATAATAAGAACCAAATAAATTAAAGAATCACATGGTTTCACTCATGCCAAACCTTATTTTAGTTAGATCAATTCAAACTGGCTATTGACCAAAGAGTCAGAGTATCCTTATCATGAGCACCATCTTATTATTGGTAAGGCTTTAATTGGTTCCCATTGAAATGACCTTGAAGCATCTCACCAACCAACATGCATAGTTTTCATGTACCTAATTCTAAAATGTGATGGATGACATAGGGACCCATGCATCAAATCTATAGCTTGCCTAGGTGTTAAAAGTACTTGGAGTCATACAACAAGACTAAGGATCCTTTGGTCAACACTTTACACTTGATATACTTATCATTCAACCTCTTTTGATGTGCCTTCTCAATTTGTTGACCCCACTTGGCCCAGGCACATGTCTCATCCAATCACTTCAATTAATTAAACCTTGTGCTCAAATAATCTTAGTTGTTAAGGTAACCAATTCATGTAATGTGTAAGGAAGGTACTAAAAACTCCATGGGCATAACCACTTTCATGGAAAACACTAGTTGGAATGGTGTAGCCTTGTTCAAGTGATTATATGTCATGCAATAGGCCCATAGTACTTTAAAAACATGATCATACTAGTCCTTACAACCTATGTCACATATCTTGGTGAGGCATGCTCTAAGGATATTATTGAAGGCCTAAATGATGCTATTGTCCTGGGTATGATATGGGGTTGTCTTATGGTGTGACACCATGTATTACATTAGAAGGATACATAGCATCTCATTGATGAAATGAGTTCCCCTATCACTAGTTAGACTTAATGGGTACCCATATCGACTGATGATATTCTCTAAGATGAATTATGTAACAATTATAATTATGTAGTTTTTGGTTGATGCTACCTCAACCCACTTAGTGAAATATTTAGTTATTATGAGGATATATCTAGCCCCTATGCAATGTGCCATAGGGTTGATTATCCCTAAAAAGTCAATGAACCATTTCTTGAATGGTACTTGGGCTATAATAGGGATGTGAGGCATCTCATCTTGATGGTTCAGATTTTTAATGCATTGACATACATCACATGCCCACATGTATTTTGTAGCATCATTAAATAGGATTGACCACCACAACCCTAATTGTAGAATCTTTCATACCATTATGTCTTTAGTGTAATGTCCTCTAGCTATCCTTTCATTTATTTCCTAAAGGATGGATTCCCACTTGTGTTCCAAAACACACTAGTGCAAGACCTCATCCCTTTTCATCTTATATAGCTCTCCCTTAATGAGATGGAAGGGGGAGGTGTGGATAGCAAGCTACTTCTTCTATTTGGAGGATACTGTTTATCGTACCAACCTTGAGGTTAAGAAAGTGATAATCTCCTCCAAGTCTTTAGGAATGTGATGAAATTGGTAGAGATACACATCTAGCATATCATCCTTAATTAGCACCAATGCATCACAAAAATTGATGTGGGACAAGTGTTATAGCCTCAAATTATGTTTGCCAAGTTTAACCATGATTAAAAATTGAAACTCCTAGAAGAGGAAAACCCATACACAAATGCACCCATGCAAAATATGTTTGTTTATGAGGTATTTCAACACCTCATGATCGATGAAGAAAGTGAATGGGATTTTTATTAAATACTATCTAAACTTCTATAGGGCATAAACCATTGTCATCACTTTGTGATTGATGGTGGTATAGTTGTATTTGGTCTACATCAAATTCTTGATTATGAAGGAAATGGGGTGGTCCATGTTACCTTCACTTGGCTGTGCCAAAATGGTACTAATGGATGATACTAATGCATTGATATGGATGTGAAAAGGAGTCATCTAGTTTGGGAATTAAAGTATTGATGCACTTATTAACTTTAATTTTAAAGTGTCAAATGCCTCCTCTTGAACCTCACCCCAGTAAAATGAGCCATCCTTATGCAAGAGCTCTTCCAAAGGCATGACAATTTTTTTGTATCCCCTTATAAAATTCCTATAATAGCCATAATCATCTAATAAGGTGAAAACATCCTTCAACATGGAAGGGGTCTAAAACTAGATGATTATTGCAATTTATATTCAATATATACTTGGAGGAACTTGTGAATGAAGTCCTTGAAAGTGGTGATCACCACCCTAGAGAACATGGCTGGCATGTTCTTAAATGTAAAGGGCATCACATTGTAATACAAATAACCCCATTCAGTTGTGAAGGTGGTTTTGGACCTATCTTCCTCCTCTATCTGCATTTTATGGTAACCTAAGAACCCATCAGTGAAAGTGTATATTTCACAACCTATGACCCCATCAAGGACTTTATTAGTGAAAGGTGTTGGGAAAGGGTCATTGACATAGGTGGAATTTAGCATGCTATAATTGATGTAGATTCATATGTGCCTATCCTTATTGATGTTGATGACTATTAGACTTACCCACTCTAATTCTTACACTTAATAGATGACACCATCAACCAACATTCCATTGATCTCCACTTTCACCTTAGCATAGAGGTTGGGATTCATCCCATAGGGGAACTTATTGATTGGTCTTACACCATCTATCAGTTCGATGCTCATCTTTCCTAATTAAGAGTAAGTTCCCTTCATTTCCTTATAGCTACATGGGAAGAGATCTTAAAATTCATTTAAGAGGTTGATGATGCATGTGATCTCTACCTCAGACCAATACACACCTATGGTGGCCATCTTAGGTTCATTTTCAACATTGATGTCTACTTAGGTGGTTTTGAGGGGTGCACCATAGGGTTCATTTCTCTCCTAATGGGAGTATTTCACGTACCTCATTCCCTTTATTGTCTCAACCTGAAGGTGCATTGTGTCTCCATCATTTAGAGATTTTTAATCAATGAGGTGCACTAGATTTTGCTTACCTACCAGAGCCCTATAATTGTGCTCTTTCTAGGTCTCGACATTTTCTTCATTAGAGTCACTATGGACCATTTTTTCTAAAAATAAAGTTAGAAGCACTAGTCATTTTTATCTGAGCATCTCTTTCAAGTGCTCCTCTAATATATCTATGTCCTCAAACATAACTCAGTGGATGAATTGTAGTAGCTATAGTAATTTAAGGATCTATGAAGAGAAATAGAAAGTATGCAAAAACTTTTCCTTTAGTGCATCCCAATTTCTTATTTCTTGGTGCATCTCATTCATGATGTACCATGATCATGTCCATGTATTCAAAGTTCTATAAAAGGCATACACCCAAAATCTTCATGGTGCATTTCATCTTTAGATTGCCCAATTTTATTCATAAAGATAGATGTGCACAATTGGGTTGGAGTTGCCACTATAGGTTTATATGTATAGATTCTCATTGCTCCTACCAAATTTGGTGCACATAGATACCTTCACATCTTTACAAGTGGGTAAGCTAGGTCTCTACATGGCCCACCACCATGATTTAGTACTCTTTAGTGTATACACTAATGTACCTAATCGATCAAATTCTTTTGGGATGTAAGATTTAATATCTTACACATACTTTTCAATTGGTTGGTATCCATACTTAGGAAGTGTTATGAGATTTCCCTTTCTGAGATAGATCACTCTCTTTCCTATCTTCTTGGTGTAATGAGTCAAATTATTCTAGGTTCACACTATTCTTATCAATCCTATGAAAAATAGTCTAGGTCTAGCTTTGCACACTAGATGACATCTGCACCTAGTGACCTCATAGACTTCTTCAACCAAACATTTGTAAGTTACATCCATGGTATTAGAGGTTGATTGGCCATATTCCCAAGTGATCACCTCTTGTTCACTAGGATTGAAAGTCTTGATGCCCTATGTCATGATGTTATAAATGTGGTTAATCTCATCTTTAAGGTTAACATTCTAAACATAAAGTGGCCGTTGGTCACTTGAGAGAGGTATCACCACCCTCTCCTTACAATTTTTGAAGGTCATTTAGCACTTATTAAAGTGCATATCTATATTATTTTCATAGCACTATGGAATTCCTAAGAGTGATAGGTAGTTTTCCTCCTCTAATAGCTCTATGACCTCAAAGTTAGCTTGGAATTCAGTGTCCATGATGTCCACTATGGCCCTCTTCAGGAGTCCTATGGGATATGCTTAGGTCTTATTCACCATGAACAACATGTGTGGAAATGGTCTCAAGGGTTGCCTTCCCATTTTTTCCTAGGTGTTCTTAGTCAAGATATTAACCTCTACACCTGTGTTGACTAGTACTTCATAAACCCACCACCCATTGATGGTGGCATCTATTAGAAATTATTGGTCATACTTAGTATTATCAGTATGTTTTACTTCTCATGTCCACTCCATATGTGGCATTGAAATCTCTATTGCCTAAGGGATGGCTTCCCATAATGGTGCATTCTATGCATTCCTTAGAAGCAAGTCCTTTAGTAGTGGTATTACCCCTTCCATCTATAGGAGGCATAAGATCTCAGTCAGGTCCTAGACATTAGCCTCCTACTAATCTTTCCTTCTGTATGTCATCGTGGCTTATGCCTCTAAATATTTAGCCAACTAAATTTTGCCTTATAGGTCTTATATTATAGTCATCACTTGCTACAAGATGTATTTTTGGCATGTAGGATTGGGATATGGCACTACTTTTGGATCAAGCCATGTTATGTGCTTGGTGTGGCTTGACTTGCCATATTCTAGGCATAGGTCTTAGTTTGGCATGGTAGGTGGCTGAGTGATGTGCCCACTCTACATCATGATCTACACCTTTGAATGCCATTTAGGATTATTTTATGGATTAGGGGCCCATGTTCCTTATTTGGACTCATGTTTTACCATAGTGATTCCTTTATCCATGTCAGGTTGACCTTGTGTCAACTTCTTGTAGAGATCTAGGTAGTCTTTAAATGCATGTGGGCCTTGATATTACCCACATGTTAGGTGTTTGGGGTAGTCATGCTAATAATGCTCAATTGACCCAAACTTATAACAAGATTATGGTGGGAATCTCCCTCTACCATGTCCACCTCCTTAGTTTTGTGCTCCTCTTTGATTTTGATAACCCATGTTCTTCTATCCATAGCTCTCATTCCCTTGGCTTGTCTGGTCAACACCTAATGTTGTATCTTGCCTTACACCTCTCTCCATGTTTTGGTGCATTTCATTGATGACTCTACATTCCAATATCATGTGTGTGTATGCATCACACATCTTGTAGTAAACTATAGTATTTAATTGACTAGGATGCTACAATAATGGATAGTTTCAAGAATCATGCACTCCACGGTAAACCTCATAGTTGGGGGTATTACATGGACATTCCTACATGGTAAATTATTCTTGTTGTGCCCCTCTATCTCATAATTAGTTCACCATATCCCATTGTGAGTGTAATGTGCCTATCTAGTAGTAATCTTTTATAATTGAGAGGCCATCGACATAATATGTGCTTCCATGAAGGGACTAATCCCAGTGTCAGTGATTCCTACCACCTTAGCTTAAAGCATGGCTTTAAGAGCCTCATAGGGTTACATGAAGGTATTCATGGATAACACCCTTTATAATTGCATCATTAGGACCCCAATAAACTATTTCATGTGCTAGGATGGGGGGATATCATAAGGAAGCTTGGAGAGGAGATTCTTAAACCATGCATCATACAAGCACATGATTTTGGCTAACCCTTGACTAATATCCTTGAGAAATATGATGATTTATTATTCAAGCTCAATAATATCAAAATTTTTCAAGAATACTTCCTTTAATACATCATATTCAACCATAGCTTGGTTTAGATCAAATTTTTGATACCAAGTATGCATGCAATCTAGCAAGGTTATCACCAACCATATTACCTTTCACTCAAGATAAGTAATGCCCTAATCATGCCACTATAACTCACACTTTATCACATGATCTATGGCATTTTCAACTCTATGATACTTAGGTAGACACATGGCCATCTCATAATATATCTATTGGAGTGATGTCATGGGATTTTGTGGTGCTTGACCTCCTTATGTCTATATAGGGGGTAGTCACCTAGTACCCCCAATAGTAGGGTTTGATCATTAACCCTAATGGATAAGGTTTCACCATAGAGCTTGACATAATGGCTCTTCTCACTAGTGGCATTATAACACTTACTATGGGATATTACCTAGCTGGTATGGCTGACATTCCTTCCATGGGAATATTTTCACTTATGTTCATGGCACTTATACTAACACTTGATTGGTCAGTCATAACATTACTCAGCTCTTCATATGGGATCACTTATTCAATCATAAATCATTGATCTAAAATCTTGGTAAAATTATAGTCAATTAAGATAATATGTTTAGTTACCATTATTCTATTCTCAAGGGGGGATCTAGTGCATGGGATTTTATTTTAGGTTCAAAGTGGGTAGGTGCCTTTATCACATCTCCAAGTGGCTCATCTTTTAGGGAATTATTGCATCCCATACCCATCTGTGGAGTCTAACCACTTGTTTCTTCCTCCATCTCAGTGTGTTATGGTATTTCAAAATATCCTTTCCCATTCCCTTCCTACTTGTTATAGGTCCTCTCAGCACTTCTAAGTTCTAGGTCTTATATCAACATTCATTTGTGATTATCATAGTTTATCCTCTAGATCTCTCAAGTGTAAAGTTATTGTACCTCTTTGATGGCACCTTTCCTACACTTCCTCCTTCTTCCCCTCACACTTTCCCATATGTGTAATAACTTTTAGCCTTCCATCCTTATGGTCTCTATCCTGTAATCAACCATGAGCTTCTTTAGCTTAGTATAGATTCCTCTAATGAATGTACCCATCAATTCTTAAAGAAAATCATGGTCTACTTCTTTTGGGCATGAAACATTTGACACTAGAAACTCCAACACATAGCTATTCAAAGTGTCATCCCACCACTTATATATGATGTACATCGACACCTCATCTAGGCTTTTTAGCCTCTCTACATCCTCTACAATCCACTCAACAAATTGTCCATAATTTATTCATCTAGTACCAACATATGAAACCAATTATTTATATACATGCTTAGGTATCTTAAAAAAGAATAATTTATACAATGGGTCATATAAATAAGTCTATACCCATTTTTGTGGCTTTTCTCCTTATCACATGGGATGATTTTATGTGAAGTAGTCTTCAACTTGCTCTAGCTAACACTTGATATTCTTGAGTGATATTTAGAGAATTGCTCCATTGTAACATCTTAGTAAAAAAATTCAATATGTCGTAACAATGGAACCAAAATGTTATAGTAAATTGTCACTTGAGTAGGTATAACACTTGGTCATGCACACAAATCTAGTTATTAGGTATTTATAAGGTTAAAGGAGTTAGGCACAATGTGATCAAGGTCTGGAACATAAAATTTAAACACACCAACATGTTGGCATTAGTTTCACATAAAGCATGAACCTTATTCACTCACTTGAAATGTGGTAGTGAATGGAGCATTTCCATGTTGGGTTAGTTGCATCATGTTGTATCCAGGGGATATGTGGGGTTTAAGGGGTTCATGGTGGTGTCTAGTGTAAGATCAATTAGAGGGGGGTTAAAGCCTTATCAACACATGTAGGCCAAGGAATCGACATCGGGTTATCCATTCATCCTGAGGTTATAGTTGGTGTTACATTTAGCATGAGGGATCCTCATGGTGGTTAAGAGAACTAAGTGGCATGAAGGTGCCAATTAATACTAGTTTGGAGTCCAAGGTAATCAATAGACTACATAGAGAAATAACACCATAAACATTATAAAATAATTTATCATAAAGTAATAGAAATTTATATTCATTCATTATTATCTTGTTCTATTACAATAAATAGTAATAACCTTAGATAATCAATTCTAATTCTACTTATGCCAAAGGCTCATAGATAAGCATGGATTGCATTTTATATTTGGCATTAAAAAGTCTTATTCCTAAAATCACTCCTCACTTTGTTAGAGCTTCACTATAAAACTCCATCATCCCCTTCCACTCTTGTAAGTCACCTTTATATAGGCACTAGCCACTCCTCTTGCTGACTGGATAGGTGGGTGATAAAAGATAAGTAGGTGAGAGCTTCTCAGCTCTATTACACCATATAGGACAACCATGTACATGGCAGGTTGTTGGTCATGGAATTTTAGCTATTTACTCCACTACTTAAACCTCCATGCTACTTGAGCCCTGATCCACTATGTGTAGGATTGGGTAGTATGCCTTGAGGCTTACAATTCTCTTCAACCATCAACTAGTAGGCATGGGGACTCTAGGAGTCAATCTAGTTAGCACCAAGGTGTAAAAAAAAGGGTGATTTGATTTCTATAAGGGTTGCCATGCTCTGGTATGTGTCTTAGCTAGTGTGGGACCAAGTCTTACCAAAAAGAGGCCCCAACACTAGACTATGGATTTACTAAGAACACTTGTATAGGCCCAATAATATATCTATAAGCATAATAGTGTTATGTAATATGTCAGCTAGGTCAAATTCTATAACATCATGAAATGATGAAAACTAGTGTGGATTGTATTTTTGTGAGAGTATTTTATATGAAATTATTTGACATTCCTAGAATAAAATAGTACATCATGATATTGTATTTTTGTTGGATTATTATTATGTAAATTAATCTATGGTATATTTGGGGTTATAAAATCCCATTTTTTTGGTTTAATAATTATAATGTAAGAATGTTTGTTCATGTTCAAAAGATTACTTTAGGCATAATTAGCTATGATAGTATGGGATATCATAGAATGATTCAACTTAAAAGTATATGCCCAAATAGTACATAATATTTTTGTATGCCTAGAATTTTACTTATGTTGACTGATTAAAATTATATTTTGGTTATTACTTGATCAATATTTCTTTTTAGCAATTAGCAGGATATATTTTATGTATGCATACAACCTGTGAGTGTAAATTCATGATTAGGTTAGACTTTTGTGTAATTTTATGACTTTCTTATTTATTTATTTTGTGTGTGTGTGTGTGTGCGCGCGCACGCGCGCGTGCACGTGCATGCACTTTATTTAATAATATCTTATGATTCATGTGGTTTTGATTGCTTTGTATGACTAATTATGGAAAAACTAGTAATAAAGTCTTAGAACACTAGACTATGATAATATGAATTATCATGGGGTTTAGTTGTTTAGATATCATTATGGTAGTTGGGAATCTATAGTTTATTATATAAAAAATACTTAGGTGTTATGAACTATAATCATAATTTATTGTTTTATTTAAATAATAATGTATGGTTCATTCATGCATATATGATTATATGTATACTTTACTTTCTCCTTGTTTAGCATGTGATGTGATATTATTACTAAGATAATGAAATATGTATACATATTTGAGTTATATACTATGTTATATATATTATATATCACATTAATGATGTTAATAGGTAGTGAGATGAATTCCAATAGGCTATGTATCACTGGTAATGTTGGATAATCCAATCAAGTGGCATGTGATGAGATTGATTGATCTAGCGATCACATGTTATTTGAAAAATTTGGCCAAATTAACATTAGATATAAATTATCATTTCATATGTTTTATTTTAATGTTATGTTATATCATGTTAGAATGTATTTATTTATGGTACATTGCATGTATTTTAAAAATATTACAAGCACATGGGGTACTAACATGTCTCACCAAATTCTCACACCATTCTATCTACCTATCCATGAAGGGAGGGCAATTTACTAATAGGGGATTGTGTGGGGGATCATTAGTATATGGTTGGTGTGGTAAATTACTTGGATTATTCTCTCCCTCTACACTATATTACTAACTAGAAACCACACTTGATATTAGCAGTGATACATGAGTTAAATTGCCTTGAACTCTAGAGAGCTTTGTATCTAGTTATTGTATTAGACTATATGCTTAAAAGAAATGTAATAGTATTATGTATTTTTTATACTTTAATAGAAGTTTATATTTTTTGAGACCACCTGTAGTTGTGTCATATTTTATCTAATTTCCTTGGAGTTGTATAAGATTAATATTGTATGTGATATTTGTATTACAAGTACTATTGTTCTTAGTTATGAATTAGATATGTTGTATCATTTAATTATATGGAATAAATGTTAATTAAGTTATTTTAAAAACTATTTACTAAATTTTTTAGTGGAAAACTTGAGTGTTGTAACATGTGGTATCAGAGTTGTGGCACAAATAGTAAGATCTAATGAGTCCATTAGCATTTGTGTACCTTTCTATTTAATAGAAAGGAGAAATGTATAGGTAGGTATGGTACATTAAGTGTGCAAGCTTAGAGAATTTTTACCCCCTTACATTTATTAAAGGGTTGGTGTATCAAGTGTCTTGTTGGTGATTGTTGTATAACATTATTGGGTAGGTAAGAGCATAGGTTAGTTCCTAAATTGTCAACAAGAGTTTCCTACCATGTTTTCAATATTTGGATGGAACTCCTTGAGTGTGATTATGTATTTTTTGAATCACCTTCACCATTTAGTTGTGTTGTGAGTGTTTTAAAATCATGGAGTGCTTCTCACTTAAGTAATTATGCTTATATTTGTGTCTTATTTACATAGATCCTAGGAGTGGGAATCTGATAAGACCATTTAAGTTTGTCACC
The DNA here is from genome assembly GCA_037957365.1 of Torreya grandis. Lineage (NCBI taxonomy): Eukaryota > Viridiplantae > Streptophyta > Pinopsida > Cupressales > Taxaceae > Torreya > Torreya grandis. The sequence continues at coordinate 575,313 of JARHVA010003718.1, forward strand.
ACTTGGTGCAGTGGGAATTTTATTATAGTTGAATGTAGACCAATTGATTGAGAATTCATTTGTGTTAGGAGTTTTTTATGTATATTATAATCCTTATATTTATATAGAATTAAAAAGAAGAGTCATCTCTTTTAGTTAGCTTAGAGGTGAGTTGTTATGTTTTCACTCTCCTCTTACATCATTTTAAGCTACTAAGAAGATTTATATTTTTAAAATTCTGATTTAGGGTTTCTTTAAGTGAAATTTTGTTTTTAATTATTATTTTGATCTTATTCCCTTGATCTCGTGGCTAGTGTATCCTACCTTTTATTGAGAGAAGATGTAGGATTGGATAGATTAATGCATCTTTAAGGTTAGTATTTTCCTTTCCAATTGTGGTAGTAGGTTATTATTCTACACTAACAAGTTTGGTAAGTGATTAGTGATTGAAAACTAGGTTGTGATGTTTCCTTATACCTTATGGGGGTATGTAAGATATTTTCTTTTGAGATGTTCATTCTATATTTCTCCAGTTTGTGACTTTCTATAGTCACTATCTTATCTAAACTTATGTACATGACCTTAAAAAATTGTAAACCTTGAAGTAATATTAATTGTAGTTAATTATAGTTATTATGTACCTTTATTTAGATTTATATTAATTTCTTTTGAAGTATGTTATTTTGAAGATTAATTTACATACCATTCCTCGAGAGCAAGTAAGGTATAAGATATGCAAAACATCTTCTTAGTCTAAAGGAGTTGAGATAATTTTTTTTACTTAATGTGTATTAGTCATGAAAGTAAGGAGAGATTATCTCAATTATAAGGTTTTAGGGATGTTATGATCCTTAGCCTTTCTATGTTATGTTAATTATCATATTATTTCCTTTTTACTATGAATACAACACTATAGATGAAGTTAAAAAATATGATACTAGTTATGTTTGATTAGTATCAACTTAATATATTATTGAGATGATTGTATGATTTATCCTATGTGTATTTTAGTATATATGGAATATTTTAGCATATAGTATTGACTTTTATGATCTGTTAGTATATATTTGTGTTTCATTCAAACTTGTGCATTTTTTAGAGATCATCAAGTCATGGAGACCTGAGAGAAAAGTGATGAATTAGGAACATGAGTTCTAAGTGATAGGATGGTATAATACTTAGCCTCACATTGACTCAGTTTGTACTAAGTTGGTGGATATGATAGACAAACTTGTCAAATCTATGATTTAACAAGTGGAACTTGTCAAATTCAATCGTTTGATTATGTGTTTGGACTTTTGTGACGATCCCATATGTTGTTAAGTTAGCAATGAAAATTTCAATGAGTTATTATTAGAATTTTCTTAAGGTTATAGACCTCAGGGTGGTCATGATAGAACCAATCAATAGAAGTGACATTCAAAAAAATTGTTTACTTATTATGAAATGTCATCAAGTAAGGTCTTGTGGGACCAAGTCTCTAAGAATAGTGTTAGATGAAAGAACTATGAGGATTACTTTAGGTAAATTTTGCATTTATATGCATGATATGATACTGTTTACTATGTTTTTATGTTGTTAAACTCTATTTGTTAATCAAAACTTTTGTTTGAATAAGAGTCATAAGGGCGATGACCATTTTTAGTGGGGAGGATGTCACATCTAAACTTTACCCTATGACTTATAAAAATTTAATCCATTTATTATTATGGTTTTTATCTAGTTATTATTTCCTTGATTTGATAATTTTGACATATATTAGTATGGGATAGTGATATTTTTTATTAGTATACATGATGTGTTAGTTATATTTTATTATAATGAACATTGAAGATGTATAATTGTTAGTTTTTGCATCATTGGTGAAGATTCAAACTAAATACCTAATTTTTATGATGTCGATGCAGGATATGTCCTACCCTCAAAGTTTGTTGAAGGAGAGCATCATCAAAGAGGATCGACTAGATGAAATGATTGGGGGAAATACTAGTGTAAATTATTAGTGACCCTACACACATGCATAGCAGATTTTAAATGTTATTTGTGTAAAAATGTTAGTGCATATTGATTGTGATTATTTTTGTGTGTGTGGAATTAATTTTTAATATGCATTAGATTATTTATTTTAATTAACTTGATTTTTGAATTTAAATATGTAAAATAAATATTAGTGCTAATAGATATTATTATTATGGAAATAATTATCTTACAAATAAAAGGTAATTAATGACTTATTTATATTTTAGTTAAATAATTATTTATCATTATTTTAAAATTACATGGATGTTGAATCAATGAAATTTAAATTCAAAATTTGATTTATGCATGAATTTACTTAAAAATTAGGAAAATAAATTAAGTTAACTAAAATCGATATTGAGAGAATAAGTAGATTAGATAGACATTCAGGGGAGAAACTAAAATAGAGAGTTTACATGCATAAGAGGAGAGCATAAATTAGAATAGAAAGAATTATTATAAATAAATAAGAAATTTTGGAAGTAAAACACACAAATTGACATAAAGAAGAAGAAAAAAAGAAAAGAAGATAAGGATTAAAGGGAGAAAAAAGGAATGTAAGAAAAGGTGTGATTACCAGGTAGGCTTTGCATTGGTTTCCTTTATTCATTATGTATTAATTATTGATATCTACATTATATGTCAACCTAAAATGATTATTTTAAGCATTATATTCATTGGATGAGTTCTCTTTGGGTTTACATCATTCCATTAGAATCTACATTTTTAACTATTAAGCCTTGCATATTTTCCTTTAGCCAACATATCCTTATTAGCTGAGTTTCTTGTATTCTTTGGAAGCATTTATAGTTTTGTATAGATTTGTGTTGTATTTTATTTACTACATTGAATTATTTAACCCTGAATTTTATTCTCTCTATAATCCTACATGTTTATTTTATAGGGTAGCATTGTAGTTATCATTATATACACAGAGGCTATATTTTAAATCAAATTTGCATCATATATTTGTACATGTAGGCTGTATTTCATATCCAATTGGTAGTCATATCAGTTATATATCATCCTTTTAATATTAGGTAGCATTTATTATATGTCAAACAATCCAATCTAAAAGGAGCGTCTTCATTTTAAAAAGAGTCAGACTTTTATTCTTTCTTAACGTCTGCATTATTTTCCTTAAATTTTAACCCTTCTAATATGGCATTTAGTTTTTAAACATATGTTTTAAATAACCTTATTGAGGTTGAATTTTAGTTCAAAGGGAAACATCTTGATATAATATCCAACACCTTAACTTAGAGGGGTCTGCATTATATACTTTAACCCTATGTTCCATATGTGAAGCTCTGTGTTAAGTTTCCTCTAAGAAGGATTTGATTTAGTATTTAAACCCTATGCTTTAAGTTGAAACACCATGTAAATATAGTTTAAAATATATTTATTAAGTTAAAATGTTGAGTTCATTTATTTTAAGATGCCATATCAATTTTCTAAAAAGTTGAATAAATGATATTAAAACACTAGGCTCTATATTGAAATGCTAGGCTGAGTACTAAGATGTTAAGACTATGTAATTGTTATGCAATTCATAGGAGTCATTATGTTTTTTATAAGTTTAAATATATTTGTATAAGTATAAATTTAAATCACTAAGTTGAATTATTAGTGTATGTGAGACGTAATGATAAGCCATAGTCTATATCTTAAATAATCTAGAATTATATTAAATGTCATTAAATATGTATTAGGTGCATTCTAATAATAGAAAAGTATTAAAAATAAAAGTTCCAAGTATAATTTTAAATATTAATATAATTAATAGACTTTTTCATTATAAAAGTGAAGTTGTTGTATTGATAACACAGTGAATATATTTTAATAGAGCACTGAATGTATATTTAGAACACTATGTATATATATATATATATATATATATATATAAATTGAGTAGTGAGTCAATTACTTAGGTGTTAAGTATTATATAAATCCATATCATTATTTTAAATGGTTGAGGAATTTTAATTAAAATACATGAACCTTCTAAAAGACTTATGATTTTTCTTTAATGCGAGATCAAATGTTGGGTAAAACTTTATTTTGCCTTGGATTTCCATATTGTATTAAGTTGTGCTCCCAGATTGAGTTGCATTCGTAATTAAACAATGTGATTATCATAGGATCCATATAAGGATAGGAAAATGAATAAAATGTTAAAGTAATTGGTTATTATCTCTTACTGTGATTAGAAATAAATGTTGGAAAACTTATGTACTCGGTTAAAGAATAAATAGTAAATGTATGAAGGAAACTATAGTAAAAAATAAAAATTATAGAGATAGGTATCATTTATAAATCATCAAAAATATAAATGATTTGGGATTATTTGTGAAAATAACCTTTAATCTTGCCAATTTAGTTTGGACATGAGGGAGATACCTTGTAAATTAGGATAATTACATCCTTGTGATAAAATGTGAATGAGACTAATTGATAAGGCCTTAGTCAATCAATGATTATAGATGTGACTATTTATCTTTGTAATCCATTATTATATGATAATCATTCTTGAAATGGATGAACATTATTTTTAGAAAGAAGATTATAGTTATATAAAGTTATTTGGAATATTACTTTATTTTGGGTAAATAATAGCAAAGATAGATATTCTTTGAAATATTGATATACTTCTATTTGATTTATACTTTATCTTGGATTGATATAGTTATATGATCTAAATATATAATATGGATTTACTAAGAGCACTCGTAGAGGACCAGTAATACATCTATAAGAACAATAGTGTTATACAATATGTTATCCTAATAGAATTCTATAGCATCATAAAATGATGAAAACTGGTGTGCATTATATTTTTGTGAGATTATTTTATATGCAATGATTTGACATACTTGGAATAAAATAGTGCATCATGATATTGTGTTTTCATATAATTATTATTATGTAAATTAATATAGGGTATATCTAGTTGGTATAATCCATATTTTCTAGTTTAATAATTACAGTGTAAGATTGTTTGTTTATGTTGAGTAGAGTGATTTGGGCATAATGATATATGATAATATGGGACATCAGAGAATGATTTAACTTAAATGTATATGCCTAGATGTTACATACTATTTTTTCATGCTTATACTCTTACTTGCATCAACTAGTTAAATGCATATGTTGATTAGTAATTATGATTAGGTTAGATTATTGTGTAATTGTATGACTTGCTTATTTTATATATATATGATTACTTGAATAAGAGCTTATGACTTATGTGGTTTTGATTGCTCTGTATAGCTGATTGTAAAAAAACTATTAATAAAGTCTTAGAACACTAGACTATGATAATATGGATTATCATGGGGTTTAGTTGTTTGGATATTGTTATGGTAATTGGGAATATATAGTTTATTATGAGAAATATACACCGGTGGTATGAACTATAGGCATAATTTTCTATTTGAGTTAAATAATAACATATGATTCATTCATGTGTAGATGATTATATGTATACTTTTATTTCTCATTGTTTAGCATGTGATGCAATATTATTTTTAGGAGAGTGAATTTTTTATGAATATTTGAGTTATATAATATGATATAATATTAGAGTTTGAATTTATTATACCAATAGGTTATGAGACTAATTCCACTAGCCTAGGTAGATCCATCAATGTTGGATAATCTGATCAAGTGGTGTGTGATGAAATTGATCGATATAGTGATTGTATTTTATGAAAACTTGGCCAAAGTAATGTTAGATATACATTATCATTTCATATTTTTGATTTTTATGTTGTGGGATATCATGTTAGAATTCATTTATTTATGGTACACTACATGTTTTTTTAGAAATTTTACACAAACATGGGGTACTACCACATCTCATTGGATTCTCATAATGTTCTATATACCTATCCATGAAAGGAGAGAAATTTATTAATAGGGGATTGTGTAGGGGATCATTGGTCTATGTTTGGTATGGTAAAGCACTTGGATGATGCTCTCCCTCTTCATTGTAGAACTACCTGGAAACCACACTTGATATTATAAGTGATACACATGTTATATTGATTCAATATTCGAAGAGCTTGGTATCTATTTATTGTATTATACAATATGCCTGAAGGAAATGTAAAAGTATTATGTATTTTTTATACTTTAAACAATTGTTGTATTATTAGACTAGTCATAGTTGTGTCTTAGTGTAATTAATTTCCTTAGAGTTGTATAATATTAATGTTGTATGTGATATTTTAATTAGAAGTAATATTGTTCTTAATTATGATTTAGATATTTTTTATCATTTAATTATATGGAATGAATGTTAAGTAATTTATTTTTAAAAAAAATTTGTGCATTTTTTAAAGTACAACTTGAGGGTTGTAAAAATTTATACTATGAAAATAATCAATTAGGTCAATTCTTGTACAAATTAGTGGATGTATTTACTACATATTTTATACCTTAATTTAATATTCCAAAAATTTATCAAACTAATATTTTGCATTCCATAAATCTCTTAAAAGCTAAATCATTTGGTGAACTCAGCTTAATTCAAATAGTGCAAAAACTCTAGACCTAGATGAGATTAGGTTTTATATCCTTATGTTTCTTATTTTTAGTGGTTATTTTAGGGTTTTTATACTTGATACATTATATGATTGTAACTCTATTCCAAGATTCATTGCCAAATTTCATGGATAAAGAATATTATTTTCCTCTTCATCCCCAAGAGGGTGATTACTAATTTCTCTCAACCAGGTGCATGATAATGCTCGTTAAGGAGGTGAGGAAATATTTAATACTATTTTAAATTTATATAACTCATCTTATCCATCCTTCAATCCATTCCCTTCCCATATTTCCCATTCAAGATGTGTGTTTGCATGTTCAATCAAAAAACAACCAGGGTTTGCACTTTTGAGACTCTAATGGACCAAATTATTAGTATGATCAAGTTAATTTTATAATTAAAAAATTAGAATAATATATTACATGAAAATATTATAGTATTATAAAATCAAATTACAAGACAAAATCCTCTAGGGCACACTAGTGTCAATCATGAACATAAATCTTCACCTAGTCAATTAGTGGCAATAAATTTTATATATCAAACCATAAATCCCAATAAAGTGAATCTAAAAAATGAGTCAAAAATTATTCAATTAATATATATAATTATAAGTGATTTTTAAAGTTAAATTATTAAAGATAAATTGATCAACCTACCTCCTCTACATTTAGTGAGGAGATCCAAATATTATGTTGCATATCATAGAATGCATGGGAGCCGCACTAATTCATTTTTAACATTGAAAGGGAGAATACAATAGGTATTGATAGAGATGACCCAAATAGTGACACATCATCCAAATAACATACAATGGAACATGTACAAATTCAAAAAGGGTCAAATTTATAAACACTACAAAAGTGGTTACCAAAGCATAATTAAGAAGAAGAAAAGGTTCAAAAATCAAAATTAGAACAAGAAATAATACAATAATAACATGTAAAGTAAGTGCAGGATATAAATATACCTCTCAAAAATGAGATCCCACATTAAAAATAATATGGGTTTGGTCAAAAATATCTATAATAGTTTTATTATCAAGGTTAAGGGTTGGCAAAACATACTCATGTTATCACTACTATTCTAGCAGTTGATAATGTTGGTCAACAAGGATTTGTATTTATGGAACATATTAGGTATAATCTTTCACATATGTAACTTATCAGGGAAAAATATCTAGATATATAGGTAATATTACAAAAAGAGTAAGAATATAAGTTGCACATTTAGAATCAGGTTAAGCAAAGAAACCATTCTCAAAAGAGGGTTTCTAAAAATAGAGCCTTCAAATATAGATATACCTATAGTGGATATATTTTTAGATGGTAAGATCCTAATATATGATAAAAAAATTTCTAATCAAAATGAAGAAGACTGGAAAAACCTAGATTATTATGATAAATACCATTTAGAAAGTGAAGATGCCACCTATGTTAAACAAAAGCATCCCATCGATGACATGTTAGGACTCTAGCACCATTCCATGCAAACACATATATTATTATCCATAAAAATCTCCTTTTACATAGTCTCACTAATTTACAACCTACTTATGCATAGATTCATTTACCCCTAATTTCCTTATACATAGTTTGAATTATCATGCTTCTTGTACATAGTTTCTTTTATCTCGATTAGTGTACCTAGTTTAATTTTCATGTTTCTTGTACATATGTTATACTTATAAAACACAAAAAAGATATAAAAATAATAAAAAATATTCAAATATTTCTTAGAAAATATAAATTTTAGATTTTTTGCATTTCCATGTTTACATTCCTCATATTTTACAGTTCATACATTATGCAATCTATGCTATTTTAGTTAGTTTTATCATATATACATACTTGACTTGTTATTTTTTGAGTGTTCATAGTTTACTAAAGGACTCAATACCTCTAAACATTTCTATATTTTCTACTATCTACCAATTTCAGGCACATACATAATTTCAACATTGATACATTCACCCATTGGGGGGACATACATAGATACGCATTCATCACTAATATTATTGTGGCCAACATGACCCATTTTCACATAAATTGTGGGGGGGGGTGTATTTGAAAACACAAAACTATAATTCTTTAACCCATTCTCTCATTCTAGTTAGCTCCACCTGAACTAAGTATTTGAAATTTTGTGTTGCCCTAGTTTCCCCTAGAATGTGGTATTGGTAATGACCAATTGATATAACTTTAGGACTCAAAGGTATATGAACAAATAATAATTGAAAAACCAACTAAAATTCAAAGAACAAAAATCTCTACCTTACTTGAGGGCTCTAAATGATTTCTTCATTTGAATTGCTTAGATTATTCATAAGAAGTCTTCATCAATGGCATATGGATAACATCATCTCCTCTATAAACCATTGTTGAATTCTTGGATTGATTGATATGGCTTGGCTCAATTTTGACATTATAATACTAGGCTTTTAGCTTCATAAATTTATTCTTACATTATAACTCTACTTTTATTGAGCTCCCTAAATGAAGAGCTCTAGGCTTGATTTTATAGGATTTCAAATCCCTTGGAATGAGTTAAATATGACCATGATTGAGTTTATTAACTTTGGTTGAGTTTGGAATATTACTAGTATATTGTTTTAGATATTTTCCAAAAGTGACAACTCACAAAGGTAATGAATGTGTTCTAAAATGTTCTAAGATGCTCTTGAATTTCATTTTTAGTAATTGATTTATTATCTCATGGGTGAACTCAATTATGATTTAAAATTCATTTAACTTGCTAATCGATTTTTATTAGGGTGTGCAACTTAATTAATTCTCTTTAGGCATTTGGTCATTTGTTTGATTTTGATTAATTCAATGTGTGTATTGCCTTATTTAAATGATTTAATAGGCCAATTTTAATTAATGCATGGTTATACAACCAAATTTGAGACTAATATAAATTATTAGGATAGGTATTCAATTATTGCAAAGAATTGGTCTAAAGTCGGATATGAATCCATTGGTGGCTAAATTTACATGTCTACAGTATATAAAAGAAATATTTCTAAAATCCCAATGGTACTCCATGGTCAAAAGACTTTTTTTTAATTTGAAGGTTAAATACATTAAATGTTTTAGGATTGATCTCACTTATAAATTCTCAAAATTTCACTCCTACTCCTAGAGTATCAGATCCTAGAGTCTTATGTGGCATTTTGGAGCTTAGATGGTAGCTAGGTGAGTAGTTAATTGGTCACACTTATTTTATATTTCACTTAGTTATTTTTTTTGTTTTACCATAGATTATTTAATGTGTTAAAAGACTGACACTATGACTTCAAAATATTTGACAAAATAGTAGTCAAAGGTTTTACACGAGTAAATGTTCCAAGATAAAGTTCTAAAGACTTTGCAAAAATTGTTCAAATTTCTTGGTTTTCAAAGAAAATGTTCTAACTTGTTCCAAAAAAAAGTTTCAAGAAAATGTTTAGAAGGAAAAGCTGAAATAAACTAATTGTGAAAAAAAATTGTGAAGAATATATTAAAATCTTGATGAAATGATAAATCACCATGTGGCTTGTGTCAGATGAATCATTTTCTTATCCCTAATAAAGATGTCAATGCCTAGGAGATCCCTATGCAATTAGTTAGTTACACATGAATTATTAGCATAAGAATATATTTCTTGGACCTAAAAAAGATGTCAAAGCATAAGAAATCTTGATATAATAAGGAAGTACCATATGGCCAAGGTTCAGAAGATATTAGTATTTTAGTCAATTTCCCAAGCCAAATAAGAATGGCAAAATTCTTAGACTTGATAGAGATGTCAGATCTTAAGAGAGCCCAACCCAACAAGAAAGTTCCACTTCAACTAGAGGCATAGTATCTAGTCTCCCCATCTTGGCATAGATGTAAACTCTTGGGAGAGCTTGACCAAATAAAATGATTTCACATGCCTTAAAGTTTATAAGTACCTAGATCCAAACAACAAGATCTCATTATTTTTAGATACATCAGTCCATAAATCCTAATATAAATGTAAAATCCCATATGGCCTATTATCAAAATACTTAGTCTCCCTAATCTGACAAAGATATCAGAGCCTGGGATAGCCTAATGTATCACAACATGACATGTGGCATAACTAAGCATTTTAGTAGATGGGTCCCTAAAGGCCATGAGATGTCTAGAATTAATTACAAGTTAAATCACAAGGGATAATTAGAGGGTGAGACATGTACCTAGATGGCATCTCATCCCTACCAATGGTATAAAGTGAAGTGATATGATATGCTTAGGTATCAACCATTTACATGAGGACCAGTCAATAGGTGATAAGTGGTATGAAGCAGGAGATCTTGGGAAGATTTAAGGATGAGGTGGCCATGTACCTTCCACACTCTAAAAATTGATGGAGTGTGAAATTGGAACCTAATTAGATAAATTAAAACATCACATCACCTTTACTATATCTAGTAAGTGATGTATAATCATATGCTCTAAATTTAACTCCAAATTTGGAAATCAAGTGGAATATTGAGCCACCCACTCAAATTTTTATCCATGATGATAGTGATGTAAAATGACATTAATTTAGGGGATGAATGTGGATTTACATAACTATCCCATGGAAATCTCATTAGCCATTATAGCTAGAGACACATAAATTTAGACTCCTTGATTTATACTCTAACCTGGTGCCTTTTACACCGTCTCCTTCAACCTAAGCTCTTCCACCAAACTCAATCTTGATACAATGGCCACTTCATCTCAAATTCCAAAGGAAGAGGATGAATATAGAGATACCATATTTCTAAATGGCATGACCCAATTCAAACATTACAATGAAGTATTCAAATCCATCGATTAGATGACCAAGGAATTAGTTATTGATGATGATGATTAAGACAAATTCAAATAAGTCATATGGGGGTATGATAAGTGTGTATTACACATGGATACACCAAATATTTAATTACTCACATATGCTAAGTTATTTGACAAGATTGTCCTCATGACTAGGTGAGTGTAAGATGACATTGATGATTGGGTCTACTCAACAAACTCTCAACATAAAATTGTTGACATATCAAGAACCACATTAAAATCCTATTAAAATCTCCCAAAGTTCACCCTTTAGTATGAATCGGTAGTGGTACATACCTAGACTAACACCTTTTAAATATATGATGTCCTAAGGGATTGGGTTGAGAACCCCAATGACAAGTGGGTGAATAAGGATGATGTCAATACATACATGATTCATACCTTTAAGGAGGAGGTAAAAATTAGTATGATTATAATGAACTTATTTTTTAGTTCCCCATATTTATTTCCAATCAACATATTATTGGTTCCCTTACTTCACATGATTTTGGATGGATCTTGAGTCCCCAACCTAGGAGGAGTGGTCAATTTCAAAATGGTTAAGGCCATAAAAAATAATTAGGTAGGTGAGAACTTCTACATAATTATTTATCTTGTAGATGTAGTATGTGAGACACTTTCTTTCCATCCATCTTCTTTTATTACATGAATTCTTAGAGTCTTGTTACTTCATGTAGTTTTATACAAGATATATGGCCATCAGTATAAAAATAACATGTGCAATACCTACTAGTATTTCTACCTAATGGATTATAACATGATCAATGAGGCCACTATTCCTCATCTATAAATGAAATCAAATACTCCATATCTCCCATTAGATACTAATAGTATTTTTAGGAGGATATCATTATTTGAGTCATAAGTATTATTAAATATCCCCTTTGATTGCCTTATCATGTCCTGGATCACCTTGTAGAGATGAAAATTGATTACCAACTAGTGAAGGGCATTTTTAGGCCATCTTTTAGTCACTAGTAAAATCCTACCCACCTCTTCTAATCATAATCATGTACCATGTGTATCACTCTTTCCCACCCCTATATAATATGTGATTGAAAATTAATCTTTAGCCTTGGGGAGAGTCAATCTATAAGACTAAGATTTGTAAGGCATGATCTATTAGATAATTACTCAACTCACCTAAACCTAAATTATGTCAAATATCTAGAGGATGACAATGAGTTGTATTTGAGTGAAAAATATGACCAATAGGTGCTTGTGTGTATTGAGGCCCACATGAAGGAGAAGGGTAAGAATATTTAGATGGACCATCTTTGGTCCCTTTTGCATCTGGTCAACCTTTAGGAGATGTGACCATGACTCTACCCATGATTTTAAAGAGAATTATACAAGGTATCATACCATATTTTCCCCCATGAGTATAAAATCCTTGATCCATGGCTTCACTTCCTCCACCTTTATCAACTTAGGAAAATAATCCCTAGCCTAAGTAGACTCATGTGACATGGTGGTAGGTGGCCCAAACATAACCATCTCCCTAATAAGCACCTCAACATAGATACACATAATCCATGAGGTTTAATATTATCAAAAATACATAAATAATCCCAAAGTATGACCAATAGTAAAAATAAGTACAGGTTCCTCCCCTCACTCCCTCTAATTTCCTATAGCCCCTCATGGTGCCACTCATTTCCTTTCCCCCTTACACTAACCATTAAACTAGTACTACCTATCTTACCTATTACATCCCTTACACTTTTCACCAAAACACCCATGGCTTCAGATATACCTAGAATCCTCCCTTATTTATCTCTATAAACCCCATCGATTCCCCAACCTAGAATATTCTAGTTAGCCCATTAGCCATTGCTCATATTCATGTTCCCATGAGTGCCTTGTATTCACTAATTACATAAAATATTAAATGAGTAGGTATAATTTTGCTCCCATATAAAGTGATTGGGACCATCTTGGTGATTCCTTTAATGACTTGTAAAATCCCATAGTCAACCCTCATGGCCCTCGCTACCTATGCTCCTTATATAGTGGCATCTAGAGTTTAACTAAGAAAAAGACCAAGGAAAATATATAATGTAGTTCATGATCAACCTTCAATACAAGTACTCTCTACTCTAATTATAACTATTCTACCATTTTCTATTACTCCTCTATCACCAACCCTAGTGGTTCCTCTCATCACTCCTTGACCACTTTTTCTTATCACCTCAGGTGCCCAGGGACTCATCTTTAATGAGCCAATATCTTCCCTTCTATTGAATAACCTTCTCCTAGGAGTCATTTCCCCATAAGTGGGCATGACCCAAAGTTAGTGTCAAGCAAATATTTTTTCCTTGGGCCTCTCCATTCATATTTACACCTATGCCTCCTATTTCACCACTATTTCCATCATTCACACCATCCACTTCCTCCATCCCTTCTCCACCATGTCCTTTACATATCAATATAATATTTGACACACCACCAACACCTTAAAAAACCTATAGAATAGTACCAATATCATAGGTATTAGAGAAGATGATGTAAGGTGCATATGATGTGTAGTGGGATTTTTACCATACTATAGGGAGATATAGAGGATCATTACATATAAATTCATGTAAGAGGTAAACCTTATGGTATAGTAAACCCAACAAGACTTATTATCTCTTACCAAGGTGAGGAATATTATAGGAGAGGAAATGATAGTGGGGAACCCACTATCAATTCCTTAAGAGACCCATGACATGTTATAGAAACTTATTAAAGACATACAGAGCCATGTCAAAATTCTCAAGGCATAGGTGAAGAGATTCGTCCCCACTAAGATAATTTATTAGGTTAAGGACACCTTCATACAAATTTTATCAACTCTAGAAAAGGTGGTAGGGACTATGATAAAGACCCAAATGCTTATCTAGAATACCCATGTCTATCTGGAGAGAATCAATGCGATCGATGGGAATTGAAAGAATGTGACCTTTGTGATCAATAGAGGCATGTTCTTAGAGATAACATTAATTCTCTCTTTATACTTGGGATTATATTATATTTACGATAGGAGCATGAATATATATATGGAGGAGTGGATTTCCTTAGCCTAAATTGTAATGGGACCACCCTAGAAAATGATAGGAAGAATATATTGGCTTACTTCAAGGAATTCAATATCTCAGTGTTATTCCATCTAGATGACACTCTGATGGACATGGGTAAATTTTTAGTCCACCTAGATTATTTTTATTAGGTTATAAGGAGATAATTGGCCAAGGTGAAAAATAAGGGAGCATAGGTAGTCTTTGATATTTTAACCCAATCCATAATGAGCATCAACTAGGTATCTAAATTTTAGGTTTATATGGAGGATCCCCTATAAGTATAAAAAAAAATAATGGCCTAGGTAGAGATGATATTTAGAGAGAATCCAATGAAATTATTTGATTTGAATTATAATTTCAACCTCATGGTAATCACAATGGAGTCCACATAAGCAAAACCAAAGTAGTTTGGATCTAACTCATCTGTTCTTCCTCCATGTACTAGTTGAGTGATCCCCTATGGATATTTTTTAAGTAAGTGAAGGAAATTTTATCCTTTTTTAAAATTATTTAGTTTTAACTACTAGGAGTGTCCATCAGGTCCCAAGATAGGAATATTTCACTACTTAGGGGTGAATTCCATTCTTATCTATAAATATGTAACTGGATTGTTTTTTTTAGGCTAATAATTTTTTTTCTCAAAAGTGTTGTTATAATCAATCCAAGATTTTAGCTACAGTTTCCTTCACCTTTTTAGATTGTAAAAATTATTCCATGATCTTTAACTTTGTAATAGTACTCATTATTTTAATGAATACAATTTTATCCTTTATTTAATCCATATTCTATTTGTCAAAGTATCCCTCATTTCAATTTTAAATGAATGTTGGTGCTTCTAACATCATTTTAACACACTATCATTTTATGAACTCAATGGTTATGATGTGCTTGTTTATTATAATATCATTTTAAATTCAATTTATTTTTCTCACAATATTAATAATCTGTGTTAGTCTATAGGTTATCTTGGAAGTTTATGTGTTATTTATTATGGACTTATAGTATTGATATTTAGTGAGGGTTCAAAAATAAATCATTATTCAATTATTCCAAAGATCCTTGCCATTGTGTAGTATTGGATTTAAAACCTTTGGTGAGACTTAATCTATAGTGGTATAATTATGGTAGATGCACTTATCTTGATTATTGAAGCATTAATTTCATCTTAATCTAGAAATAGTATTTCCTACCTTACTCTTCCCTATTTTTTGTGTTTATTTTGGAGAATGAACTACCCACTTCCTTTCATTTATAAAGTGATAAATCAAAGTGCATTAAAATTATTAATAGGCTCAAGTAATCAAATCATTAACTCATAAAAATAATAATTGAACCCCTTATGGTGGCACTACATCTCTTGGAGATTATTCAATGTAATATCCATCATGAAGCTAAATATGTGTGACTCTACCCTAGGTTGGACTCAAATTAGTCCTAAAATGGAATATGAAAGTCTATAATTATTCCCACTATTCTCTCTAAAAACACCAAATCCAATCAGTATTTTGGAATTAGATATTGGAAGGAACAATAGTTGGTACTAGGAGGGAAAATTTAGAGTATTTTGTACTTAATATTGGTTTTAAACTTGATGCCCTCTCCTTTACACTCTCTCCATTTTTGTGTGATTCAAACACACACAATAATCAATGAAATGGAAGGCATTAAGAATATATATATTGAGTGTTAACTTATTTGAGATTATTCTATTTGATGGTAACATATTAACTATTATTTATATGTGAAACACCTTGGATTCTAGTTCACCCATCACTAGAACTAAGTCCCATCACAGTTAGCTAGTGGTTTCACCATTGCAATTACATAAGAGACATAAACTCATTAGACCCATACCTACATTAGTTCCCATTAGATCATATTCTCAACCTCTCCCAAATAAACTTCTCAAGATGGCTTGGTTAGCTATCTTGACTATTAACATCTTAGGAGTTGTCCATGACTTACCCATAAACTATGAGAGATATCTTCCTCATTTCACTCTTGATGTAGGATAGACTACTAAAGATGATGTAACCTCTTATAAGACTAATCTAATTATTTTAAATGTGAAACATGAAGATGTAGTATATAGGATTTTACCCTTCATGTTTATAGACTCAACTTAATACTAGTTCCTAAACCTCCTCAAGGAGTTGATCCTTAGATGGGACCATATTAGTACTACCTTCCTCACCCAATTTGGGAAAGTGATCAATCCTAGTGTCCTCTACTAACAATTTTCTTATATTAAATGAGAACCCAGTGAGCTAATCAATAATATCAACACTATAATTTATAATATGTATAATCAGGTTACCATTATCTACCAACCCAACCCCAACTAGAATTTAAAATGTATAAAAATGCCTTGGAACCTTGTATGACTATGTTCATATGATGAGATCCAGTAGTAGTAGACTTACCCTTGGCTTATGTAGTAGCCATCAATGTAGATAGATAGTTTGAACCATAAGTTTAGATGATTACCCTAATTACTAATGTTGTTTCCATAGATGCCCATGTTAATCCTCTTTCCCAACTCTAATAATAATATCCTAATGCTTTAGCCACTCCTTGTAATAAATCAAATCTTTCTAAGTCATGCTATAACAAACCAATACTTGGGTTTTATTAATAGAATGAACCATGAGATGAATCCTTAGTTGAAATACTAGGTAATGTTAGAAATAACTAACAATACCTATACCATACCCCAAAAGTCCACAAAGAATAGGTTGGATGTCATTCGGTGAATGGTAAAAAAACTTAATAATGACTTTGTTGGACTACAAAGTCTAATTAATAACTATAATGCATAAAGTTACAGTAATAACTTTACATATCAAAGACCAAATAAGAACTATAACTATCCCCATAATCCATCAAAACCCTCACCCAATAGGTTACCATAAGTTAATATATTTGAAATATCCCTACCTAAATAGTGTCAAGTACATATCATGACCACCGATGGAGAACTTGATTGTACAGAGTTTTTTTATGCCTTTGAGATCTCTCAAAATTAAATGTAATATTATGAGGTGGTCCCTAATCTCCCAAAATCATCTAATGTGGGTAAATCCCCTAATACTACCATGGTGTTTGAAACCATGAAATTACCTAGCCAAGAAGAAAATGAGATAGAGGATGGTATTGATGAGGTGAAATAATTTTAACAGTTCTAAAGGAGAAACTACACCCTTAGGAACTGATAACCATAACTACCCTTCATTACCTCAATTCTCCCAAATAAGGGTGCAACCTCACTAGATTAAAATTCTAGGAATGACCCACAACCTCCAAAACCTTAAGAACATAAATCCCCCATGTAATCCCCACTGGTGAAAAACAAATGTCATAATATAGTAGAAGATATGAATAATATCAATGAAAACATCACTCTCCATGAGTTTCCTTAGATCATAGTGTAACATGATCTTATGCTAAAGTCCCAGACTAAGAAGTTGACTCAATAAAACCATTCAAAATCAAAATTAACCCATATATTGTGCTCATTCACAAGAATAATATAGAATTTACTCCATTTTTATTTACCATTAAAATATTTGGGAAAAACCTACATACTTTCTTAGTGGATTTAGAAGCCTTAGCCAACATAATGCCAATAGGCATCTACAAGAAGTTAGGGTTCATCCCTCTCAATTTAGATAAGGTAGTGGTTCAACTATATAAATCTGAGGTCAAATTAGTAGGAGAGATTTTATATGTACACATATAGATAGAATATAAGCCTAGGATTCAACACTTTATAAACATATAGGTGGTAGATATTTTTGAGGCCTATGGAATGCTCCTCAGTAGAGATTAGTCTGAATCCCTAATGGTTATATGGCCACAAAATTATCTCATATGTAGCTATTATGGAGAGGTGTAACTAATCAAATAAGGCTAGATAGAGATCCCTACATGAAAAACATGATAACTAAGTATAGTTCCATCAATGATAAAGTAAACATAGCATATTCAAACCTAGGGATCTATACAATAAGTATGAAACTAGCCAAAGATAAATTAGACAATCGACCAAGTTTTCTAGGCATATGGGCTCTCTATGTAGATGGGGATCATTACAAATAAGGTAGTTGGACTAGTTTTAAGATAATAGTTCCTTGAGTTAATAAACACCTAGCACCATATATGTTATAGTTACCCTACATAAATAATCTAGTAGAGTAGAAAGTGTTAATTCTAGGATTGTAATTCATGTTAAAATACAATAAAAATAAACTAAGACTATTTATCAATTCTAAGATAATAGTCAACCATATGAAGAGTATATTCATAGGACTTTGGAATTAACTAGAATATTTAGTGCATTCAATTAATCCCTATCCCTAGGGAAGAAAACCAAGTTTTTGACTCACTATCACCTACATAAGCAAACTTAACCGCCTATATGAAACCAAGTTACAAGGATTCTCTATGGAATGTATCCCTTTTCCTTTTTTCCTTAAAATTTTAAAAAACTTCCAATTATTTGAGGATGAGTAGTATATCATTCAATTTATTAATAGCATGGGGTATTTAAAACCTAGATCATTGATAAGACAAATAGAGACAACCTTAGGACTAAACTAAATAAAGATGGGATCTTTAATATTCATGGGAATCAGATCCTAAAGGGCATGATTTTATTAGATAGAGTGTTTTATATTAAACACCCCACATTTGAAATAAATATTCCTAATTTCAAGAACCAAAAATTATGTCTCAAACACCTTGGCCTAGTAGAAAACTCTCAAACTATCAATGTGGGTTTTAACTGGATAGACTCCAAACTAGAACAACTATATAAACTACTACTGAGGTACAATGATGTAATTAACTAATCCTAAGGAGACCTCAAGGTATTCGATGTAATATTAATTACTCATATTATCCCACTTAAACCATGTCATTAACCATTTGGATAAAGGTATAGACTAGTAAAGCCAATCATGGAACCCTTAATAGACAAAGAAGTCCATAAGTTACTCATAGTTGGGATAATTTACTTGATTTAAAACTCTACCTAGGTGGCCAACCTAGTTCCCATGATAAATTAAAATGGATAAATTTGCTTATGTGCATACTTACAAAACTTAAATTGAGCCTCAGATAAATACAATTACCTATTACCATTCCTTGACCCAATAATTCAAATGGTGAGTGAATCCTAGATGATGTGCTTTGTGGATGGATTTTTAGTATACATCCAAGTCTTGGTTAAATTAAAAGACTAGACCAAAACCACATTCACCACTAAATGGGGCACATTTACCAATAATTGAATTCCCTTTGGGTTGATCAATGATGGGGAAACCTTTCAAAGATAAATCGATTTTACTTTTAAGGGACTAGTTGGTTATTTTATATGGATGGATTTATTGTGTTTTCAAAGTATAGGTTGGATCACATACACCAATTAGATTAAGTGTTTGAAAGGTGTAGAAGGTATGTTATTTCATTAAATCTTAAAAAGAGTGTGTTTAGTTTCACCAAAGGTAAGCTTCTTAATCATATAATCACACAAGGAGGTATTTCTATCAATCTAAAAATATATGATGTGATTTATTAAATACATTTACCTAATAGAAAGAAAGAATTTAAATCATTCTTTAGGAAAATCATCTTTTTTCATAAATTCATTTATTGATTTACCAAAATTGGTAAACCCCTAAATGCTATGTTGAAATAATACATGAGGTGGAATGGCAAACAAAATAAAAAAGGCCTTTAAGGATATCAAAGATTCCATTATTAAAGCCCCAATGCTTATCAACCTAGACTACATGAAATATTTATACATCTACCCCTTTACTTATAAATGCATCATTGTTACTTACCTCACCTAGATATTAGATAGAGAGGAACATTATGTTGCTCTCATGATAACCAATCTTAAGGACATGAAATTGAGATATTATAATTTTAAAAAACATGCTTACACCCTGGTCAATGGTTTAAAAATGTTTGGGCACTAAATTCTCAAGAAAAAGGTGAACACAATCATCCCAGAATCAACCATAAAATAAATGTTGGGGTAGAATGAATTAGGTGATTGCAGGGACTGATGGATGATGGAGTTTAATGAGTATGAATTGGAGATCAAACCATCCAAATTGGTTAGGGGACAAGGTATTACCTAGCTGATAATTGATATAGACCATAGAATAACTTTACACCAACTAGACCAAGATATAGTGCCACAACCTAATTAGTATGACCTAATCATGGATTTTCTACTATATGAATATACACCTCCCAAACTCAACCATATATAGAAGAGAGCTATTCAATTGAAGGATGAATTGTATAAGTTGAATAAGGGAATTCCATTGAAAAAAAATGATGAAGGATTCTACCTCAAATGTTTCTCACCGGATGAGACCAAGGAAGTGATGGAAAGCTTCTATGAAATATTGGGAGTTCATAATCTAGAAGTAAACACCATAATACACATAGTTATTTAGGCAAAGTATTATAATCCTACTTTGTTTAAATATGTTCATGCCCATGTATTTATTTTCCATCAGTACTAGAACTTTAACAAGAGGTAACCCCATGTGGCAATGCCACTTTAACCCTTAGTAGAATTGACATCATTTACCCATTGGGGGCTACATTTCATACATTGGGATCATCAACCCCAATTCATTATATGGACATAAATTTGTCCTCAAAACCAAATATTATTACATAAAGTGGTCTAAGGTAGTCTCAATGAAGAGAAGCACCACTTTATAAGTCATAAAGTTCATGGAGAACACCATAACCATCCTATTTGGGGTCCTAGTCTCTTTGGTATGTGAAAATGGTTACACCTTCCAATCTACAAAGTTTATAGAATGGGCCTATGAAAATAGTATCAAATTGAGCTTCTCATCCAATCCTTATCCATAATGAAACATATTGGTGGAGTCTACCAATAATAGTTTAACTTATGCCATCAAGAAGTATAGAGGAGAGAAACCTTAAGAATGACACTCATTAGTAAAGTTAACCTTATGGGATGACCACACTAGGTATAAAAAATCCCTCAAGAGCTCTCCTTTATTTTTATTTTATGGATTGAACCTAATCATGTTGATCATGCTCAGTCTAAAAACTTATAAGTTCATGTAGTAATTCATAGAACCAAATGATAAAGTATATTCTAGGCTCCTAGATATCATTTAGTTATAATAAGTTTGGGATGAATCTTTATTAATCTTCAACAAGCTTCATGGTACTATTAAATAATGGTTTGATAAAATGGATAAGACAAAAAAACTTTAAGAGCTTTGATTTGGTATCAAGGTGGGATAAGGATCACAAAAGGAAGGCCTAACACTTGGATTTTTATCCTCTCTATATTAGCCTCTATTGGACAGATGAGATCTTAGGTCCTATTTCCTTTCACCTAAAGGACCTAGAGGGCAATGGCCTATTGCTACTAGTAAATGAATAGTTCATGAAGCACTACTTCTCAGGGACCCCATATAAAATAATTTTGGAATAACCTTGACAAAGGATGATAACATATATAGTAGGTTAGTTTTATTTAGTTGTGTGCTTGCGTTTCTATTTCTAATATTTCTTTTATTACTATTTTATCTCATTTATTTAGTTGTGTCCTTGTAGCATTCATCTACCCTAGAACTAGCCATGATTACAATTAAGAAAGTGACCCACATTGTGAGGGATCACCAAAGAAGGAAATTTATAGCCACCCCAAGTAAATACCAAAGCTTGAAGCTATTTTGAAGTTTTAAAGGTACCAAAGTTGAGTCTTTAGTCCAAATAAGTTAGGTATAGTAAGTGAATCTTTTACATTTCATAACTTGGAGTGAAATGATTCTTAGAAAAAAAAGTGAATTTTATAACATCTCACATCCTAATAGAGGCCACCAAGATATAGTTACTATAACATATTATAAAATATAGGACCATTCAAGCCAATCTAAGATTTATTATATATTCAAAACTTCCTCTTCACCCTATCACCCTTGGCTTACCTTCAATGGATAAGGAATGATAAATGTATTCACAAAGAACCTTGAAATAAGACTATAAAAACCTATAGAATTTAAATTATAAGTCTTCCTTGAAAGGTCTATTTAGGGAATCTCCATCATAGGCTTTCCCACCTAGATGGATGTGGAGAAAGGCCTTGAATAGGACCATAGGTATATCTATCAGGGCTATGGAGGTTTGGCTAGTATTAGATCAATTCCAATGTCATTCCCCTCCAATACATGAAATCATAAATTCCCTCAAAGAAATTTAATGCCCAGTTCAACCTTGATTACTTGAGTGAAGTTTACAATTAGACAAGTTAATTGAAAATCACTTCTTACACATAGTGGTGGTCTTATATAAGATAAAATTTAAATATGTCAATTTATATTACATTATTTAGTTGCCTTATTTTTTGATATGCCTAAATATCTCTCTTGTATTCTATTTTTTGTGTCAAAATAGAGGATTAATAGGTTAGGTCATATGTGCTTGTCACCATTTTCCTCATAGAATTCACCATTTATTATGGCTAGCATGCCCCATGTTTGTATAAATGGAGGAACCCTATTTCATAACATAAAATAAAAGTTCTTAGACCCACTCTCTCATTTAGGTTAGCTCCACCTAAACTAAGTTTTTGAAATCCCATGTTAACTTGGTTTCCTTGAGCATGTAGTATTTTTAATGACTAATTGATATAACTTGTAATCCTTAAAGGTATATAAAATAAACAATGCACAAATCTTGATGTTACTTCATGGTTAATATATATTTTATTACATTGAAGGTTTAACACACTAAATTTTAAGGATTTCCCTCACTCCAAAATTCTTGGAGTCTCAATCATTTTCCCAGAGTATCATATCTCAGAGTCCTATGTGAAATTCTAGAATTTAGTTGGTATCAAGGTGAGAAATTAATTAGTAGTGCTTATTTTGTCTTTGACTTAGTCATTTTTTGTGTTTTATTGAAATTTATTCCACATGTCAAATTATCAGTGCTACATAACTTTAATATATTTAGAAAAAGAGTAGTTAGAGGTTTTACGTGAGTGAAAGTCATTAACTAAAGTTATAAATACTTCAAAAAAATTATTCAAATTTATCGGCCTTTAGATAAAATGTTATAACTTATTCAAAACAAAATATCTTAATAAAAGTTCCAAACAAATGTTATGATTAAAATTTCTAAGGGTAAATATAGTAAATAATAATTTTAAACAAAATTTGTGAATGATATAGTAAAAGCCTAATGCAATGAGGAAGTACCATGGGATCTATGTTAGTTATGTTAGTCTCATAGCCTTGATAAATATGTAAAAACCTAAAAGAACTCAATGAAAGTAGTGAGGACCATGAGGCTTGTTGTCAAAAGTGTCCGTCTCCTAACCCTAATAAAGATGTGAAATTTTGAGAGAGACTGATGTAATAAGGAAGCACTACATGGACTAAGGTCAGAAGACATCAATATTTTATCCAATATCCCCATGCTAAAGAAGACTATCCAATCTCCCAGACTTGACAAATATGTTATAGATCCCAAGAGATTTTGACCTAACTAATGAGTTCCACCTCAACTAAAGATAGAGTGGTCAGTCTCCTAGTCTTGATAGAGATGTCTAAGCCCAAGAAATCCCAACCAAATCATGGATGCCATGTTCCCCGAAGGTCAAAAGTAAGTAGATCCAATGAATGAGATTTCATGGTTGTTATATGCATTAGTATCCTCATATTTATATAAATTTCATATCTTAAGAGAATTAGACATGATAAGGAAATACCATGCGGCTTATTTTCATAATATTTAGTCTCCCTAGTTTGATAGATTAGTCATATCCTAAGATATCTTGACATATCACATCATGACATGTGGCATAGCCAAAAATTTAATAAGTGGTCCCTTGGATGTAGGATGGATAGAATGAAGTAATGGTGGAATCACAAGGGTTAATTAAAGGGTTCCATATGTGCCCATATGGAATCTCATCCCTCCCAATCATATAATATCAAATTGTTAGTCTATGCCTCGGTATCGACCATTAATATGAGGACAAGTCAGAAGTTGATAAGTTTCACAATGTAGGATCTACTAAGAAACTTTAAGGATGATGTGGCCATGTACTTACTACACTCTAAACATTGATGATGTGGGAAACTAGACCTGAATTGGACAATTTAAAACATTGCATCACCTTTAGTAAATCTAGTAAGCTAGATGTTATCATATGTTCCAAATTTAATTCCAAATTGGGAAATCAAGTGGAAGATTGAGCCACCGACTCAAATTTTAATCCATAATGAGTGAGTCTCCAAATTCCATTATTTTAAGGGGATGAATGTGTATTTCCATAATTACCTCAAAGAAAGCTCATTAGTTGTTATAGATACAAACTCACAAATTTAGACTCCTTACTTTTTTGTCTAACCTAGTTCCTTCTACATCTTTTCCTTCACCTAGACCTCTTCTACTAAATGACACTTTATTAAAATATCCACTTCATCTTCATATCCCAAGGCTGAGCTTGACTATAGAGATATTCTATTACTATATGGCTGGACTCAATTGAAGCATTACTATTAAGTACTCAAATCTATTGACCATGTGGCCAAGAAATTTGTTATTAATGGTGGTGGTGATGATGATGATGATGATGATGATGATGATGATGAAGCCAATTTTGAAGACACCCTACATGAGTATAAAAGTATGACCTACATAGGGCCACAACCAAGCCTAAAGTATTCCCCTAGGCTTACTTATTCAACAAGATACTCTTAACTACTAGGTGAGTGCAAGAAGGTTACCATGATTGGTTATGATCAGATAAATACTTTCATTTGATTATCAACATATTAGGAACACATACAAATATTATTAAAATCTTCTATATTTCACCCTTTCATATGAATATTTAGTGGTCTAGACCTAGATTAATGCCTTCTAAATCTATGATGTCTTAAGGGATTAGGCTAAGAAATTAGAAGCTAAGTGGGTGAAAAAAGATGATATGAAAACATACATGGTCCACACCTTGAAGGTGGGGTATATATTGGTATGATTTAAATAAACCAATTTTTTGGGGCCCCAAATTGCCTACATGTCAACATATTGTGGGTGCCCTTACTTCACATGATTATAGATGGTTCCCAAGTCCCTAACCTTGGAGGAGTGGTCAATTTAAACATGGTCAAGGCCATAACATATAACTAAGTAGGTGGTAACTTATAAATATTGAGTTATCTCATAGATGCAGTATATGGGACACTCAATTTCAAGCCATTTGATTTTCTTACATGGGCTCCTAAAGGCTCAGTGGTCATATAGTTTTTACAAGATATATGGCCACTAGTAATGAAAAACATGTGAGATATCTGAATCTTTCTACCTAGTGGTGTAAAATGTGATGAATAAGGCCCCTATGCCTCATCTATCAAAGGAAATTAGAGACTCCTTGGATCCCATTGGAGACTATTGGTATTATCAAAAGGATACAACTATTCGAGTCACATGTATTCTTAGAGATCCACTCTACTTATCTTATCATATCATAGATCACCTTACATAGATATAAATTACTTACCAACTAGTGGAGGGTGTTTTTAGGCACTAAATTAGTCACTAATATTAGGCATGCCCTCATCTTATGATAATAATTATTTATTATGTATACAAAACTTTCCCTCCCTAAAAAAACATAGTGACTAGAAGGGACTATGTAGCCTTGGGGAGAGTTGATCCACAAGAATGAGATCTTTAGGGCATGATGCAATCCCCTTTGGAGAAGTAATCAACTCACCTTAACCTCAATTATGGCCACTAGTTATAGGTGATGATGAATTATATTTAAATGTGGAATATGACTATAAGGTGCTCACATGGATTGAGATCTATAGGAAGGAGAAGGTTAAGGAGATTCAAATCGAACCATCTTCAGTTTCCTCTTCATTTGCTCAACCTTTAGAGATGTCACCTTGACTCCCTCCATGATTTATAGGAGAATTATACAAGGGATCCAACCATATTATCCCTTATGAGTATCATATCTTCAATCCATGGATCTACCTCCAAAAACTCAAGTTACTTATCCCTTATCAATTAAGACTCATGTTACATAGAAGTAGGTGGATTAAGCATAGGTATTTCCCTAGAAGGCACCTCGACCCTAAGCCACATAAGATTTGAGTTTAAACATTAGTAGTAGCTTAGATTAATCCCAAAGTGGTACCAAAATAGGAACTAATTTAGGTTACTCACCTCACTCTCTCCACTTTCCAATTACCCCTCATAGTGCCACTCAAGTTTATGCCCCTTCTATAAACCATTCAACTGATATTGTCTCTCTTCCCTATTGCATGACTTATTATTTTCACCTAATCACCCATGGCCTCATCTATCCCTATCATCCTCTCTTTTATATTTACAAATTCTCCATCCATTCCATAGACTATAACTTTCTTGATAATCCTAATGGCCATTCCTTAGATTTATGTTCTTATGAGTGCCCCATCTTCCCCAATTTCCCATGTTTTTCCAAGAGAGGGTGCAATTATTTTCACATATATAGTGATATATACCATTCCATTGATTCCTATAACAAATTTACAAGTCCTATAGTTAACCCCCATTGACCTCACTACCTTTGATTCTTTTACAATGACCTCTAGAGCTGACCTAGTTAAAAGAACAAAGAAAAAGTGGAAGGTAGTTCATGTTCAACCTTCAATATATGTACTACCTACTCTAATTACACCTCCTCCAATATTTGTTATGGCTCCTCTAGTATGAATCCTAGTGTCTATTCTCATCACCTAAAGATCCCCTTTTCCCATCACCCTAGATACCTAGGGACTTTAATTTTATTAGCTAATCTCTTCCCTTGTGCTAAATATCCTTCTCTTGGGAGTCATTACACCTCAATTTAGCATTACCTAAAGTTAATGTAAATCATAGATGTTCCCTTAGGCCTATAAATTAATATTTACCCCTAAGCCCTTATGTCTCTTCCTCCAGTATTTTCATCATTCATACCCTTCACTTCCTCCATCCCCTTCCACCTTGTCTTCCACCTATAAATACCATCTCCACCATCCCACAAACACATCCCCAAACTTAAGGAATGATATCAGTATTGTAAGTGATAGAGATGATGATAAAAGTCACCCTAGACATTTAATGGGACTTTAACCACACCATGGGGAGTATAAAAAGCATCCTTACACAAAAATTTGTGAAAGAGGTCAACCCTATGGTCTGGAAGACCCAAAATGACTTTTTATCTATCACCAAGGTGAAGACTCCCATAAGAGAGAAAAGAATAGTGAAGGACCCACTCTAAATTATTTGGGTAACCCATGACATGTTAGAGGAATTTATTGAATACATATAGAGATAGGTGTGAGCTCTCAAGGCATAGGTAAAGAGTTCCTTAACCATCGAGATAATTGGGTAGGTTAAGGATGTCCTCCTAACACTTTTCTAAACTATGGGAAAGGTGGTAAGGACTATGTAAAAGACCTAGGTTCTCATCAAGTGGACCTAGGTCTCTCTAGAGAGGATAAATATGATCAATGGGAAGTTAAAGAAGTTAATTATTGTGATCAATAAGTGTATATTATCTAAACTACAATTGATGCCCATTTTAGACTTGGAATTATATCAAACATACATTAGGAGAATGAAGAATTCAATGGAGGAGTGGATTGTCTTTACCCAAACTATAATTTTATCCTTAGAAGATGGACAGAATAAGATATTGTCTTATTTTAAGGAAGTTAATATTTCAATGTTGTTTCACATAGATGATACTATACTAGATATGGATGAATTTGTAGTCCACCTTGGTCAATTTGATTAGGTTACAAGGAGAAAAGTGGCCAAGGCAAATAAAGAGGGATCATAGGTGGTCCTCGAGCTCTCAATCCAATCCATAATAAAAACCATCTAAATGTCTAAAGTATTTGTGTCTAGGGAGGATCCCATCTAGGTATACAAATAACTCATGACCTAGGTAGAGATGATATTCAGAGAGCCTCAATGAACCTTGCCAAGATGTAATAGAAGTTTAACCTTGTGATAGCCATGTTGGAGGCCACATAAGTAAAGTCAAAGTAGTTGGGAGTTAAATAATCTATTTTATCTCCACACATTAGATGAGTGGTCCCATATGGATACTTTTGAGGCAAAAAAAGGAGGTTTTTAGTTTTATTTAATTATGCATTTGTAACTACCAAGAGTGGTCATCATGGACAAGGATGGGAAGCTCTTACTACTCGAGGGTGAATCCTATCCTCATCTATAAATATGTAACTATAATGTATTTTTGAGGTCAATAATTTTTAACTCAAAAGTGATGTCAAAATCAAGCCAATATTTCACCTACAACTTCCTTCACCCTTTTGGATTGTATAAATTTGGACATGATCAATACCCTTGTAATATGTCTCATTATTTTGATGAATGCAATTTTATCCTTTATTTAATACATAGTTTATTTGTCAAAGTATCCCTAATTTTAATTTTAAATGAATGTTGGTGATCATATAATCATTTTAATGACCTATAATTTTATGAATGCAATTGTTATGATTTACTTGTCTTTTATGATCTCATTGTGAACTCCTTTCATTTTTATCACAATATTGATAAAGCATGTGTTAGTATGAAAGTTATCTTGGAAGTTTATTTGTTATTTAATATGGACTTATAGTATTGATATTTAATGAAGGTTCATAAATCAAGTGTTATTCACTAGTTCCCTAGAATCTTCCAATTATTTACTATTAGAGTTAAAACCTTTGGTGAGACTCATAACACAGTGTTATAACCATGAAAAACTCACTTAGATCAATTATTAAAGCATTAATATCATCTTGATCTAGAAACAATCTTTCTTTCCTTACTCTTCACTCTCTTTTTTTTTTTTTTTGGAGATTGAAGTACCCCATCCCTTTCATTTATAAAATGGTAAACCAAAGAGCATGAAAATTAGTAACATGCTCAAGTAATCAACACATTAACTTGTATAAATTATAATTGAGCCCTAGTGGTGGTAATACATCTCTTCATGATTATTCCATGTAGGCTCCATCATGAAGTCAAATACCGAAAACCTTGACCTAGGTTGATCTCAAATCAAACTTAAAATGGAGGTCGAAAGTTCATCATTATTCCAACTATTCTCTCTAAAAATACCCAATCCCATGAGTATTTTGGAGTCATAACCTGAATTGAAAAATAAAACTTTCATCCATTCGGGTAATTCTATACAAGCTTCCAATATACAAGGTTATATAATTTTATACATCATATAATAGATTTAACATTGATTATATCTTGATATTGGTCATCTTATACTACTCGTATTTTTTTCCAACTACTACTATTAGAGACTCAACTGATGTACACCTTTGATCTTATATACACTTGTACCACATGTTCATGCATTCTTTTATTTATACATTTCGTAGTTTAAACTTGATTGCATATCTTTGCTTATACATATATTTGAGGGATTTTTAAAATGTCAATATTTTATGAATCTATGCCAATTATTTTAATTATGTACCCATGTCCTTGTGTTTACCTTCTTGATTATGTATGTAGACATTTTAACATGTCCTTCCATGTGGCTATAATCCAAACTTTCTTGATCTATGCATATATAGACATTTGAACACATCATTGTATGTTTTCTCTTTCTCATACTTAGTAACATGTGCCCATATCCATGGTATTATGGACCCTTGGCCTAATTTGTGTGCCTCATGTGTGTTATATGTATGCTTTCATGTATGCATCATGGCCATGACATTTATATTTTACTTTTTACACTTACACTAAATTTTAGATGCAATGGGGGACATCATACATATCTCATTATTTCTTGGGTGCCGTAGGTAGTTATATATATTATATCTATATTTGTTGTTCATATACATGATTACATTATTATATCTATCTTGACAACCTTGTGAATGTTATATCTAATATGCAGTGTATATTACCAACTTATGCTCATATTATCTTACATTATGTCATGTATACACATTATATTGGTTCATTATGCATATATCATATATGCTTAGGATAACACATAGGTTGTATAGTTTTTTTTTTAGGATAATTATTGTACAAGTTATATAACTCCACTCAAAATAATGGGTATTCACAATGGATCATAGAGTCCAGACCATCTGAGTGAACTCAAATATAACTTTGAGCTCATAGACATAGATTATAAATCTCATAATTAGGAAAACATAGTGGGAAATAGTTAGATAGAGATCATAGTCAGTTTAGGAAAAATAGTAGAAAGGACACTAACATGTCAAAGAGGACACTAGTGTAGTGCACTACTATTGAATGGACTTCATTACTATATAATGGACTAAAATAATATTTATTATCCCCAAAAATAATAAAAAATGGATTTGATAGAAGGATATAATAGTTATAGTCCATATTTTCATAATTTTAATCACAAATTATCATATTTGATTAGTTTATTCTCAATTTTTCACATAATCATACTAGTTTGCTCAAAGTGGAGGCATCATGCATGGAACAATCACTCCCATTTCAATTTTAGATATACACACACATAGATTTCTACAACTTAGTCTACAATCCATATGCATAGATAGCATAATTGAGGGCATGTGTGAGACACATTATTTCCACATGATCATTTTTGTACCAACTCATCTTAGATAGAATGAAAATTCCATTTTGTTATCCATGTTGTATACTTAAAACACCACTTTCACCTAGTTTCACACCATATTGATGCCCTATTCCATCTATAGTAGTTGGCATTTTTGTGTAGTCCTTGAGCTACATTCTTGAGTGCCCAAGATGCCCCTTAGCCATTTTACATTTCATAGTTTTTTAGTGTCCCCAGATCCATCCGACACATTTTTAGTTACATCATATAATTTTAGTCATACATGAATATACTTCACATGGGTAGGTAGTGATGGAGTCATAGCCTACTTGAGTTATTGAGCCAACTACAAAAGAGGGTTGGATAAGCCATCAATCCAATCCAATCCAAGTTATTCATAAATTATGATCCATAAAATAAGGGTGGGTCATTATGTATTTAAAATTGGATTAAGTTATTGAGCCACCCATATATAGGGATTGGTCAATCCATTAACTCAATTGAAGTTATTCATCATTTGATCACCAACTACACACATAAGATGTCATCAATTTTTTATATTGGTTCACATTCATAGTGAGGTGTATTCATTCCTTTCATCTCTCTCTTATCTTTTTACTAATTTTTGTCTTTAATTTTGATATTACTTAATTAAATACTGATTCATCCATGTTTCATTTTTAGGATACATAATGGAGCACACTTCATAAATGTAGATCTAGATTCACTATCTTTGCCTCACATGTAAGCCTAGCTATACTTAATTTTCCTTTATCCCATTCATTTAAATTTATTAAATTTCTAAAATAAAATGGTATAAATGTAGTCATAAAAAATGTCACTTGAGTTCAATGAGTGTTATTTAAGACCACCCATCCCTAGCTTATCCCTATACCTATTTTAGGTCTTATGTTGACCCTTATCTATCTTTTATGTGGGTATTACACATCACTAAACATCATAAAATAATTTATAGACCTTAGCCTAGGGATATAGGCCTTGATTACCCTAGGTTATACCACTTGGACACTAATGCACCCCTTTAGACACTATTGCACTATGTTAATGACCAAGGGAGTGACCAAGGGACTGCGTTAGTGTCCCTTGCCTAATTTAAACCTCAATGGATATATTTAACCACCAGATGGAAATCATATGAAAATAAACAAAAAAAAGCTCATAACAAGTGGTGTTCAATCAAGGTCATTGATCCCTATTCTACCCTAATTATCCATATAGTCATCTACAAATATCCTAAGCTTAGAATACATATATTTTCAGTCTCAAGCCTCATTTAAATAACTCAAGATGTCACTCATACTAGAATTTACTTTCACTTGTAGTAGCACTTAGATTGGATAACTACATTAGTCTTGATCCCATATTGAGGTACTAGTGTATAGGCAACTCTCAAAATAATGGGTTGTTGATGACATCTAGCATACCTAGTTAACATCACACTTTTTATACTTTTTCAACTAAACCCTAACAACATGGAGGTCTAGAGTTTTCTCATAAAGCAATAAAAAATAGGTCATAGATAACAAATCAAGTTTCATCTACAAAAGAATAGGATTATCTGACTTAGGCATAACTACTTCTAAAAGTTCACTTCAGTCCCTACACAAGGACACTATCACATAATAGAGTACACTAGCATAGTGCACTACTATCTAAGGAACTAAATTACTATCTAAGAGGAATTATGACACTTACATCCTATTTAAAACAATTTTATTAGCTTCTACACTAGTTTCTAACCCCTAGAGCATATGTCTTATTTAATTTTAAGCTAATTACATACTTGTGTGACTCATTTCTATTATTAGAATAGTCAATTATGTCAATTCTTATAAAAATTAGTCACTATATCTATTTCATATTTTATACCCTAATTTACTATTCTAACACTTTAGCAAATTAGTGTTTTACATTTCATATATTGCTTAAAAGCTAAATAAAAAAATAGTCAACTTTTGCTTTGTGTTTAGAGAGCCAATTCACTCATAGGATCACATCATATGATCTTAATGGTGCTACATAAGGATGAACAATCACAGTGAATTATGAAATATTTACTTCAGCCTTAATAAGACATCTATTAAACTTGACTTTGGATTCACTCCCATATTTAATTAACCAAGAATTTTTCATGAAACAAGCTTTCCTAGATAATTTACTTAACATTATAGTAGAGATAAAATATTTAATGGATTTTATATCTATCAAAATAGAAATAAGATACCCCAAAAAATTAACTCATACTTCAATAGGAGAGGCTTGAAATTCTTTTGAATAGTTTTCAATTGCTATGTGAATTCACTACCAAAAGGTTCCCTACTACGATGTAAAGGTGGATTAATTCTTATTTCTAACATATTTCTTGCATTGAAGATAATCCTTATCATAATTATCTCCTCCACATGTAAAGCATTTTCTAGGTGGTACCTTCCTCTCAACATGATTAACTCCCTTGAATGTTTCTCTAAAAACACTTCCAGGTTTATTTTTCTCTGAAGCATTATCAAATATTTCATTATAGTTATTAAATTTTTCTCTAACCTCAGCAAGTGATTTAAAACTTGTTTCTTTCTTAACTACCTTTCAAGATACCTAGTCCATGGTATATGGTCCATGCATATCCACTTCACATCTATTTTGGGGATTTAAGCCAATAATGAACTTCATGATCCAAAAGTGTTCATCTTTATGATATTAAAAAACATACTTCAAGAGTTTTGTGAATTTATATGAGTATTCATTTTCTTAAATATATCCTTGCTTCATATTTTTGAAATATATTTATTTATAATTAAAGTATAGCTAGAGTAGTCATCATTCTCTAAAAAGAGTCACAAACTGATTATAAGTAATGGTAGTGAAAATAAGGCTCATATTAAGATTCTTATTATCCCACTAAGTTTTTTCTTCACTAACCATTTGGTAAGCTCCCCAAAAGGCATTGGTCATCTCAAAATAATTTTCAATCTCAAAATATTTTTCGATTTTAGTGATCCAAGATTTAGTTCCATCATTGAATAACATACCATCAAACTTGGGTAGGATTACTTTCTATAGATACTTATGCTCTTGCTACTTACTATTACTCATCATGTCATTGATCATAAGTTTCTTCCTTATCATATGGTTGTTCCTCCAAAACCTCTTGCTCATTTTCCTCCTTTGGTCCATGCACTTATCACTCTAGATTTGTTATAATGTCTCTAATCTCATTCATGACATTTAATATTTGAATAATTTTTGTAACTTGTTCAACTACTCACTAATTAGGATTAACTTAAGGGTTCACATTTTATTTTCCCTCTTAACATAATTTACCTCATGCCATTTTCCTCACTAAAATTAGGATAATTAATTTTACGTTAGTGGACTCATTAGGTTTGAATGTTAAACCTTCAATCTAATACCAAAATGTTATTACCTCACTAGGTTACATAAAGTTACACATTTTTAAAAAAAAAATACATATAAATTACTAATAATGTCATCCATAATTATTTTTAAAATTACTATTTAACTAATAAATGTATCAAATGCAATAAATA